>CM033647.1:121597398-121620531 GCA_019512145.1 Engystomops pustulosus
TTTCACTGGCATTGGAATTTTTTTTTTCCCGCTTCCGAGTACTTGGCATGGATATTTAATACCATCACTATGAGTCAATTTGTTACTCAGAAACAAGCCGTCACACAGCTCTTTACGTGTAGAAATAAAAAAGTTATAGATTTTGAAGGTGGGGAGTGAAAAATGGACATGAAAAAACAGGAAAGGGCCCGGTCCTTAACCGGTTAAGCATCCAGGAGACTCTCCTGTTTAATATGACACTAAAATTGTTTCTCTACGTGCAAGGGTTCAGGAGATAAATGCGTTTGAAGTGAGCCCCCCTCTAGCCTGTCAGCTGAAGGCAGAATATAGAACGACCTGCTGGAGACTTTCACTTTGCAGAAGTACATGCACCCTCTGCGTCTGTAGCTCAACCTGGGAAAGGGTGATAGAATAATGCTGTACATATTTATAATATATTTTGGAAAAAGTTACTTACCGTATATACTGTACTCATATACAGCGCATGGCTCTGTTACATCAGAGACGAGAAAGAAGAGGAGCATCAGGACCATAAGGTCAGTATGTAATAGGAAAATTAAAAATCGATAAGAAGTTTTGTGTTCAAGTGAGTAAGTGTAATATCTGCCTGAAGAAGAACACTTAAAATCAAATTTTATTATACACTTTTAAAATGGGGCCACTCTTCAGCCACTAGATAATCAATTCAGGCTTTCAGTGCATAGGGGAGAATGAGACCAAGAAGATCCAACTCTGTCACATTATTACCCCCACACTGAACTAAAGTGCTGATGTGAAAGAACAATTATAGGTTCAGAGCAAGTGTATCAGTCAGCGAGATTTAGATATAGCCAGATTAGCAGAATCTCGCTCTCAATGAATGTACACTGCAATAGAACGCTATTAAACAAAGAAGGGCTAGGTTACAATTCAAGTCCTGTTGTGGACCATAATGTTCTGCCTGCTTTGCCTAATATACCCTATGCCTGACGCATTTCTACAGCCCCCCTATTAGGGAGCTGTGTCATCAGAGGCATATGGATGCATAGAAGGTGTATATCTTAAAGCGCGGCCGCACATCAAATATTTCTGTGTGCACCCGCCGGCAGACTGTTAGAAGCCGTGCGCGATATATAAAAAGAACGCCCCTCCTCCCCGGAGGCAGGGCAGCCAATCACCACCTAGGACTGCCAGCTACAGTCCTCCAGTCCTACAGGGGACAAGTGGGCGTTCCAAAAGAAGAGGGCTCGCGCCTGGGCAGTTAATCGTGCTGTCCCCAGGCTCACCATCACGAGGCAGCATAAACTGGGTTAAATGTCATCCCCAATACGCCGGAAAGGACCAGTACCATCAGAGACAGTATCTCATCCCCAATACGCCGGAAAGGACCAGTACCATCAGAGACAGTATCACTTTTATTTCAGCCCCATTGTATTTTTACTGTGAAAATTTTCAGATGATAGAGATTCCAGACATTCTAAGGCTTCTCTTTCCATATCCGTTATATTTTCAGCCTGAAAGTCTTTCGATTCTGACGTGAAAATCTTTTTATAGATTAATTTCCTTCCAAAAAGATGTAAATCCTTTATACATTCGAATTTGTTGAGACGTCTGGGCAGACAGAAGTTCAGGCCCTTCTTTAATAGGCTTGTTTGTGCTCCTGTTAATACACGTTTTGAAAGGTTTATTATTTGCATATTATTCATACCAAATTCTCTCTCTGTGGTAGTTCTGACCTCTTCTTTGTTCTCTGAAGCCCTATTTTAGACGGTCCCTTAAAAAATGTGAGGGTCCTTCTAGGGAGGAAGATATTGATTGGGTATTAAAACTATTTGTTTGTGGTGAAGGGTCTTTTGCCTTTTCTCTTCTGTTGCCTTCGTTCTCTGATTCTGTATCTGTACCTGAGTAGTCGCTGGTTTCTACTTCACTAACTTCATGGGGTTGATCTTGATCTCTTCGATGCTGCACTCTTTCAGATTTTTTACCCCAATTATAGATCTGTCCCGTCTTGTAATCTTTTTGGTCTCTTTGATATTTGCGTCTCTTCTTATCTTTAATTTTGTTTTCTGCTCTTTCTATTTGGGCCAGAGTTTTCTGCAGTTTGTCTTCAAAATTATCGGTGGTTTTACCAATATTTTCTATTTTTTGTACTGTACTGCTAATTTGAGGTTCTATTTGTTCTAAAAAGTGTTTTTCGTCTTCGATTAGAATATGCATAAGTGTTCGAGAGCATTCTACTAGGCTATTTTCCCACTTCTTTTTTAATTCTGGTTTACTAAGCTCATAAGTTGGAAAAATTGGGATTCTGAGGCCCCCCGTAGTGAGATTTTCTGTGAGATATTGCTCCAATGTCCTTTTTGTCCACCAAGATCTCGATTGCCTAATGGACAGGTCCTTGAAATTATACAGTAATTCGTCTAGTGCTTTCTCTGGACTGTTTTCTCGATTATTGACCTCTTGTGTCAAAAAGAAGTTATTTGCTTCACTGATCTGATTCACAGATCTCTGTTTTACTCTGTCAGCTAGATTATGAGTCGCCATTGAGTTATGCAGAAAAGCTATAGATAATAGTCTTCTGAAAAGGAGGTGTGTCCTGGAATGTCTGGAATCTCTATCATCTGAAAATTTTCACAGTAAAAATACCTTTTATTTCAGCCCCATTCGCTATGCTTAATGACTGTTGATGCATAGTAAACTGTCCTGAGATCCTCCTTTGTATTATTGATATTTGTAGCATGGGGATCATATTGCGGCAAAGCCCAACAATTAGAAGCCGACTAGGGATGAGACATGGCCAAAGTAGGGGAAATAAATAGCAGTAAAGAATGACAAAATAAAAATGTGACAGAATAAAGATATATATATGGAGGTCCTACTTAGAGCAGCAGAATTTATCCACAACGTCAAAACTATACAGATGACATGTCAATGATTAGGACTATACGGCAAGACAGTGAATAGTGTGTATGTTTACTTAGAGAAAACATGCGTAACTGATGGGGTCATTCAGACCCTGAGGTTTTTCCTTGGATAGTGTGCAGATCCATCTCGCCTCCCGTTGATGCAGCAGGCGATCAAGATCCCCTCCTCGTATGGGGGGTGTCACCCGTTCCACTCCTTGGAATTTAATGCTCAGGGAGTTCCCCTCGTGATTTTCACATACATGGCGAGCGATGGTAGTATCATTCCCGTTTCGTATATCCCTGACATGTTCTCGGATTTGCACGCGGAACTCCCTATATGTCTAACCCACATATTGGGTTCCACGCAAGCATGTCATGAGGTAGACGACTCCAGTACTCTTGCAATTAATAAATCGGCGACTTTTAAAAAAAACGCTGAATTACCGAGCTGTTCACGAATTTACCTGGTGTGATGAAATTACATGCCTTACAGGAACCGCATCTGTATGTGCCAAGAGGGGGCTGCGGGAGCCAAGTTTGCTGTATAGCTGGTGTAAGGTGACTATGAACCAGCTTGTCCCATATGTTCTGGCCCCTCCTGTACGTAATTTGTGGATAGTCACCAATTTGGCCACTCACATCCGGATCCAGTTTCAAGATTTTCCAGTGAGCCGCCAAAATATCCCTCACTTGTTTGTAATGAGAATCATAGGTCCCTATGATACGTGTTTGGGCATCCGACTCTCTACTAGTTTTCGGTGTTAGGAGTGTATCCCTGTTGCTTTTGATTGCACAGTGTGTGCTTCTTTCAAAACATCATCCGGATACCCCCTCTCATGGAACCTTGATCTCAAATCTGTTGCTGCTGACAAATATTCTGCCATCTCAGAGCAATTTCTCCTAACACGGAGATACTGCCCTTTAGGTATTCCTTTCTTCAATGGCTTTGAATGCCAGCTATTCCAGACAAGTAGGGAGTTGGTGGCTGTGGTTTTTCTGAAGACAGGAGTCGCAGAGTGAATTCATTGTGATCATTGTATTGGGTGCCCCTTGATCTCAAAAAAGTACCAACTGCATGATATCCAATCTCATGTTGTATAAAATTATACAGGGCCTCGACGTCTATGCTTGCCAGATATGTACCAGCATTCACATATAGTCCCTCTATACGCTTCAGAACGCCCATTGTATCCCTGACGTAAGATGGTAATGTTAGTACATATGGTCTCAAAATCTGGTCAACATACAGGCTTACATTTTGTGTCACACTATCTATGCCCGATACAATGGGGCGACCCTTATGAATCTTAGGAAGTCCGTAGAATGTAGCTATTTTGATGTAGGAAGGCTTCAAGAATTCCATTTCCCCCTCACTTAACAGATTCGGTGATCTACCCTCTTCCAGGATCTTTATCAGGGCAACCCTAAACATAGTTGTTGGGTTGGTATCAAGTGTTCTGTAACACTCCCTATGCCTGAGGATGCCTTTGCACATGTTGATATATTGTGCCCGATCAAGAACTACCACATTTCCCCCTTAATCCGAGGGCTAGATGACAATAGAATTGTCACTCATCAAGCCCCGGATACACTCATTTTCTTCTCTGCTGTGTCCTCCCTTCCTATGCAGGTCCAGAGCTTTCAATTCCTCTGTGACCAAACTAAGGAAGACATCCAGAGGTGAGTCACTCGTAACTGGGGGGAATTTTTTGGAGAGTCTCTTCAAATCAGTGAAAGGTCCCCCATCTATAGTATGATCATTCTCTGTAACCAGGGCCCTCATGGTGTCTAAACATTCAAGATCACTTTCCTCAAGGCCAAGCCAATGTAAGTCAGGTGATCTTAAGTAGGGGACCGCCTGTACATGGTCAGACGCAAGCCACCAAAACAGTAAAAACCCTTATAGCATCAGACACATTTAATCCATCTCTAGTGAGCAATAAAATGCAGGTGATTAACCTATCTAAAAGAGTACTCACTGACAAGGAGAATAGGGTTCTGGCCTGTCCTTTGTACCCACACCATCTTTTGATATGTTCAATTGGGTGAAGGATGTGCAGCTTTTTATAAGAAAATTAAAATGGAAAAAAATTTTTGTTCAGCACAGCAGGAGACAGTGCCAAGAGCTTGGCCTCGAGGAAAGTAATCTTGAATGTTTAGACACCATGAGGGACAGACCAATATATCAGAAGAATATTAGTTTATGAATGTTGTTTCTTTCTTTCTTTCCTTCTGATTATATATCTCCTGCCAGGTGTGCACCACCAAGTTACGTATGTTTTAATCTTAGGGGAGAGGAAAAGTGTAGGAGAAGTGGCAGTAAAATGTAACTTTTATTAATTATAATTAAAATTAAAAGTAGAAAATAGTTGTGAACGAATTTTAACAATTAGGGAAAGTTCAAGGGATGTTTTCCCCTTCCATGCAGAGACTGACCCCTATAAATTGACTTGCATGGATTCCCTTAAATTGAGGGATTTATTTGAGGGTATAGTGATCCAACTTCGAGGATATTATTAATGGTGTGATATCCAGTGTTGATTGTGTTTATACTTTGTTCCTCATTCACAGTGTAACAATGTTGCGACTTGTAAGTTTCACAGCCTCTTATTGTGGATACTTAGTCTGTTATTTTGCAACAGTGTTTGTTATAAACCAGGCATGCACAGACTATTGTCCTGCACACACCGTGTATGACAGTTGCAGCGTCTGGTGTTATATTAGTGTGGCATCGAGATCCCAATTGTTTTGGGAACGATGTTCACACAGCTAGTTTTGCTGCTCTGCTACTCCTGTGTCCCTAAAGACAGTCAGTGTAGCTTGGGATTACTGCATTGATGTGTTAATGAACCAGCAGCACTATCTCACTCTTTCTGTGAGTGTCAGATCACTGTGTAAGATTGCTGCTGTTTCTCTCCTGCTGCTCCTATATCATTATCTGACACTGGAATCACTTGCTATTTCTGTGAGTGCCAGGTCCCTGTGTATGATTCCAGCTTAACTATTTCTCTCCTACTGCTCCTATATCATAGTCTAACACTGGATTCTCTCACTGCATTTCCCTCTTAGCATATGTAGAACTTTCCCTAGTAAAACCCTACGGCCGTTTCGCCGCCATGTTGCGGCTTCATGAAACTGACAGTGTCTTGATAGTGGTAATATTCTTCTGTGAATTTTTGTTACAGAAGACAAACTATGATTAAGAAGATTATGTTTTTAATGTTTACTGTTTTATTAATCTGTTTTTGTATATTGCGCTCTCATCATAAGAATTTTATTGATGTTGTATATTGTATATACCTGATATTCACATTTTGTTGAGAAAATATCGAGTAGTGTGGGGATTTTCAGGAATACTCCCATTATCTGATATAAGATGGACACAGGTACTGCAAAAAGGAATTGTCTCCTTTTTTATTAAGCAATACTCCACTATGAATTTACTGATGGGAGTTCATAAATGCCTTGTTGTGGTCAGGAGTTCTTATGTCAGACCTCGTACTTGGCAAATAATTACAGGAAGCATCCAAAATTAAAGGATTCGTTAAGTCCTTTTGGACTAACTGAATTCATTCTGAAAATCCACTCGCTTTCTTTCTGAAGGAGGATCTTATCCAGATCTCCTCCTCTAATGTTTAATTTTCTCTGGCAGATGGCCCAACCTTTTAGTTCGTTGATTTTTCCTTTGTGGACCACATTCATGTGCCTGGCTACTGGTGTTGGTTGAAAAATTGTTTTTTCTTTTCTGCATTTCTCTTCCTCTTTTGTATAGTTTTTTATTTTATTTAGATGTTCTCTCATTCTTATTCTGAGTTCTCTCTTAGTTTTTCCTACATAATGCAGGTTACATGTGCATTGTAGTATGTAAATAATGCCTTTAGATGCACACGTGATGTGGTCTTGTATTGGGATTAAGTTTCCTTTGTCATCAAGAAAATCTTTCTTCTTCATAAGAATTTGACACCCTGTGCATATTCCACATGGGAAGAAACCTGGGTATTTAGTTTTCTCGGGGTTTTTTTTATTATGTACAAAATGACTACTGGTGATCTGGTCACCTATTGTAATGCTCTTCCTATATCCGCAGCTTGCTTTTTTACTTATACAGCTCTTTAGGTCTGGGTCTGATTGTAAAATCTCCCAATGTTTTCCCAAGATGGTTTTCATTTCTGTCCATTGGGTATGGAACCGGGTGATGAATCTTATTTCTTCATCTTTTTCTTTCTCTTTTACTTTGAGTAAGGTTTTCCTATCAGTTCTTAACGCTGTGTTATACGCAACTTTTATTGATCTATTACTGTAGTGACGTTGTATCAGGCGTTCTTTAAGGTTTTTCGCCCCTTCTTTAAATTTCTCAAAAGTGGAGCAGTTTCTCCTCAGCCTCAAGAATTCTCCCTTTGGGATGCCTTGGATAGTTCTTGGTAAATGTGCACTCTGGGCATCCAGAATGCTGTTGGTTGCCGTCTTTTTTCTGTAAAGCTCGGTTTCTATTTTTCCTTTATCCCCTTGATATATGGTGAGGTCTAAAAATGGTATTCGGCTTCTACTGGATTCTACTGTAAGTTTGATGTTAAGTTCATTCCTATTCAAGGCCTGGAAGTATTCAGTGAGTTCATTTTCAGTCCCTTTCCAGATGCATACAACATCATCTATATAACGACGCCACAAAACTATATGATCTTTCCATCTTAGGTAGTTCTCTTTAAAAACAACTTCTTCCTCCCACCATCCTAAGAATAAGTTTGCGAACGTCGGTGCGCACGTGGCGCCCATGGCCGTTCCATGGATTTGTAAATAGAAACGGCCACAGAAAGTAAAAAAGTTTCGAGTCAGAACGAAATGCAGGAGTCTAAGTAAAAACTCTCTGCGGATTGGATTATAGTCAGGGTCTTTCAGGAGAAAATACTCGACCGCTTTACAGCCCAGATCATGTCCTATACTCGTGTATAGGCTTTCTACATGTTGTTAGGATTTCGTCCTCTCCTAAACTTACGCCATCCAGGTCTTGTAATACTTGCATGGTGTCCCTAGTATAGGAGGGTAACTGGTATACATAATTACGGAGTTCGTTGTCGAGCCATTGGCTTGCCTTTTCTGTAAGGCAGCCAATGCCCGACACAATGGGTCGTCCTGGGGGTCGTTCTAAATTCTTATGGACTTTGGGTAACATGTAGAACGTTGCCACTTTAGGTTGTTTGTTTTCCAGGAAGTTTTTCTCCTGTTGGGTTATAGCTCGATTTTCCATCCCTTCCGCAATTAGGATCTCATATTCTTTTAGAAATTGTGCACTCGGATCTGCCCACAGTGCTTTATAGCATTTTTTATTGTGTAATTGCTTATTAGCTTCTGCTATATAGAGATCTTTTGGCCACAGAACCACGTTCCCCCCTTTATCGGACTTTTTAAAAATTACACTGTCTAGGTTTTTTAACTCTTTGAGAGCTTCTCTCTCCTTCTTTGTGAGATTATCTTTAAAGTTATCTTCTGGAAGTGCCATAATGTCTGCTGTTACTATGTCCAAAAATACTGTGACATGTGGACTTTTGTCAAAAGGGGGCATTCTTTGAGATTTGGGTTTTAGTATTTTCTTTTTATATTGCTTTGAGGTTTCTGTTTCTCTATTGTCTTGGTCTGAGATCAGATTCAGTAAGATGTCTAGATCTGTATCTGTATTTTTACTGTGAAAATTTTCAGATGATAGAGATTCCAGACATTCAATGGGGCTGAAATAAAAGTGATACTGTCTCTGATGGTACTGGTCCTCTCCGACGTACTGGGGATGACATTTAACCCAGTTTATGCTGCATCGTGATGGTGATCCTGGGTACAGCGCGATTGGCTGCCCAGGCGCGAACCCTCTTCTTTTGGAACGCCCACTCATCCCCTATTTGGAGGACTGTAGCTGGCTGCCCTAGGTCATGATTGGCTGCCCTGTCTCCGGGGAGGAGGGGCGTTCCTTCTATATATCGCGCTTGCACGGCTCCTAACAGTGCCGACAGAATATTTGATGTGCAGCCGCGCTTTAAGATATACACCTTCTATGTATCCATATGCCTCTGATGACACAGCTCCCTAATAGGGGGCTGTAGAAATGCGTCAGGCATAAGGTATATTAGGCAAAGCAGGCAGAACATTATGGTCCACAACAGGACTTGAATTGTAGCCTAGCTCTTCTTTGTTTAATAGCGTTCTAGTGCAGTGTACATTAATTGATGAGAGCGAGATTCTGCTAAACTGGCTATATCTAAATCTCGCTGACTGATACACTTGCTCTGAACCTATTATTGTTCTTTCACATCAGCACTTTAGTTCAGTGTGGGGGTAATAACGTGACTGAGTGGGATCTTCTTGGTCTCATTCTCCCCTATGCACACTGAAAGCCTGAATTGATTATCTAGTGGCTAAAGAGTGGCCCCATTTTACAATAAAATTAGATTTTAAGTGTTCTCCATAAGGTCAGTATTCAATTTTATTTTTTTTGTGCTGGGCAAACTGGGGGCTGGTTATATACTACACTGGTGGTAGAAAGATCCCAAAGATCACTCCGCTAGAAATCAAAAGGAGAACCGCCTAGATATATCATTTGCAAGATATGAAAGGGAACCTGTCATCAGGAGCCCTTTTTTGGCTCCCCAATCTCCCCATGGAGAATAGTGCGCACATTTTTTTTCTTTTTTCTTTTTTTTTAAATGTTAAGTTAGATCAAAGTTTACCTTTCTCTATGCAGAACAGTGTCCCTAGAATTTGATCTAAAATATATATATATATTTTTTTTTTTTTCAAAAAAGACAGTTTTACTATAAAAAAAACTCCTTGGCAATGTGTACACTGTTAGATGGGAAAGTCAGGAAAAGGGCTCCTGATGACAGTTTTCTTTAAATATCTTGCAAATGATATATCCAGGCGGTTCGGTTTTGAGCAGAGTGCTCTTTGGGATCTTTCTACCACAAGTAGAGGAGCGTGATCAGGCTGTAATGATGGCCTCAGGAGTTGCACTGTAAATTCAAGGATGGTCGTGGGAAGAACTGTTTCTGGAACTCTTTTAATGCAAAGATTTTTAAGAGCCCACCATAAGGTGAGCTTCTCTGACAAATTGACTGTGCTTTTAGCATGGAAGGGAGATACTTTTTTTTTTTTTTTTTTCTTCAGGTACTTCTCAATTTTTACTTATTCTTATCTCGTACAAATGGATACCCTCAAATGCTTTGTAGTATGGTCTTCCCTCCAGAGCTTATTAAAAATTGTATTATATAGTCACCTAATTTGAACTGTTGATTAATTCCAGCCACTTGGTAAGATCAGTAAAGTTCTTTTTTTTTATCATTAATGTACATTCTGCACCCCAACTTGACAGAAAAAATCCCGGAAAGATATTTTTTCTAATTGATCAAACAAGGAAAACTTAAATCTCATATGGTCATATGTATTCAGGACCTTTGCTCAGTATTGAGTAGAAGCACCTTTTGAGCTAGTACAGCATGAGTCTGCTAGGGAATGATGCAACATGTTTTTCACACCTGGATTTGGGATCTTCTGCCATTCATCCTTGCAGATCATCTCCAGGTACCTGGTGAACATCGGCAAACAGCCACTGCTTTGTTATTTTAACTATTTGCTTAGGGTCATTGTCTTGTTGGAAAGTGAACCTTCGACCCAGTCCAAAGTCTAGAAGAGTTTTTCATCCAGGATATCTCTGTATTTAGCCGCATTAATCTTTCCTTCAATTGCAACCAGCTGTCCTGTCCCTGCAGCTAAAAAACACCCCTATAGCATGATGCTGCCACCACCATATTTTCCTGTGTGGATTGTATTTGGCAGGTGATTTGGCTTGGTCTTCACAACACATACTTCTTAGAACTAACACCAAAAAGTTCAAACTTCGTCTCATCGGACCGGAGAATCTTATTCTCATAGTCTGGGAGTCCTTCATGTGTTTATTTGCAAACTATATGCAGGCTTTCATACGTTTTGCTCTGAGGAGAGGCTTCCACTGCAATCCCAACTGGTGCAGGGCAGCAGTGATAGATGAATTTATGCAGGCCACTCAAGGAACCTCAAAGGTGTTTTCCCACGGAGACAAGATTCTAAAATATACTCAAAATTTTAAAAAACGCATTTTCTAATTCCCTGTTATAAACAAAATATAAAATTCCCACCTGTCTTTATCTGCCTTGAAGGACTCCCAGACTGAGAAATAAGATTCTCAGATAAGATTGAACTTTCTGGGGTTTATTCTAAACTGTATGTGTGGAGAAAACAAGGCACTGCTAATCACTTGCCAAATACAATCCTAACAGTGAAACATGGTGGTGGCAGCATCAGGCCATGGGGCTATTTTCAGCTGCAGGGATAGGATCACTGGTTGCAATTGAAGGAAGGGTGAATGCTGCCAAGTACAGAGATATCCTGGAGTGTTCTGGGCTGAAGGATCACCTTCCAACAAGACAATGACCCTAAGCACACAGCTAAAATAGAAAAGCAGTGGCTTCAGAACAACTTTGTGACCATTCTTGACTGACTCAGCTGGAGCCCTGACCTAAACCCAATTGAGCATCTCTGAAGAGATTTGAAAATGGCCTCCACCAACATTCACCATACAACCAGAGGGAACTGGAGAGGATCTGCAAGAAAAATGGCAGATGATCCCTAAATCCTGATGTGAAAAACATTTTGCATCCTACCCAAGAAGACTCATGGCTGTAATAGCTCAACAGGGTGCTTGTACTTTATAATGAGGGTCTGAATACTTATGACCATGTGATATTTCAGTTTTGCTTGTTTTTTTATTGGTTTTCCAGATAAAACAAATAAATAAGCATATACACTCACCGGCCACTTTATTAGGTACACCTGTCCAACTGCTCGTTAACACTTAATTTCTAATCAGCCAATCACATGGCGGCAACTCAGTGCATTTAGGCATGTAGACATGGTCAAGACAATCTCCTGCAGTTCAAACCGAACATCATTATGGGGAAGAAAGGTGATTTGAGTGCCTTTGAACGTGGCATGGTTGTTGGTGGCAGAAGGGCTGGTCTGAGTATTTCAGAAACTGCTGATCTACTCGGATTTTCACGCACAACCATCTCTAGGGTTTACAGAGAATGGTCCGAAAAAGAAAAAACATCCAGTGAGCGGCAGTTCTGTGGGCGGAAATGCCTTGTTGATGCCAGAGGTCAGAGGAGAATGGGCAGACTGGTTCGAGTTGATAGAAAGGCAACAGTGACTCAAATCGCCACCCGTTACAACCAAGGTAGGCAGAAGAGCATCTCTGAACGCACAGTACGTCGAACTTTGAGGCAATGGGCTACAGCAGCAGAAGACGCACACCGAGAGTGCCATCACTCCTTTCAGCTAACGAACAGGAATTGAGGCTAAATTATGCAGCAAGCTCATCAAAACTGGATCGTAGGATTGGAAAAAACGTTGCCTGGTTGATGAGCTCGATTTTCTGCGACATTCGGATGGTAGGGTCAGAATTGCGTCAACAACATAAAGCATGGATCCATCCTGCCTTGTACAACGGTTCACCGGCTGGTGGTTGGTTGTCATGTGTGGAATATTTTCTGGACACTCTTTGGGCCCCTTGGTACCAATGACATCGTTGCAACGCCACAGCCTTCCTGAGTATTGTGCTGCCCATGTCCATCCCTTTTGACCCAAGGTACCCAACATCTGATGGCTACTTTCAGAAGGATAATGCGCCATGTTCATAAAGCTGGAATCATCTCAGACTGGTTTCTTGAACATGACAATGAGTTCACTGTACTCAAATGGCCTCCACAGTCACCAGTCTCATCAATAGAGCATCTTGGGAGGTGTGGTGGACGGGAGATTCGCATACATGGATGTGCAGCCGCAAATCTGCAGCAAACTGTGTGATGCCATCATGTCAATATGGACCAAAATCTCTGAGGAATACTTCCAGAACCTTGTTGAATATGCCACGAAGAATTGAGGCAGTTCTGAAGGCAAAAGGGGGTCCAACCCGTTACTAGCATAGTGTACCTAATAAAGTGGCTGGTGAGTGTACATGTCCAGTACATCAGTCTAGCATAATACAGTGATAAGAACAACCCTGATCGCAGTCAGGGTAAAAAGCAATTACCTTCGACCATTACTATTCAGGAATAAGAATTACAACTTTAAACCATAAAACAATAAAACATTATAACAGTTCATCTAAACAGTTATTGACGTTGGAAAGGGAAGCACAGAGGGGGTGGCAAGGGTAGGACAGTATCCGTGATATACATACACAGAGGTTTCTTACCGATGGCAGAACATCAATGTGTTAAGTTTTTGTTGTAACCACTTAAGGATCTGTGTTTTCATTAATTCTTTTGCTCCCGCTTTCAAAAATCTATAACATATATATATTATATATAGATATATATATATAATATATTATAACATGACATACCGTATTTTCCAGACTATAAGGCCGTTATGTCCGGTGCGCCCTATATGAGGGCAGCGGACCTACTTACATAGTCCCCGCTAACGGAGACAGCAGATCTCCAGCGGGAATCTGCAGACACAGGCACGACCACCTTCTGCCGCGTGTCTGCAGTCCCGCTGGAGGAGATCTGCTGTCTCCGGTAGCGGGGACTATGTAAGTTATATTCTCACCTCTCAATCACCTTCCCACCTGTCACCTTTCCCCGCGTTCCGCGTCTCTTCTCGGCGTGCGTCCCTGGGTTCTCCGCCCCCCCCCGGACCTCGCCACGCCGACCCGCCCTTTATATATGGAATTATTATTACATATATAAGGCGCATCGACTGTTGCGCCTTATATTCGGTCGCATAATTGGCCCGGAAAATACGGTATATATAATTTTTTTTTTTTTTTCTCCATGTACAGAGCTGGGTGAGGGCTTTGAACGTTTGGGAGCTATTTTCTGTTATGGGGTTCACCGACGGGAATAACCACTTTTATATTTTCATCAGACATTTTGTGACCCTGCGATACCCAACACGTTTGTGACTTTCACACTTTATTTAGTTGTATATCTGTTCTAGGGAACAGGAGGGTGGGGGGTGATTTGAATTTTTAATTCTTATAATTTTTTGTTTAAAAAAATTATACTTTTTAAATACTGTTTTACTTTAACTTTTTTTTACAATTTTTTAGACCATCTAGGGTCTGGTTGTTTTTACTATTGTATATAAGTAAATGGCTTTTTTTACATAGGATTCATTACAATATGCCACTAACACATTGTAACAAATCTCGAGAAGCCATACAGCCTGGGGTCTGACAAAGACATGGCAACATGGTTGTCATGGCAACAGATCGCTTCTACCTGATCGACAATCTTAACAAAGATGATGGCGCCCACACGGTTATAATATGCTGCAAACCCCACCTCTGTATGATGAGGGCTCTGACTTAGTAACTCTGTACAGAGTGTTAAGAGGTTGATAAATTAGCAAAAATATTTATATTTTTGTTTTTCAAGAGTGGGGGCAGGTCTTGCCGATTGGCTGGGTGACACAGAGTGAACAATTTAAAGGGGTCTGAATACTTTCAGTACCAACTGTAAAATTAAACTTCTGCTTTCACCTTTGCAAGGGAACAGCAAGGGGCTGCCGAAAAAAATCTGCTTAACCACAGATCCCTGAAATGGCTTTTGTTGTTTTCGTATTGTTCTCATATTAGTATTATTTGTTGTATTTACTTTTACCCTATTTTTTTATTTTGGATTATGTACAATTTTTTTTTTTTTTTAATTCACTTAAAAAGCAGGATTATAAGATTATTTTGAAAACAAACTCCACTCATAAAACAGGAAGATACTGTCAAGTTCCAGGGGGGAAAAAATTCTACTACCAAATCCTAGTATTTTTAGCCCCAAGAAACTAGGGGTATACGTGAACAATGCTCACTATGTTTAATATGTTGTGTTTGGTTGATGATACTTTGCGTATAAACGCCCTTATAGCCTTTTTGCCTATCTACAAATAGTATTCTGCCAGCTGCCAGAATGGTTATCCCACTAATGTTTTTCAAAAGTTGCTCTACAGCAGTCACTTCATACCATAATTGTACATAACCGGTAACCGCTTGTTATTTTTTAATGAGACTTTTTATCATTTTTATTTAAAGGAAGAAAGAGGAAAGACCTCAGCATCCGGTTCACTGCGATTTCATCAAGGCTATATCTGAGGCTGTATCCATTCCAGTTATTGCCAAGTAAGTAAAATTTATGGTACATTTTGTAAGAATGCTGATATATGCTGTGTATACTGGGGTATTTCCGCACAGTTTTTGTGCTTAAAAAGTCCTACTCGGCTTATTCTAAAGTAGTGAAAAAACAAACACCTTCTCACTTGAAAAGTGGCTATTTATTCACAGGCAGAAGGATAGGAGGTTCCATGCCATCTGGGACAAATGTCTTGACGCCCCCTCTACTGCTGACTACCCCACACTCCATTCTAGTCACACTTTCTCTGATATGTATGGGTCTTTCTCGCTCTTATCCAGTTACACCATTAGAGGCGGCCCTGGGGTGGGAATTTGGTGCAGTTTATGTTGCAATTAGTTTTTTGCTGCAAGGGAATGTGCTTAATTTAACTCTAGACGATTGTTTTACAGAGCACTCTAATTCTTCTTTGCCATGGAGATGATCCATGGTTGCGGATGACTGCATACTGTATAACCATATGCTGTTCTTTGCATCTTTACCTTTTAGGCGCGGTCCTGCGAGACCACCATTTATGTGCTGTATTTACCATGTGCATTGTATCTCCAAATGCCCTTTAATAAAGTTTGTTGATTTTAAAAAAAAAAACCTGGTGTCCTCTTTTTCTCGCAGCTCGTCTTCTTCCCTAAGCTCCGACTTCTCTACAGTGCAAGCAGGGACACATCTATAGACGTGCCTCTACTCACACTGTCGGAAAGTTGGAATATACAGTGAAAGACGAGCCATGAGGAGGAGAGGACACCAAGACTGAGAACCAGAGGTGAATACTAGGTTAATTATGTGGTGCTTTGCTGGACATTTTATCATGAAAAGGGGGCTCTGCTGGACATTTATTCAGTAAAACAACACACAAGTTTTCTATAAGGCATAGTGGTGGAAATAAAGTTGTCAAACAGTTTAGATTATAGGTTAGCTTCTCTGCTCCTATTCTACGTTGGTAGTTTGTATGTAGGCATTGTTAACATTAGGAGTTATCCTGGCCAATTCAAACACGAAATGTGCGCACAGCTGGTTGATATATGTATTCCCAGAGTAGTTACCTAAGCTTGTAATTGCACAAATTAACTATAGGACTCACTTTTGGCTATTTTTGTTTTGGGCCTAGTTTTTAATAATGAAATAAAGATCTGTTATTTTAATGTTCGTTCTTACAGGCAGTTATTGCTCTGTGTTATTCAAATGATTAGGGGACATAAACGAGCTCTCATGCATCTTAAATGATGCTTTGAGAGATAGACTCATCACAAAGATTGAATTAAATTTCTTGCTCACTGATGACCCCAGCATGGCCACGTTCTACACGATACAAAAGAGACTCTCTCCCTTGAAAGGGAGACCGATCGTAGACTGTCTCACTGTGAGCATCTATTTGGACACTTTGTTACGTCCGTTTGTGATGTCTCTCCCTTATGTGAGGGACACAATGGACGTCTTGAGAAGGATTGACGATGTGGTGCTCCCGGGTGGAACCTTACTTGCCATTCTGATGTAGAGGCCCTTTACAGCTCCATACCGCATGTGAAGGGATGTGAGGGACTTCTTAAAGACAAGGGGTGTGCATCATACGGCACATAATACACTTGTCTTGAGATTTCTGGATTTCATACCCATGAGAAATTATTTTCTCTGAGTGCAAATTCTTCTCCCCAGCTCAAGGGGTTGCAATGGGGAGCCCGTGTGCTTCATGGAATTCGTTAAGAGGTTGAATGTGAACCAGTTGGGTCTATTCTATACTTATGAGATCCCACCGAAATCACGTTCCTGGATGTCACAATTTCTGTTGCCTCATCGAGGTGTTCGCCTGGATACCTTCCTCTAGGTGATGCTAGTGAGCACTAAGTCTTTGTGTGCTTTTCTAAGGAATGAGCCCCACCCAAACTTCAATAATCACTACACAAAGTTATATGAAATGAATACTGAATCTTTAAAATGTCCGACAATATGTAAGATGGCGTCTGAGCCCAGTGTAATATCTTTAACACCCTCAAAAGGGTTATTCCAAAGGGCTAGTATTTTAGGATGCGTAGAAATTGTTCTGCAACCGGGGACTACCTAGCAGCTGTGAAAGATCTCCAGAGAAGGTTTATGGAGAGGGGATATCATCCAGAGATACTGAAGGATGCACACCATCATTCATTGACCAGACTAAGAAATGACCTGTTGAATACAAAAAAACAAGAGAGCGGTGATCAGAAGATATGTGTAATTGGTGCTTTTGATGGATGTTATGAGGAGGTGCGTCAAATCCTCAAGAACAACTGGGGGATTTTGAAGATGGACAGGGATATCAGAGATCTGATCGATGAACATCTATTGATCACCTACAGAAGGGGCCCAAATATTAAGGATTCAGTGGTCCACAGCCATCTTAAACTCCTGACAGGAAAGGGAATGTGGCTTCCAAATAGACCTAAGGGGATGTTCCGATGTGGGGGTTGCAAAGCCTACAAATATATCCTGATGGGGAAATCTTTCCAGAGTACGACCACAGGTAAAGGCTTCTGGATGTGGGACTTTGGTAATTACAAGACAACTGAAGTCATCGATTTGATCTGTGGGATACAATATGTTGGGCAAGCTATTCGCTAAATGAGCACATAACATATACCTGTTTCATCTAGTGTACCCATCAATCTCATGCTATCTGGATTTATGGTGATCTTTGTCGTCATATCTCTCTCCTCCTATGTATTCATACTCTATATGCGGATATTGCCCGCGCCATCAGTTATTGCGCACATTACTATAATATAGTGTACCAAAGACTGGGTATATAGGGTACTCTTATCTCCGCTCTTGTACTAATAGGTGAATTTAGGTTTTGTGTGCCCATCTTATTAGATATGTGTGTGTTTCATTGTGGTATGCTGGTTTACTGATTTTGTCCCTGTTTCAGTTTTGTCTCCAGCCAAGATTGACTGTCCTGATTAAGTAAAAAGTGTGTTTTTAATGGTGTAAAGCAGACACTTACCATCTAGATCCGCAATCACATCTCTAAACAATGAGTTGTTATCCACATCACTATGTTATGGACAGCAACCAATGTATTTACCAAAAGCTGTTTGTTTGATGCACGCAGCCCAGGATACATAGTCCAAGACAAACAAAGAGAGAAGGCCACAGCATCCAATATGTTGAAAAAACGTTAAACCTTTATTCACAATGAAAATGCTTGACAAAGATTCATTGTGAATCGAAACGTTGCACTTTTTTCTATGCCTGTGTGAATAAAGGTTTAACCTTTTTTCAACATATTGGATGCTGTGGCCTTCTCTCTTTTCTTGCCTATGTTGGTGACGTCTCCAACTCGTCATAAGTATACACAGTATTGGCGGTGGCTGAGTGAAGCCCCATTGGTCAAACCCTTCTACGGTGGGCGGAGCTTAGGCTATAAATAGCCACACGTGCAAGTGGGACGCAGAGCCAAACTGGAGCCGGCATCTTGTCAAGGTAGTTAGCAATTGTAAAGTGTAATATAAATGAGCCAGCTAGATGGCATGAATGTATACAGCATCCTGGCTGTAAGCGGATGCACTGATCTGTGAAAGACATGTAGAGGGACAATGAAGGGATAGAGGCAATGCTTTCTAATGGCAGTTTATGAAAATATATTTAGTTTAGGGGGGTTATTTTGCCTGACGGGTTCTCTTTAATGATGAAATAAAGATTTGTTATTTTAATTTTCCTTCTTACAGGCAATTATTGCTCTATGTGGTATTATACAGCTTACACCCTCTGCTTCTGTCACTGACTCTTGTGAGCCATTGTCAGAAGCATAAAGTAAAGTACCCCATGAGTCAGGTATTCGCTCCCTGTGATGCAATAACATTATGTCCAATGTCAGGAAGGGGTTAAATTTTCATTATTAAATTATTGGGTCGCCTAGATAAAAGCTAAACCCCCCACACTCTGCTCCTAAATAATTCTTACCTCTCACAACACATCTTGCCAACTAACTAACCAACTAACCACACTGCGCCCATTACATGTATTATATATACCCATTGCTGCACCAGAGATTTTTGGGTGAAAACTTACACAAGGAAAGTCCAAACAGCACACAAGAGCAACGGTTTCTTGTGGGTGCAGGCTCAATAGGACTAGGCCTCAAGTCCTCCAAAGTAGGTGAACGAAAATAGGCAGCACTCCAAGTCATACGATTTTCAGTGAAGATAGTGTTCTTTTTTTTCCATGTTTAAAAGGTACATCATAGTGCAGCAACGTTTCGGCTCCAAGGAGCCTTTTTCAAGCTAAGTGATATCAGTGGGAGCCATACATTTATACTAAACATAGTGGTCACATGACCAGACAAATCCCATACCCCTAATTATCATATTGCATCATCACAATCTCATAAAGTTTTCCATCAAAAATCCATATATAATGTGCGAATGATGCAAACAATTCATTGGATCATAAAGTGCAAGCAGTGACATCCGAACGGTGCACGTTTTTGCTTGCCTGTGTAATAAAGGTTAACCTTTTTTCAACTAGTTGGATGCTGTGGCCATTCTCTCTTTTCTGCCTATGTTGGTGCAAGTCTTCCAACTACGTCATAAGTATACACAGTATTGGCGGTGGTCGAGTGAAGCCCCATGGTCAAACCCTTCTACGGTGGGCGAGCTTAGCGATAAAAAGCCACACGTGCAGTGGGACCAGAGCCAAACTGGAGCCGGCGTCTGATCAAGTGTTTAGCAATTGTAAGTGTAAATAAAAATGAGCCTACTACGATGGCATGATACGCATTGTAGCGATCACTGATCTTGAAAGACATGTAGAGGGACAATGAAGGGATAGAGGCAATGCTTTCTATCTGCAGTTTATGAAAATATATTTAGTTTAGGGGGGGGTTATTTTGCCTGACGGGTTCTCTTTTAATGATGAAATAAAGATTTGTTATTTTAATTTTCCTTCTTACAGCAATTATTGCTCATGTGGTATTATACAGCTTACACCCTCTGCTTCTGTCACTACTGCTCTGTGAGCCATTGTCAGAAGCATAAAGTAAAGTACCCCATGAGTCAGGTATTCGCTCCCTGTGATGCAATAACATTATGTCCAATGTCAGGAAGGGGTTAAATTTTCATTATTAAATTTGGGTCGCCTAGATAAAAGCTAACCCCCCACACTCTGCTCCTAATAATTCTTACCTCTCACAACACTCTTGCCACTAACTAACCAATAACCACACTGGGCCCCATTACTGTATTATTACCCATTGCTGCACCAGAGATTTTTGGTGAAAACTTACACAAGGAAAGTCCAACAGCACACAAAGCAACGGTTTCTTGTGGGTGCAGGCTCAATAGACTAGGCCTCAAGTCCTCCAAATAGGTGAACGAAAATAGCAGCACTCCAAGTCTACGATTTTCAGTGAAGATAGTGTTCTTTTTTCCATGTTAAAAGGTACTCATGGTGCAGCAACGTTTCGGCTCAAGAAGCCTTTTAAGCTAAGTGATATCAGTGGGAGCCATACATTTCTAACATAGGTCACATGACCAAACAAATCCCATACCACCTAATTATCATATTGCATCATCACAATCCTCAAAGTTTCCATCAAAAATCCATATATAATGTGCGAATGATGTCCGAACGGTGCACGTTTTTGCTTGCCTGTGGTGAATAAAGGTTGACACCTTTTTTCAACCTATTTAGATGCTGGGCGCATTCTCTCTTTTCTTGCCTACATGTTGGTGCAACGTCATCCACTCGTCATAAGTATACACAGTTTGGCGGTGGCGTGATGAAAGCCCCATGGTCAAACCCGTCTAATCGGTGGCGAAGCTTATGCGATAAAAAGCCACACGTGCACGTGGGGAACCAGAGCCAAACCTGGAGGCCGGCTCTTGTCCAAGTGTATTTTAGCAATTGGTAAAGTTGTATAAAATGAGCCATCTAGATGGCATGATTACGATCGGTAGTGCCTGATCTTGGACAAGACATGTGAGGGACAATGTAAGGGATAGAGGCAATTGTTCTTTCTATGCGTTTATGAAAATGATATTTAGTTTAGGGGTGTATTTGCTGACGGTTCTCGCTTCTTAACTGATGAATAAAGATTTGTTATTTTAGTGTCCTTCTTAACAGGCAAGTTATTGCTCATAGTGGATTATACCACGCTTACAACCACCTCTGCTTCTGTCACTTGACTCTTGTAGCCCTTGTCAGAAGAATAAAGTAAGTACCCCCATGAGTCAGTTATTCGCTCCCTGTGATGCAATAACATTATGTCCATGTCGGAAGGGGTTAATTTTCATTATTAATTCTGGGGACGCCTATATAAAAGCTACGAACCCCACACGCTGCTCCTAACTAATCTTCCTCTCACAACACTCTTGCCACTAACTAGCCAACTAACCACATCTGGCCCCTTACCATGTATTATTATACCCATTGCTGTCACCACGAATTTTTGGGAAAACTTACACAAGGAAAGTCCCAACAGCACACAATGAGCACCGGTTTTTCTTGTGGGGTGCAGGCTCAATATGACTAGTGCTCAAGTCCTCGCAAATATGGTGAACGAAATAGTCAGCACTCCAGTCCTAAGCGATTTTCATGAAGATAGTGTTCTTATGTTTCCATTTTAAAAGGTCGTCATGTGCAGCAACGTTCGGCTCAAGAAGACCTTTCAAATGCTAGTGATATCAGTGGGGAGCCATACATTCTGACTAAGCATAGGGTCACATTACCAAGACAAATCCCAGAGCCTACACTAATTATCATAACTTCGGCATCATCACAATCTCTCAAAGTTTCCATCAAAAAAATCCATATATAAATGTGCGAATGATGTCCGAACGGTGCACGTTTTTGCTTGCCTGTGGTGAATAAAGGTTGACACCTTTTTTCACACCTAGTTGTGAGAGCTGTGGCGCATTCTCTCTTTTCTGCCTACATGTTGTGTGCAAGTCTTCCACTCGTCATAAGTATCAGCACAGTTTGGCGGTGGTCGGAGTGAAATGCCGCCATTGGTCAAACCCTTCTAATCGGTGGCAGAAGCTTATGCGATAAACAAGCTCACACGTGCACGTGGGGAACTCAGAGCCAAACTGGAGGCCGGCGTCTGATCCAAGTGTTAGCAATTGGTAAAGTGTAACAGATAAAAATGAGCCTACTACGGACTGGCATGAATTACCAGCATCCTGGCTGTAAGCGGATGCACTGATCTTTGTACAAGACGATGTGAGGGACAATGTATAGGGATAGAGGCAAATTGCTTCTAGTTTCTGCGTTTATGAAAATATATTTAGTTATAGGGGGGGGTATTTGCTGACGGTTCTCGCTCTCTTTAATGATGAAATAAAGATTGTTATTTTAATTTTCCTTCTTAACATGCAAGTTATTGCCGATGTGGTTTATACCACAGCTTACAACCACACCTCTGCTTCTGTCACTACTGACTCTGTGAGCATGTCAGAAGCATAAAGTAAAGTACCCCCCATGAGTCAGGTATTCGCTCCCTGTGATGCAATAAACATTATGTCCATGTCAGGAAGGGGTTAAATTTTCATTATTAATCTTGGGTGCGCCTAATAAAGCTAGACCCCACACTCTGCTCCTAACTAATTTCTTACCTCTCACAACACTCTTGCCACTACTAACCAATAACCACATACTGGGCGCCCATTACCTGTATTATCTACCCTTGCTGCACCAGAATTTTTGGTGAAAACTACACAGGAAAGTCCCAACAGCACACAATAGCAACGGTTTCTTCTTGTGGGGGTGCAGGCTCAATATGACTAGGCTCAAGTCCTCCAAATAGGTGAACCGAAATAGTCAGCACTCCAGTCCTACGATTTTCATGAAGATAGTGTTCTTATTTTCATTTAAACAAGGTACCGTCATGAGTGGCACGCAACGTTCGGGCTCAAGAAGTCCTTTCAAATGCAATGATATCAGTGGGGACCATACATTCTGCTAAGCATAGGTCACATGACCAAAACAAATATACCTACACTAATTATCATACACTCTCTCACATCACAATCTCCTCAAAGTTTCCATCAAAAAAAATCCATATATATGTGCGAATGATG
>CM033647.1:121620582-121703902 GCA_019512145.1 Engystomops pustulosus
CAAACAATTCATTGGATCATAAAGTGCAAGCAGTGACAATACATTATTGTATATTACAATTCATTACAATTCATTGCCTCGTGTATCCTGTGCTGAATAAAGTGCCAAGTGCAATAAACATTTAAAAACAAAGTCTAATTTACAATTCATACAAATAATGTGTGCATCGGGATCTAACCATCCGTTCCATGTGCTGTATCCTGTAAAAAACAACGAGAACTAGATGCGCGCCTGTACTCTTGCCGCGTGACACACATAGATGGAACGCAAGCCAACAGAGGATGCAGTGCGCATGCCTGCACTGGTAAGCTGGTCGTCAAGGGAATCAGGAGGATGCTCTGACGTTACTAAGGGAGCGGGTTACACAATTGGACTTAATGAAAACCGGTAAGATGCGGTAGTGCAGAATCACGTATAGTACGGTGAAATATGTACTGAATTGATGGTCAATGGCACAGCGGAGGGCATTCTAGTTATTCGCTCTCTATATATAAAGAGCCTTTAGAGGAAAATGCATTATATAATATACAATCGGGAAATTACGGGTCCAGTCTCTATGCAGTAAGGAACAAAGACCCACAGGCATAGTCCTCAACTCCTAGTACATGTATGGTACAAGTCACAGAGTTTGTGCCACTAATCCCAATACAGATTAAAGATACATTAATGGAAGCCGCTCACATGGCACATGTTATGACCATCATGAATCGTTCATGTGGTACCTATAGTAGCTACGTTATGTGTATAGCCACAGGTCCGACTACAGCATATGAAGGTGTGGGGGAAAAAAATTCCAAAAAAGTAGTTGAAAAAAGTACAGCTGTATTATGCATGGATATAGGATGGTGAGAGAAATCCCGATTCGGCTTCGGTATATTCTTGTAATCTGTAAAACAGAAGAAATAATATTTTAATATGGAAGTTGGATAATATAAAAAATTAACGCTAGATATTTAAGGAGTCAAATCACTTATTACTTGTACAGCCTATAGGGTTGGAGAGGATCCACAAGTTGGAACATCAAGGTATACATTAAACATTAGTTAGCTTAAAGGGGTTATCCGGGTTTAAATTTTTTTTTTATGTCCGGGCTGGGGAAGGCTAGTTAAACATAATAAACATGTACTTACCCCCTCCGGCGCTGCCGTTGTCCCGCGCCGCGGTCACTTCGATCCGTGCCCCTGTTTGTTTACAGGGGCACGGAAGCCGCGCACAGGGAGCTTCCGGTCCACGATGTGGACGGCTCCTCCCATGCGTCCCTATCTCTCAGCGTTGTAAGCGCTGAGAGATGGTGCGCATGGGAGCTTCCGGTCGGCCGGAAGCTCCCTGTGCGCCGGTGTAATGAAACCGGCGCACGGAGAAGACGGGCCGCGGCGCGGGACATCGGCAGCACCGGAGGAGGTAAGTACATGTTTATTATGTTTAACTAGCCCTCCCCAGCCCGGACATAAAAAAAAATTAAAACCGGATAACCCCTTTAAAATCTACATTTAATCCCTTCGGTCTAAGGGTATCAAGGGTATGTATCCATTGCAACTCCTTTCTTTTTAATACAAGTTCCCTGTCGCCACCCCTTCGTAATGGGGGTACATGGTCAATAAGCTGGAACCTTAAATCTTTTTCTGTATGACCTGCATCAATGAAATGTTTCGATATCGGTAGGTCCCTCCTGCCACTGTGTATCGTATACCGATGCTGATTAAACCGTACTTTAAATTCGAGAGTGGTCTCCCCTACATAGATCAAAACCACAAGGGCAACATGTAAATCACAAAACAACTGTCACAGTTCAAAAATTGTTTTACCTTATATTCAATATTGTTATGAAAGAAAACAGATCCTTTATTCATCTGCTTACAGTTGATACAGCTGCAACAAGGGAATGAACCCTTGTGTAGCTGTCCAAAAATCCCAAGCTGTTTGCTTTTCCAAATGGGTCCCACATCTGACATACCCGATCCCTAATGGATTGTGATTTCCGATAGGAAAAGAGTGGGGGATTTTGAAATTCCACAACAGAAGTTGGGCTACCCGACAGTTTCGACCAATGCTTACGAATAATATTTGAAATAGCAATGCTCTGTTCGTTATATGTGGAAACAAAAGGAAGTCTTTTTAAAGGAGGGTGTGCAGTCATGGGGGATAACAGTTCAGTCCTGTCCATTTGTTCAGTTTTGTCCAAATTCTGTTGTATCATCCTATTAGGGTAACCACGTTGTGAGAATTTTTTTTGCCATGGTATGTAAATTCTTATTCACCTTTTGTGGATTGCTTGTGATGCGCTTAACTCGCAATAATTGACTGTATGGCAATGTTCTTATCATGGCTCGAGGATGATGGCTCTCATACCTTAACAGAGTATTTCTATCCGTAGGTTTCACATATACATCGGTTTCCAAACCTCCAGTTTCGTGTGCCACTAGGACATCCAAAAACTGGATTTCCTCCCTGTAGTGTACCAGTGTAAACTTTATGGAGTTATCTATGGTGTTAAGATGTGAATGGAGCTCAAATAGTTCCTGTTCGGTGCCTGTCCAGATGAGGAAGACGTTGTCTATGTACTGAATGTCTGAAGTGAGTGGAGAAATAGACGGCGTCCTCCTCTAAGACCCTCATAACTATATTGGCGTAGGTGGGTGCCATATTCGCACCCATTGCCACCCCCATTAGTTGAAGGTAATACTCATTACCAAATAAGAAATAATTATTTCTTGGTACCAGTTCTAAAAGGTCTATAATGAATTCCTGTGTCTTTGATGTATAGTACTCAGTGGCTAATTTGCGTCTCACAGCATTGATACCTCTTGTATGATCAATGGATGTCTATAGCGACACCACATCAAATGAAGCTAATATGATGTCGCTCGTGATGTCCGTCTCCGCTGTCCTAAGTTTGTTAATTAAATCCGTGGTGTCTTGAATGTATGACCGGCCTGTGATAGAGAGATCCCACAATATTTTGTCTAGGAAGATTGCTATATTGGAAAAGATAGAGCCTGTGCTGGACACGATCTGGTGCCTACCTGGTGGGGATGTAAGACTCTTGTGAATTTTGGGTAAAGTGTACAGGACTGGTGTAGTGGGATGTTCTATGACTAGAAATTTGTACATATCACCATCAATAATGTTTTCAGATATTCCACATCCAATATCTGTTTAATTTTCCTGGCCAGGATAAACTTAGGATCAGTAGACTCTCTCAGAATCGTTTTGATAAGTAACAGTGTTCAAAAGTTACAACTATATAAAGCGACGCTTGTCAGAATACAAACAATGGGACTGGCCCTTAACCCCTTCCCACCAATGCCCTTTTTCGTTTTTGCGTTTTCATTTTTCACTCCCCACCTTCAAAAATCTCTAACTTTTTTATTTTTCCATGTACAGAACTGTGTTATGGCTTATTTTCTGCGTAACAAATTACACTTCAAAATGGTAGTATTTAATAATCTATGCCATGTCCTGGGAAGCGGCCGCAGGTGTTACCGGTAAGCCTTTGCTGCAATATGCTGACTGGTTAATGAGAGGGCTCATGGGCTGCACCCGCACCCGGCATGTGATGTAGTATTAAGGGGTTAAGCTACAAAATGTGTGTGTCCTTAACCTCTTCCCGCGGCATCTAACATGTATCTGGGGGGTCTTTCCCCCACGATCGCCCCCCCCCGAACCGTTTTCGGGGTGCGCCGATCGTTGCTATAGTAACTCTGGGGTCCGATCTGGACCCCAGAGTTACCTGCAAGAATTGCCAGTAAGATGGCGTCTGTGACGTCATCTTACTGGCACAGTGCCAGCCTATGCAAGTGTATAGGCTGACACTGATAATATTCTGCAATACTCATGTATTGCAGAGTATTATCAGTGTCAGCCTCATTCGGATATTATATATGGATTTTTGATGGAAAACTATGCACTTTATGAGATTGTGATGATGCAATATGATAATTAGGGGGATGGGATTTGTCTGGTCATGTGACCACTATGTTTAGTATATCACTTAGTATATCACTTAGCTTGAAAAAGGCTCCTTGGAGCCGAAACATTGCTGCACTATGATGTACTTTTTAAACATGTAATAAAAGAACACTATCTTCACTGAAAATCATATGACTTGGAGTGCTGCCTATTTTCGTTTACCGACCTGGGTAAAAACTTACCTAGATCGCTGGTGAATGGAAGACTGAGTCAGGGTCATTGATACTATACAAAATTGAATTATTCCAGCAACATAGCAAAAATTACTGTAAGGCACAGAGAAATTGCATCAGCATGGTTTTTAAACAATTCAATAAAGTGTAGTTCTAACAACAAAAGCAAAAAATACAAAGGATATTGTAAGAGGCAGGGAAACCTAGTAAATGGGTGTATACCCGCTCTCTACATACTATTCAAATGTACCAGCAATGAAGTGAAATAATGAAAACTTAAATTCTTTATTAAATATGCATTTTAAAACATTGAACACCAAGAGGGTCACTAAACATACACAATATAATTTAATGTGTCGAAAATTAGGGAATTGGATACCGAGCTATATCTTGTATAGCTCATTGCTAAACCTTGCGATAAGGCAAAGAAAAGTTACGTCTTACCAGTGGTGTTGTCACATCAAATTCCAGCTATTTGTGTTGTGCCACATGGTTCATGATGGCAGGAGGTCGCCTCAACCACTGTGTCGATTTGGCAGTACTACAGGTGAATGTAAGCGGGCCAGAAAATGAGTGAGATATGTAGCACCAACTGACCCTAACACCCACAACACCCAGTACCCTAGCAACACACCCCGCACCCACCCTCCCTAGTGGAACAAAATGTTATAACCCCTTATGAGGGATTAGACAGGGGTGTACTAAGGGTGGCATCAGACGCAAACTTACCCCCTGGGGACCTGTCAGTAAGCCTAGTTAAATGATTCCTAAATGGTCTCATAGAATTGAGAGACCATATTCCCTCTCCCCCCGGGATTTAAAGACTAAACGGCCTCACACCTCTCTCCTCTTAGCCTATCCTATGACAGAAGGATGTGGGTGTGCCGAAAGCAGATAGACATGTGAGGCACAACCCGGCCCAAGGCCGGCTCCAATGTCCAATGACATCATGGTAAGGGAAGGAGACTGAGGGGAGGGTGGGTGCTAAATGTTCAACGTGGAAACATGACGGAGGGGCCGGAATTCACAGTATAGTATGAAACAAGAAGTATACCCCAAAATAACGTAAAATTGTATGAATACAGGCGGTAATCCTTGATAATCCTTGTTCCCATTACAGAAAAAAAATTTAAATTTCAATTGTCAGTGGAGCAAAAAAAAATTTTGGTCTGGATCTACCAAGATAAAATATCAAGTTTCGACTTACATGCAAATTAAACTTAGGTTCCGTAGGTTTGTTCTATCTTGTATGTAACCCGGGGACTGCCTGTACTAGTAATTTCAGTCTTGTAAAGTTCACTCACCATGGCCTATTATGACTTCACTAATGATGATTAAAATAATGCTGTACGGTGGGGGAGAAACATTAAAGAAGGTAGGGGATATACACTACCACTCAAAAGTTTGGGCTCATCCTTATTTTTGATAGAAAAACACATTTTCTTTCAATGAAACTAACATTAAAGAGGACCTGTCAGCCAAATTTTCGGCTTTAGGAGCTGCTTACTTACTAGTGCTTGAACAAACGCCACAGTATTAGAGTGATAGCGTTACCGGAAAACACTGCGGCGTGCTACAGTGTAATCATCAGACCGCTCGCAAAGCGTATTCATGACTGATCCATAGGCCGGCAGTGACTGCCGTGCGCCAGGTGGTAGTCACCGCCCATAGCCACGCCACAACCCCGCCCCCTCATGCATACAGTTACACTGTACCCCCCCGCAGTGTTAGATAGCGTTACCGGAGGTTTCCAGTAACGCTATCACTCTAACACTGCGGCGTTTGTTCAAGCACTAGAAGCTGCTTACTTTAGTCCTGGTCCTCTTTAAACAAATCACAAAGTCACCTCGTCAGGTGACTTGGGGTAGAACTGTATAGGTTAATTTAGCTCACCTTTCACTCAGGACACAAATTGAGCATAAATCACACCTCTTACAGCTCTAGCACCCCAATTATTAATCAGCTGACACCACTGATTGCATTTGTACTGGGGCAAATAAGTATCCCACTCTACATCCACTCTTGCTTCTAAAGCAGTCACCTTGTTACACCACTAGACATGCACACTCAGCTCTCTAGCAGTCACACGGCTAACCACACTTTACAAGGCTATGAGCTTGCAGAACATGCAGTGACCAAAATTGAACGCTTTATTTACAAAAAGGTGATCAGTCAGAATTACAAAATAAAATGACATATGTAAGGCAAAACAATTATAAAATAAAAAGGGAGAAAAATAACAGAAACTTAGAAATTAAAGTAAATCCTGATTCCCTAGAGGTCGGAGAAATATGGAACACCAAGCTTGTCAAGCATCCCCCATAGAGTGAACCCCATTTCTTGCATCTCATATTGTTTTATAAGATGTCTGTTTAGTTCAGGTTTCAGAACCTCCCGTTGATTAATTAGCCCACAGGGTCATTCAGGATTGGACAAAGTGTTGATGGGGGGTAGAGTTCAGGAATATTTAAACAGTTCTTTGTTGGAGGTAAATCACAAATGACCAAATGACCTTTTGAAGTCACCACAGAACATTCTTCATGTCAAAGTTTATCAGGTGGTAAAGATTTCCAGGATGTTATAAAAGCTGTCTGGACGCTTCAGTAGATGTCAATTGTCATATAGTTCAAGAAAGTTAATAATTGCCCTATAGTTAAACAATTCTTACACATTCAATATTAATATTTCCTTGACATGCTCTATACATTAATGTGATAAAAGACTATTCTAGCTGCAAATGTCTGTTTTTTGATGTAATATTTACGTAGGCGCCCACAGGTCTATTTCCAACAGCCACATAACATATAAAGATACATATAACGCAAACCCCACATATATTGTATCACCGCATCTGTAACAACCCATAGAATAAAGTAAATAATTATTGAACCCACTCCATAAACGCCGTTAAACTGTTAAAAATCTGCCAAAATTTATGATTTTTACCTATTTAAACCCACAAAAAATGCAATAAAAAACATACGTACTCCAGAATGATACTGTTGCAAAGTACATCATGTCCCGCCAAAAACAAGCCATCAACCAGCTCCATAGCCAAAAAAGAAAAAATGTTTTTTTTTCTTTTTTTACCTTTTTGAAATGTGTAAATTTAAAGCTAAATGAACGTATAACCGACACAATTTGACCATACTAACTTTTACCTCCATTTTTATTTCATTACTATGAAGATCTCAAGGGATTAACAATCTACCTAAAAGCTGTTTCTGATAGTTTGAGGGGTGCAGATTTGAAAATGGGTTGATTTAATATAGGGGTTTTTTTTAAAGCTAAATATTTAAAATTTAATTCAAAACGGTAATTTTCCCCAAGCTAGTCAATTCTGAAAATACGGAAAATCGATGTTCAATTTGTAAGTTGCGTGATATCAAAATAAGTTATCCAGACATTTCAAAAGTTATGAAAATGTAAAGTAGACATATGGGAAATGTTATTCAGCAACTTATTTAGGTGGTAAATCTATCTGCCTGAAAACGCAATGATTTTGAATTTTGAAAATGGCAAATTTTTCCAAAAATTCATAATTTTTTCTTTTTTTTTGTTAATGAACTTAACTTATCAGCCAGTATTTACCACTAAAATAAAATACAACATGTGAGGAAAAAACTCTTTCAGAATCGTTTTGATAAGTAACAGTGTTCAAAAGTTACAACAATATAAAGCGACGCTTGTCAGAATACAAACGATGGGACTGGCCCTTAACCCCTTCCCACCAATGCCCTTTTTCGTTTTTGCATTTTCATTTTTCACTCCCCACCTTCAAAAATCTCTAACTTTTTTATTTTTCCATGTACAGAACTGTGTTATGGCTTATTTTCTGCGTAACAAATTACACTTCAAAATGGTAGTATTTAATAATCTATGCCATGTCCTGGGAAGCGGCCGCAGGTGTTACCGGTAAGCCTTTGCTGCAATATGCTGACTGGTTAATGAGAGGGCTCATGGGCTGCACCCGCACCCGGCATGTGACGTAGTATTAAGGGGTTAAGCTACAAAATGTGTGTGTCCTTAAGGAGTTAAGGAGCACAAACAGATGTGAATATGATTTCTACAACATAAACAAATACCCTACATTTTGATCCTAATTGGCCCAAAGCTGGATTTTGATTAGTTCTGAGAAGTTTTTTTCTGATAATTCACATTTTTCAAACTAAGGAAAACAAACATACGGCACACCACATCGGGGGCATATAGCTTTGGTCAGGTTATTACAGGTTTACAAGTCGATGTGCGAATTCTTTTTCCTGTGCATCTCACCACAATATATGATTTATACATGCAGTCATAAAAAAGGAAAGTGCACCCGCATTGAATTTAAGTTTTGATGTTTTAGGATAATTTAAGCACAGCTGCCACATTCCTTTTTGAAAGAAAAGGCTTGTATTTTTTATTTATTTGTTTCTAATGCAGACAGATGTCAATAGTCAGTTGTAGACATAAGGCACGATTGGGTCTCACCTAGTTGGATCCTCAAGTCATGCCTGTTTTATATACAATAAAGAATAAATAAAAAAATATTACTGAATTTAAAAAAGAGCAGAACATCCCCTTCACAGTGTCCCTTTCACTTGATATCTGTTAAAGTACTGGTTTGGGGTCCATTCAATTGCAGTTGTATACACAGTTTTGTGAAGATTTATGGTGGGGAAACGCCTTTTAATAATTAATAGTATTTGTTTGAGATATAGTTTTTTTTTTTTACATTTATTGAGTTAACTTTGTATATTTATATATATTTTCTTTTAAGTGGAGGCTCACAGGAACTTATACGAGAGTATACTGACATAGAAGCATTTCGATCTATCACAGCCACATCATCTGTAATGGTGGCACGAGCAGCCATGTGGAATCCCTCAATTTTCAGGAAAGATGGCTTTCTTCCTCTCGAAGATGTCATGCGTGATTATATTAAACATGTAAGTCTTTTTATTAAATCTTTCTTCGTTTTTTTTATAGTGCCACACTTTAACCTCAACTAGGTAAAGGCTAATTAGCTTCCGCCAGAGGTCAATAGTGCCTACATATTCACCTTGATGAACATTTTCAAACACGTTGGAGCAAATGTTTATTTTTTTTCTGCAGTGTTGTCTGAGTTATCACCTCAATCCTGATGTTTTCTGTTGTTTGCAAGTTTTTTTTAACTTGTAAATTTTATAAATTCCTTAATTGCTGGATGTATCAAACACTAAGTAAGATACATCTGACCATCAGGAAAAAAGGCTGGCACACAATCCAAGACTAATGATACATGTGCCCCATTTGTTCATGTGAAGCCGTTAGAAGACTTTTTTTTAGCACTTATGTTTTCTTTTAGTACATTCAAGAACTATATTTAATGCTTCCCAAAACTTGTGTTTTTATTTTGGGAATCAAAAGTAAGAACTTTTGATCTCTTTTTTTATTAAATTTTTTTTTACAAAAAGGTGAAAAAGTGGCAATTTGGGCGCTACTTTACCTTACAGGGTTTACTGACTGGAATATTATGTTTATGTTTACATTGTTTATATTTATAAATACGTTCAAGGGAAAAGGGGATGATTTTAACTTTTTAGTATTTATTTTTAAACTTTTTTTTTATTGAATTTTTAGACCCTAGGCGGTTTTACAGCTCCTACCATATACTGCAATACAGCTCTAGATCTAAATTGCAGTAGATCTAGAAGTCTGTAATTGTCAGAACATTACAGATCTTACTATGTGACTGTTTCACAGAGATTCCAGGCTGTCATGGAGATGACATTCAATTTGTTAAAACGCGCAATCAATCTTAACACTGACCACAGGTGTTAGCAAACACCCACCATATATGAAGAGCCCTTATTATGCATCCTTTTCTGCATCATAACACACAGTTTTTAGACATATTTATAACTAGAATAAAGTTGGGTGAGGCTTTGGAAAAGGGGTGTGGCTTTGCAGGAAAATAGCCCTTCACTAAAATTGATGCATTTGTGCCGGTTTGTTGTCACAGTTTTCTGGTTTAAACAAAGCCAATAGAGACGGTAATTCTAATACTATACCAGGTTTTATCTTCCAGCATCAGAGACTTTAATAACGCTGGTGCAGCATAAAACTGTGGAACCTAACTGTGCATTGCCTTACTTGAAATATTTCTAAATCATTGTGATCTATTTCTCTAAACAGGCAGTTAGATATAACAATCACTATACCAATACTAAATATTGTCTATGCCAAATGATGCGAGACCAACTTGAATCTCCTCTGGGTAGAAAACTCCATGCAACTCAGTCAACATTGGATATTTGGTGAGTATTTGTTTAAAAATGCCATGTATCACTGCATACAGCAATAACTTTAGAACATATAACTTACCCAGGTGGTTTTGAGATAATTTTCTTGTGACCTGTTGTACTCCAAAATTTTCCATTTATTTATGGAAAAGGGGGGATTTGCCAAAAATGTGGGAAAATGTGCCATTTAAAATGTTTGTTTTTCAAACAAATAGTCTTACTACCATAATTAGTTTTTAACTAACATTTACCACATATCTGCTTTTTGTTGGCATCATTTTATAAGTGTCCTTTTGTTTTATCACAATGCTACAAAGATTACAAATCAAATAGCATTTTTTTTCACGTTTTACATTGGACTTTTTTTTGCTCCCAACCAACTTTTGTGTACAAAGTTATATGAAGGCTTGTCTGCTTCAGGGCAGGTTCTAGACGTAGTGGGGCCCTGGGCAAAACTAAACGTGGGGCCCCAAAATAAAACTATTTTATGACCAGTCACAGTCAGCAAGAGGCTCCTTTAGTATGGTAAAACAAACTGTAATATGGGAGAATTTTATATGAGATAGATCATTGGGAGATTGATGGGCAGCATGGTGGCTCAGTGGTTAGCACTACAGCCTTGCAGCGCTGGTCAACATCTGCAAAGATTTCGTATGTTCTCTGTGTCTGCGTGGGTTTCCTCCGGGTCCTCCGGTTTCCTCCCACACTCCAAAAAATTACTGGTAGGTTGATTAGACTGTGAGGTCCATTGGGGAGAGGGACCAATATTTTCTGAAAGCAGACACTTGCCCCATTTTCAAAATTGCATCAAAGATTTTATAGACATAGGCGCCTTCATGCAATTTTGATTCCAATTGAAACATTTTATTAAAAATGCTTAAAATTTGACTTTGATGGCAAAAAATTTGATCCAAACAGAAAATGTTTACCTTCACATCTCCTAAATGTAATACATGGACATTTGTAGAGTTTACAAATGTGCCCTATTGATATGTTCACATAAATAAATCCACATAATATCACTAAAACTGTAATAACTAGATATCTGCTTTTCAGCTAGACATTTATTAGACAGTCGCAACCTGCTAAATATATCAATAAAACAGAATAAAAAGTAAAGGCGCCATAAAACCTATATAATTTTGAAAACAGACAACCAGGCGATGCCTTTGGCAATTAAGATTCAAAATTTCCTCTAAAATATGTACAAATCCAGATACTTATATAAAGAAAATCTACTTTCCTAAAAAAGTAAGATGTGAGGAGATCATACAAACCCCACACCAATATATTCACCAAAATATGCAGCAAAGGGAACTGCAGAAAATTCACACAGACGTATCATTGTCTGTTCCTTAGACAATGGTAACCCAAATAAATAACTATATATCCATAAACCTCTCTAATGAGATAATAAAAGTCACTTTTAGATGTGCGCCATTGTATTAGCTGCACAATAACAGAACCCTCCGCGCTTCATAAGAATGAGAGTGAGAACGTCATAACATGGGTGTAAATAATGGAGGATGATGGGAAATAAAAACTTTATTCCAGGACATGTGTGTGTTTTTGGTGTTACATTTAACTTTATGGACATGTTCTGGTCGCAGTGTAGTCACATTAGGCAAGAGGATTGAATGTTCATCGTATCAGTCAATTTTCCCAACAAAAAATAACTATCACAAAATAAAAGAGAATAGGAGAGAAAGGGCCACATTTATCACTTTTGTGCGCCGAAGTGTAGTAGTTGCGCCTAAATTCTGGCGCACTGTTTTCCAGAATTATCACAAGCTACAACCGTCTGTGATAAGTTAATTTCCTGCCTCTTATTAATCACTTTACTTTAACACAGTTTAGGCGCAATTTTGGCGCAGTTAAGGCGTAATGTTAGATTCGGGCACTTACATGTGATCCTGCTACAAGCTCCTCTCTGCTTCTCCCACATCCCAGCATGAAGAAAACACTCACAGCAGCACCCAGGTGTGTGACACCCAGCACCCAGTGATCTCCTCAGCAGGGGCTTCTCCTGGAGGGGATCCCCCAGTGCTGATCTTCTGCTGCACCCCTGTAATTCTGCACAGTATCCCCCTCAGATACACTGGTGATACTGTGCAGAATTACATGGGGGACACTTGTCAGTACTATCTGCAACATTCTGTATTGTTCTCTTCTCTGTTTCTGTGAGCTCAGGATTCTGCAGAATGTTTTGTAAATAGAAGGTGATGAACTGTAAATAGAGTCTGCAGCTCCTGTCTGCAGAGTATCTCATGTCTGTATGATCTGTTCTAGTGTCTGTATTATCTGTTCTAGTGTCTGGCAGAGCTTCACTGCTAGAAATGAGCTGTTCTGCACAGGGACTCAGTGCTTTCTTCTCAGTTAACGCCACCTTCGGGCTGGAGTGTTTTTGCGCCTAAACGAAAAATCGCAAGTGATGAATATCATTAGGCGCAGCAAAACATCTGGATTGCTAGGATAAATGAGGGAAAGCTGGTTATTTTTGCTGCGCAGCTAGTTTGGCGTTTAATCGCAAAAATGGCACAAAAACGGTGCGCCTGAAGTAAAGGCGCAAAAACAACAGAAAAAAAACTATTGATACATGTGGCCCAAAGTGTTTTCTTTGATAGTTCTGCATAGAGAAGGGTTAAAAACATGAATATTAGTTGATATTATCCCTTCACTTTATATGTTACTACATTTTGAGAATATTTCCATTATCTGTGAGGTGCAGCAGCTCCTTTGTGCAGCAAATGCTCCCTGCAGCCTGATGGCTAAGAATCTGGATTGGGGGGGGGGGTTAATTTCAGGGGGCTGTATCTCTGGCTCTGTGACACATAGAACCTTACTTCTTTTTTCCTATGAAAGAGTCTCCTCTTTTATATGAATCTAAATTTATGTTTCTAAAATGTAGGAAAACTGAGATATTAACTGCTGTTGGGAGTGATTTTTATATATAAAAATGGCACCTGATATTCTCACTTTAAATTTGAATATCTCTGGATCCATAGAGATTCTCCCCTTTCTCCCAGGGGCCCTGGGCAATTGCCACCTTTGCCTACCCAAAGCGCCGGCCCTGGTTTGCTGCATAACAAACTGTACTTCCTTCTGCCGGTATTTTATATTTCATGTCTTGTAATGGGACAAAAATTCCAAATGTGCAAAAATAGACAAGAAAACACACCTGCACCATATTATTGTGGGCTTTGTTGTTACAGCTTTCAAATGATGCCTCTACTTTATTCTTTGTGTCATACTGACATAAATGAATATGGGGATACCAAATTTACATAGCTTTAATTAGTTTTAATAGATGTAATCATTCTTAATTTCACAATATTCTGAGGGCAATAACTTTTTCATACTTTGGTGTATGGAGCTATGTAAGGTGACGTTTTTATGGCTGCCAAGTTTCCGTAACCAGTTTCCCACCTGTTTTTATATTTTAATAGATGAGGAATTTTGGGATGCAGCAATGTTGTGATTTTTTTTCCGCTTATTTTTCACTAAATATATATTCAAAAAATGTTATTCATACATTATATAGTCATTACAAACCCGAGTGAACTTTTTCAAGTCTTTCCACAGAGTGCTGTATCAAAGCATATTAATGGAAAGTTGAGTATAAGGAAAAGAATAACCGCAGCCTTGATAGGATTGTTAAGAAAAGCCATTAAATATATGGGGAAAATTCACAAGGAGTGGACTGCTGCTGGAGTCAGTGCTTCAAGAGCCACCACACACAGACCTATCCAGGACATGGGCTGAAAGTCTCCATGAGCTTATCGCCTCTATGCCATGCTGCATTGATGCATGAGGCCTTAATAAGTATTCAGTGTGTTAACTGTACATTTTTTTCATTTGCCCAGGATTTCTGTTTTTAAAATGTGTTAATATTTGTTTAATAATCAAAGTTTCTGAGGTAATGAGGTTTTCCTTAGCTGCAAGACATAATCATCAATATTAACATAAATAAACTATAAAAAGTTGACTTCTTTGTAATGACATAATTTATGGGTCTCACTTTTTGAATTGAATTGCTGTAAAGAAAAATTACTCTTTGCTCATGCCACCAGGGGCAGACTGGTCATTAACTCCGACCAGTCTGAGTGATCTAGTCAACCAAGGATGCTTGTCCTTAGTTACCTACAAGGTTTATAGCGTTTCTTTTTTTGTAGCGCAGGCCGTGGTTTCAGCACTGCATCCTCCAGCATGCTGTTGCAATGCGCAATTGCTGGTATCCGTGGGCGCGTAGCCATGACTCTGCCTACTTCATTTGATTCCACCCACAAAATAGGGCCACTTTTAGAATTTTTTCCAGGGCCTGTTTTATTTCCCAGTCTGTCCCAGAATGCCACGGTAACTGCATTGGCCTCAGGATTCAAGAGGTTAAACAGTCTGTATCGGGATATTCATTCCGATCTGGACTGTTGAAGCAGGTGCACGAGCTGGAAACCCTTGCAGGACTGAGGCTAGGCTGTCGACCTAGCCTAAGGCCCTTTGGTGACTATTTTAAATGGCTTTCCAAGTTTTATGATTGTGTAATACTCATTTTCTAAAGGATGCATTCCAGTAAATGAGCTCTGCTGAAATTCTGTGATTATTCATTTATGAAATATCCTTGTAATGTTATTTTGCTTTAATATTGCAATACCCTTTTAAGATTTTAATAGCTTAAATAATACATAAGTTTTCATCATACATTTGACACATCTGTAGTAAAGGTGACAAACTTTTATTAGACAAAAATGCTTCTTTCTTTTGTTATGTCATTACCTTACCCTGATTATTGTTCCTTTTGCTTAGTGATGTATTTGAAATGACTTCATTTTATGAGAGCTGCCAATTATCTCAAGAAGCCAGGAAAGGATTTCTGAATATCAATGAAACTATAGAGGCAGAGAATGACAATACGGAAAATTATGACACTGTTCAATTGCCTGTCAAGTTTGAAAAGTAAGACATAATTGAGATCTCTTGATTTATACCAGTTTTAGTAATGTGTTAATTCCTAACACATTGTCACTCCTCTCCTCCTCAGGTACAAATTTGTTGAATTTCCTCATTTATGCCACTATATTTGCAAATAGGTATGCAGCCAACTGTATTATTCCTCCTTAGGCTCCATCTTCTTAATAATATATTATCATCCTGCTGCCTGAGGCCTGCAGCTATTTTGGACCTGTATCACCTGCCTCATACAACTAAGGAGGTCTACAGTGAGCTCAAGGGAAGAGCAAGCCAGTACAATAACACTCTAGGGCAGGGAATTGGAAGCCAGCTTCTACTAAAATATATCTCTGTTATGTTTATATAGGAATTAAGATTGAGACCTTTGGTCAGATACAAAAAAGCATAATTAGATTGCATCACCTTAGTCAAAAGAAAATAATTAAAGGACATCTACCACCATTTTCTGGTTGGTAGACTGCCCCATACCGCACGCATGTTACCTGCTGCTGACACGGAAGCCTCTTTTCGCTTCCTCAGTGGCCTCCGTTACATCTAGAAAATAAGTTTTTATAATTAGTCAAATGAGCTGATGGTGCTCAGGGTCATGTCTGACAAGCGCCTCCTGCTTCCTCTGAAAACCTAATTTACTCATTCCACACACTGACCCCCACCACCACCACCACTACCTTGCCTCATTGCCATGCGGCCAGACATCCGCTTACGTCATCCGGCTGTATGGAAGTTTCACATAGCCAGGAGATTTTCTATCTTGCGTAGCTCAAAGGTATCCTGTGCAACTGTGCGAGAATTCCAGGCAGCCGGATGACGTCACCGGCTGTCTGGCAGCGATGGTAGATATGAGCGGTGTGTGACAATGAGGCGGAGGGCGGGGGCATGAATAAATTAGGTTTCACAGGAGCCAGTAGGCGCTCGTCGGACATGACCTTGAGCGCCTCCGGCTCATTTGAATAGTTAGAAAAGCTTTTCTAGATGTAGCGAAGGCCCCGGAGGAAGCGAAAAGAAGCTCCCCCATGGGCAGCAGGTAACGAGGGTGCAATATAAGACCGTCTACCACCAAGAAAATGTTGGTAGTTGTCCTTTAAATAAGCTAATCGGGGTTATTGATGTCTTTTGTTGCTGATGGTAGCTACTTTTCCTTTTACTCTCTGCAGAAAAGACTATCTTCCTCAGGTAACTCCCAAGATGTTTCTTCTGGAATGGTGCAGAAAAGAAAAATTGCCTCAGCCAGTTTATTATACAGTAAGTTTATCAAAGTTTTTTATTATTACATGAAGAAAAAGCCTTCGGATTTACTACATACATCAAAACTATTATAAACTAACTTTGGGTACTTAAATGAATACTTATGTAAATAACAAAACAACCATCAGGAATAGTACTAGGAACTATGGATCAGCACTGTATTTCTAGAAAAAATGTTTATTAACAATGAGAATAGTAGCTCGTAGTGTTTTTCCACCTTTTCACCTATACTTGTATTGATCCTAAATTACAACTAATAGAGATAAACACCATACTTTAAAGAGGACCTGTCACCAAGAAATTTGCCACTAGGAGCTGCTTACTAAAGTAATTAGTTAAGTAAAGTAGTGCTAAAACAAACGACACAGTGTTAGAATGATAGCATTATCGGAAACCTCCGATAATGCTATCTAACACTGCGGCGGATTACAATGTAAACGTCGAACCGCTCTTAAAGCGGTCCGGTGTATTCATGAGGGGGCGGTTCAGGGCGCTGCCTCTTCCCCAGATCACCCCGCTTGCTCCTTAGGCCGGTGGTGACTGCTGCGCGTCATGCAGCAGTCACCGCCCCTAAACTTGCCCACCATTCTGCCCCCTCATGAATACACCGGATCGCTTTGACAGCGGTCCGGCGTTTACATTGTACTCCACCACAGTGTTAGATAGCGTTGTCGGAGGTTTTCGATAACGCTATCATTCTAACACTGCTGCGTTTGTTTTAGCACTAGGAGCTGCTTACTTTAGTAAGCAGCTCCAAGTGCCAAATTGCTGGTTGACAGTTCCTCTTTAAAGGAAACCTACCATTTCAGATCGTCGGTGTAAGCTGTAAACACCGAGCACCAGCTCAGGGTGAGCTGGTGCCGGTGCTTAGCTTCGTTAGTGTTATAAACCGCGGTATCGCGGTTTTACCACTTTTTAAACTTTATAGCAGAAACTGCTTCGGCGCTGCGTGTGCGCGATCGTGCGCACACCTACATAGGAAATGCCGCGCGCAGCGCCGAAGCGGCTTCTGCTATAAAGTTTAAAAAGTGTTAAAACCGTGATACCGCGGTTTATAACACTAACGAAACTAAGCACCGGCACCAGCTCACCCTGAGCTGGTGCTCGGTGTTTACAGCTTACACCGACGATCTGAAATGGTAGGTTTCCTTTAACACTCTGGATGGCCTCCCTGGTTACACTCCCTGCCAACTAAGACACTTATCAACCTCCTGACACGGCCCTATTTTTAGAATCTGACATATGTCAATATAAGTGGTTATAACTTTGGAATCTTTTAACGTATCCAGGTGATTTTTGAGATTTATGGTGGCATGATTTTTAAGCATTCTCTCATTTATGTTGGATGTAGAGATGAGCGAACATACTCGTCCGAGCTTGATACTCGTTCGAGCATTAGCATACTCGAAACTGCTCGTTGCTCGGACGAATACTTCGCACGCTCGAGAAAATGGCATTTCCCGCCGTTTTGCTTTTTGGCGGCCAGAAACAGAGCCAATCACAAGCCAGGAGACTCTGCACTCCACCCAGCATGACGTGGTACCCTTACCCTGTGTCTGGATGCCGCTAGGGAGAGAGCTGCTGCTGGTCAGGGAAAGCGTTAGGGTGTTCTATTAGAATAGTGTTAGGCAGGAGTGATTCTACAATAACCCAACAGCCCATCTTAGGGCTACAATAACGTTATACATTTTTTTTTATTTGCTTGTGGCTGGGCTTGCTGGCACTAGTAGTGCAGCTAGTACCATTTGCAGGGGGACTTGCTACCGTTCCCAATCAAACGAAGACCCGAGGCTACCATGGCAACCCGACGCCGCCCCCGCTGATTAGGGGCGCGGACGATCGAATAAAGCGGCCCCCGTCGACGCGTTTTACGCCGGCGACTTGGGCGTGAAAGGTTATAGCGTGATCGGTGCAGCACGACCGCGTTATTAGCGGTGTGTTTTGCTGAATGCAACACCCCCCACCTCTGTATGAAGAGGACTCCAGCCCGTGATCCCTCTTCAACATGTTTCCCCCGTTATACCTCTGCGCCGTAGAGCTACGGCGCAGAGCGTTAGGGTTTTAAAAACGATTTCCCAATACCCTAAATTCGAACAGGTCATTAAAGAATACTCATTCCAACTCAACCCAGAGTGAACAGAAGTTTCTTTTACACCACTGTGACCACAGAGTGAAAAAATATTATATCGTGATCTCTGAACCTAAGAATAAATATTAAGGTGTTAATAATTTATAAATAAATATTTGCAACAATATACAGCTAAAACGCAGTGACGAGCACAGAAACAAAGGCTGAAAAAACACTTCAGATACGATACATAACACACAAGAATGATAAGTAGCTATTGTATTGATACAAAAATTCATTATTAACCCATTACACGCTGACGCCCACTTGTTCACCTTCCGACCACGCCCCATTTTTTCAATCTGCCCGGTGGCACTATAAGTGGTTAAAACTTCGGAACGCTTTACACTATCCAAGTGATGTGAAATTGTTTTTACATGAACAGGTACTCATGTTTAGTGAATTTGGTGGTATGTTTTTGATTATTTATGAGAAAATCAGAGATTTGGGAAAATTGTGAAAAATTCTCAATTTCGAAATTCAAAATGTTTACGTTTTCCACCCAGAGTCATCACACACACAAAAAACTAATAACTAACACTTCACTGAATGTCTACTTATGACCCTCCTGGGTTTTATCATATATCTTTTTGTAAGACGTATGGGCTTTGAACTGCAGGGGCAATCTCTTCACATTTTCATTAAAAAAAAAAAGCAAATCTGCTATTGAGGGCAGTCCCTCTCAGGTTTGAAGTCACTTTGAGAGGCCGACATATAAAATAAAAACCCCATAAATTACTCATTATAGAACTAAACTACACCCCTCAATGTACGTTAAAACAACGTTAAAATGAAGTTTGTTAACCCTGTAAGATTGTTTACAGGGGTTTAAACAAATATCGGATGCAATTTTGAATACATTTTTTTTTTACTAATAATGTGTTTTTCATAAAAGTCAAATTCTCAGGTGGATAAAAAATACCAAACGCTCCACAAAATTTGACAACCCAATCGTCTCTTGTATAACCAAGACCCATGTGTGGTGGTAAACCGCTGATGGGCCACGACGGGCACATCGAAGGGAACCCGCGAGCATTTCAGAGCAGATTAATGCATGTGTCCACTTTATAATGCTATAAATAGCTTATTTTTTTTGGATCATTTGGACATCATAAGGGCTTATTTTGCGAACATGAGATGGCACTTACCCTAAATACTTTCATTAGGGGTGCGTAGCTTTTGATGAGAATTTTATTAACTCTTTAATGTATGGAGGAAAAGAAATTGTTTTGGGTTTCTGTTTTTTTTTGTATTTTTGGGGGGTCGTAAACACCGTGACACTAAAAATACTCTAATATTTTATTTATAGATCATACGATTACAGTGATACCTCATTTATATAGTTTATAGTTTACAATTTTACAGGAAAAAAAACACAATATAAAAAGAAATCTCATTTGTTTTGCATCGACATCTGTTTCGGAGAGAATAACTTAATATTTTTTGTTGAAAGAGCGGTTTAAGGCTTATTTTTTACGTGTTGAGTTGTCCCTTTTCAGTGAGTATCCATTTTTGGTGCACATATTTTTTTTTACTCACTTTTGGAACCATTTTGTGAAGGGTTTATGAAAAGGTACATTTTTGGCGAGTTTTTATTTAGCGTTTTGTTTTACGCACGGGTCGCATAATGTTTCTGACTTATTGCTATCAGATTGTACGGAGCGGCTGATACCAATAGTGTGGGTGTATTTTTGCGATTTTTCAGATTTTTTTTCACTATTTTTAGTGGGTATGAGTGTAGATGTGTTTAGGACTTTACTTTTATAATATTTCTTTTTATTCAAAAGTGTGGTTTAATTAGTGTGTTTTTCTATTTTTTCTTCACTTTTACAGGTTAGCTTGAACAAGTGATCACTGATGTGTGCGCATGTCAGTGTGTCCACAGCGGAAGGCACGGGACCCGGCCTGGAAGTGAGATTCCGCCGCCCCTCCACTAATGCCCCTGATACGCGCGGTGAGGGCGACCGCGGTTGTGTTGAAAGGCGGGTTGTCGCATAATATATCGCACCCCGCACTTCTGCTTTTGCGGGAACGCACCTCCCGCTATGCAGTAATTAGATACGTCAAATGCGGGAAGGGGTAACTTCGTATATAATAATATAAGAACTATATATCTATTCTATGTTTTTTTTTTTTAACTCAGTTTTATTGTACCAATGGATTACAAGTCAAGTATTTACATCAAAGCAATGTTAGACATAGTTGTTGTTACCGCATAAAGTCTTACAATCAGTACAATATACTAAATTCCACCATTATACAAACATTTTGTATAGGCAAGGTTATCAAAAGGTTACAAAAATCCGTAAAAGGCTTGTAACTAAGACGAATTTTCCCGATGCTCGAGTGCCGTCTCGAATAACGCGGACCCCATGAAGTCAATGGAGACTCGAGCATTTTTCAAGGGGACCAGAGCTCTGCCACAGGGAGACTTGGCCAAACACCCTGGGAACCCTCAGAAAAGATGAAAGACAGGAAACCAGGGCAGCATGCATGGATGCCTACTGCGGCTGCTTTAAGTCACACCCATTAGCCAAATTATGGGCAACAGCATGCCCAGACAGAAAAGTGACCGAATGAGGCTCGATAGCAGCTAAAACATACAATAAATCTGACCCTGACCTATAAGGGAACGGCATGCAAGGCAGCGGCAGCAGGGCGGGCTAGAGATGTCATGACGACATACCCTAATGGACTCAGGTTTCACCAAAGGAGGGCAATGATTTCCTATGTGAAACAAAAGGTTGACGGTAATATTAGTCGATAAACAGAGGTGGCGACATAGTGCCCAAGTTCCATAACGTATCTTGAAACACACCGAAAAATGGACTGACACAGCTCTTTGTGATAAGGGGACAACATGTGGAGGCAGCCATGAGACGCTTCCATGATTAGAGCGACAGTTATGGGGCCATTTATTGCGCTGCTATAATTGCAACTTCCAGGTGTCTCCAGCATGCGCGACGATGGGACGAATTTCCACTATGTATTGGGTGAAACACCTGAAAATTCTGTCCTGACCACAGCGCTCGCTGATAAGGGTGATGTGCTTGCATATCCTCCCTCGTTGCTCCACGGCTGGGGTAATAGAGAGTTGAAATGAGACATTGGTTGACGCCTTGTGAGGATCGTGGAGCCAAATGAAAGGAACAGCAGGGGAGCAGCATGCAGGATGCCCTGGGTGCCTAATCTTGGGTGGAGTGGCGGTCCACTGCCAGGCCGACTTTCGCATGTCCAAGCCATGTCTCTCGGCTCTCCCACCCAAAACTGGGCCTGGGGGCAGAAGCGTTTACTTGAAAAAAATTATAATTTTCCAAAGCAGGCCGGAGGTAATTTGAATATTTCAACCTAGGAAAATGGAATAGCTAAGTGTTCTATTTTTAAATTGTTTTTACGGAATGGTTTCCAGATTAAGAGCACAGTATGGGGGCATCCATATGCGCTGCTATGATTGCAACTTCAGGTCTTCCAGCCATGGCGGCGACAGATGGGCCGCGTTCCACTATTTATCTGGTGAAACACCTGAAAATTTCCTGCTGACCAGCTCGTTTGAGAAGGGGACGATTGTATGGAGGCATGTGAATAGTAGTAGAATTAAAGAGTTGCTGCAGTTAAACTATGTAGTTGGATCGAGATGGGCTGGCGCCCGACAGGCGAGCTTTCGCAATCCAAGCCCGCGTCTCTAGGCACTACTCCCCAAACAGCACTTCTAAGTAACCTTGTAAGATCAAGTGTAAGTAGCGTGTCTTATAAGTTAGGATATGGCGGGTGAGGGGAATGTAAACAGATGCGCAAGAAGCGCTGAAAAATTTGGTAAATGGATAAAGTTTTGCCAGTATATTTTGTGGATTACAATCAGGGTGGCTACAAGCAAAGTTAACAATGTTTGATGTGGAACGCTGACAACCACCAAAATTTCTGCCTGACACAGGTAGTTTGAAAGGAAAGACACTATGGAGGCAGCTATATGTGACACTTTTGGAGGCAGCCAGAGGCGATGACGTGTGGAGGTAGAGCAATGGAGAAAACGTGGTAACCAGCTAAAAAGACGACATGTGGAGGCTGCTATGGAGACAATTTAATTTGGATAGTAGTGCCTGTATGTGGCTAGTCAAAAAAGTTTTCAAAGCAGTGGAAGCAGGTAGGTGGTCCTCCGAAAGAAAAATTAATAGAATTGGTGCCGTAGTCAGTCCCAAAGTTACCAGGGACTGTATGGTGGTCCCCAAAAAAACGTGCCTGATCCTTCAAAAATGCTTAAAACAGAGGCCCTCCAGAAAAATTAAATACTTAAGCTAGAGGCAGTTGGCCCTGGCCGCAAAAACTAGCCAGTTTTCTATGCTTTAGTGGTCCAAGAGGAGGAGAAGGAGGACAATGAGGAGGAGGATGCATACATATTCAATTGAGCATTCTTTCACCTGTTGAGACTGAAAAGAATCCGGCGAAATCCAGGCTTTTATTCATCTGGAGAAGCGTCAGCCTGTCAGCGCTGTCATCGACAGGCATGTACGCTGTCGGGTGATGAATGCCCACCAGCTGCACTAAAACCCGCTCGGCAACACGCTAGCGGCCAGGCAGGCAATAACCTCCCAGGCTGTAAGCCGCCAGTCGGCCACATGTCCAGCTTGAAACCCAGTATTTGTAGGGGAGCTGTGTGATACATTTTAGGACGTTATGGTCAGCTACGTACTCCCTACCATCTTTATCTTTCGTAAAAGATCGCCTACCTCCTGCCGAGATGGGGACGGTGGACGTTGGTCTTTGCTGGGGTGACATAAAACTGGCAAGGCCTGTAAAGCTACCCCTCCAGTGCGTGTACAAGCTGCGCTGCGCTGCTCGCCTACTCTCCTCGCTACTCCCCCACTGTCCCGGCAGAAGTACGGCCATACTGCGCACAGCGCTGTCAGAAGGGAAAACTTTTCTAGCTTGTCACCAGGGCCCTGCCTGCTGGTATTCTGCATTCTCAAACTCTCCCTTCCTCTCCAGGGATGAGGAGGAAGATTTTGTTTTGCTTGTACCGTGGTCCAGTGAGCGTGAATACCCCGAATTGGGTGCTGGAATAAATTCTTTGAACGCAGGGTCAGACGTTAGGCAGCCTAGCATGAAATCTGCCATATGCGTCCAGAGTCCCAAACGCGCAAAAATTCAACTCCCTCACTGGCCGGACTGCCCATTCGTTTTCCTCTCCTCCAGGAAGACTGAACAATGGCAGCCTCTCTGTCTCCCAACATTCTCCTCCTCTTCACTCCTCCACCTCCTCCGATATGCGCTGAGAAAACCAGACCAAAGGGGTGCTTTGGCTATCAAACAAGGAGAATCTATCTCCCCCGTTCTCTTGTGACGAGGCAAGCGTCCGACTTCATGCTGCCAGAGAGTTTTCAAACAGGGCAGCAGCGGGATGGTGAGGCTGATGATGGCGGCATCGCCACTGACCATCTGTGTTGACTCCTCAAAGTTACTCAGCACTGACAGATATCAGACATCCACGTCACTCCTCATTGTAGATTGAGGAAGCTGACTGACCTGATACCAGTTCTGGTGGAAGTGAAATCTGGCCGTCTACAATCGCTTGGCTGCTGGTAAACTCTGGATAACATGTTAATGTTGATTCCACCTCGTGGGCACGTCGCACAACAGTCGTGTGAGCGGGCAGTTGGAGGCAGCGCTGCGCTGCCTGAGAGTGGCAGCATCTGGCTGGACTTCCTGAAATGCACACAGATGCGGCGCACCTCGTGAGCAAATCAGACAGATTGGGGTATGTCTTGAGGAAACGCTGAATATGAGATTTAACACATGGGCCGGCATGGCACATGTGTCAGTCTGCGGTTGCAGAGCAGCCACACAGGTTACGGCTGTTGTTACACACAACATGCCTGGCTTCAGTTCAGCGGCTGCCAGCACAGATCAGTCTGCGCCGTGATGCCCTGCAATAGCTCTTGGGCGGGTTGCCTTTATCGCCTAGGCTCAGAGTTTGAGCACGCCTGCTGTCGCTTACGATGGCACTGCTGTTGACTAGAGTACCGATGATGGGGCCATGCCAGGATGGTAATTAGGAGGAGGAGAGGTGGAGGAGGGGTGGGAGGAGGAGGAGGCAATAGGCCTTTGAGACCTGGACCGAGGTAGGACCGCAATCTCGGCGTCGGCAATATATGAGCAGCCCCGGGTCAGACTCGGTCCCAGCCTCACCAAGTTAAACCCAATGTGCCGTCAGCGATATATAGTGGCCCTGCCCGGCAGCATTGTCCACGTGTCGTGGTCAGGTGGACCTGTCAGAAACGGCGTTGGTCAGGGCAACGGAGATGTTCTCTGACACGGTGTGCAGGACTGGGACGTAACATCGGGAAAAGTAGTGGCGGCTGGGGACGAATACTGAGGTTTCGAAGGCTCGGTCTCTACAGCCTTAGGCAGCATCTCCGGCTAAGCAACTTGGAGATGTGGACGTTGAGGGCTTGGGCGTGTGGGTGGGTGCGCTATACTTCCTTGCGCTCCAGCGTCTGGGGTAGGAGAGCGAACCGCTGGTGGATGCTGTGGAGGCGAAGATGGGTTTTCGACGGGAGGTGTTTGGGCGTGGCCTGGGGCGGGGCGACTAGCAGATGACACAGGGGAAGGAGCAGTGGTGTGCCGGCCGGAGGGTAAGGGTTGGTGCCATGATGGGGTGGTGGTTGTTTAGCATTCATTTGCGCGCCATATGGTGGTAGTAGCTAGGTGGTGGAAACCCTGCTGTATGGTTTGGCAAAGGTGCACACCACAGTCAGTCGGTCATTCCGGTGTTCTTTAAAGAACCTCCGACTTGAAATAGCTCCCTGCCACGGGAGCTGACTACAGCAACTTGGCGCTGATGCACCAGCTCTGGCCCCCCTTCCGTCTGGCCCCACACTGCGGTTTCCAACCTGTTCTGCTATAGGACTCGCCTCCGTTCAGAAGCACTGTGTCACCCGCTCTATCAACCCAGCTTGGTTCGTCACCTCATCATCCTCCGATCCCTCAGTCTGCCTCCCTCCTCGGACTTCATGCCCTGACAACAAATTCCCCACTGTCTACAACCCGTGTCTCCTCATCGTCCGACAACCTCTTTACACACTTTTCCACTACGTCAATAATGTCATCATCACCCACAGACTGCGACTGGTGGTGAAAACCTGGGCATCGGAAAATGCTTAGCAGCAACGGAACAGTGGTTTGTATGTGGGAAGGGCCAGAAAAGTCCTCAGAGTATGCCGGTTCAACATGCCAAATTTTGCTGGGAGGGGGAGATGGGGGGAAGAGGCTGAGGTGGAGGAGCTGGAGGAGTCTGATTTCGGTGACATGGGTGGACTGCGTGGAAGACTGACTGGTGGACAAATGGCTAGAAGCATTGTCCGCAATCCACGACATCACCTTTTCGCACTGTTCTGCCTCAACAGTGCTCTACCACTAGTCCCATAACTTGAGACATGATAACCTAGGGAGTGTAGCTCTGCGGCGTTCCCCTGCTCCCTCATCAGCAGGTGGTGTCTCACCACCCCAGGACCCACGGCCTCTGACCCCTGCAGTAGTTGGACGCCCACGTCCACGCTCGTCCTCTACCTAAGCCCTCGGGTTAAACATTTCCAAATTAAAGTGTAAACTTTTAATTTTTTTTTTTAACAAAACGATTGCTATCCTATTGCTATGGCTAGTTTCTAACCTACACTGACGCAACAACTGGATTTGTGCTGTGCCTGATGACTTTGAGCTAAATATGGAAATGAAAAAAAGGTAAAAATAAATAAATCAGCAGACTTTGCCTAATTCAAATCAAAACCCCTAATAAATGGTCCCACTTCGGTTGTTGAGGTGGATTGCGTGTCACTAAGAGCTAAACAAAGGTCGCAGGTCTTACCAGCAAATTCCTCACAATATGGTACTAGCTGCAATACTAATGCCAGCAAGCCCAGCCACAAGCAACAAAAAAAAGGAATATAACGTTATTGTAGGCCTAAGTAAGCCGTTGGGGTTCTCCTATGGCTATTGTTGTAGCCTACACTGAAGCACATGCTTGTGCAGATGAGTTTGAGCTATAAAGATGAATAAAGGTAAAAAAAAAATAAATCAGCAGACTCTGCCTAATTCTAATCAAACCCCTAATAATTGTCCCACTTTGGTGTTTGAGGTGGATATGTGTGTCACTAAGAGACTAAACAAACGCAGGTTCCAGCAATTCCCCCATATGGTACTAGCTGCAACTACTATGCCAGCAAGCCAGCCACAAGCAAACAAAAAAAAAAAGGAAAAATATAACGTATTGTAGGCCTGAAGTAAGCCGTGGGTCTCCTATGGCTATTTGACAGCCCTACAATGAAGCCACAATGCTTTGCACAGAATGAGTTGAGCTATATAAAATGAAATAAGGTTAAAAAAAAAATAAATCAGCAGACTCTGCCTATTCTTAACTCAAAAACCTAATAAATTGTCCCACTTTGGTGTTTGAGTGTGGATATGTGTGTCACTAAGAGCTAAACCAACGTGTTTACAGCTTACACCGACGATCTGAAATGGTAGGTTTCCTTTAACACTCTGGATGGCCTCCCTGGTTACACTCCCTGCCAACTAAGACACTTATCAACCTCCTGACACGGCCCTATTTTTAGAATCTGACATATGTCAATATAAGTGGTTATAACTTTGGAATCTTTTAACGTATCCAGGTGATTTTTGAGATTTATGGTGGCATGATTTTTAAGCATTCTCTCATTTATGTTGGATGTAGAGATGAGCGAACATACTCGTCCTAGCTTGATGCTCGTTCGAGCATTAGCATACTCGAAACTGCTCGTTGCTCGGACGAATACTTCGCCCGCTCGAGAAAATGGCATTTCCCGCCGTTTTGCTTTTTGGCGGCCAGAAAGAGCCAATCACAAGCCAGGAGACTCTGCACTCCACCCAGCATGACGTGGTACCCTTACCCTGTGTCTGGATGCCGCTAGGGAGAGAGCTGCTGCTGGTCAGGGAAAGCGTTAGGGTGTTCTATTAGAATAGTGTTAGGCAGGAGTGATTCTACAAGAACCCAACAGCCCTTCTTAGGGCTACAATAACGTTATACATTTTTTTTTTATTTGCTTGTGGCTGGGCTTGCTGGCACTAGTAGTGCAGCTAGTACCATTTGCAGGGGGACTTGCTACCGTTGTGTTTAGCTCTTAGTGACACACATATCCACCTCAAACACCAAAGTGGGACAATTTATTAGGGGTTTGATTAGAATTAGGCAGAGTCTGCTGATTTATTTTTTTTTTACCTTTATTTCATTTTATAGCTCAAACTCATCTTGCAAAGCAGTGTGCTTTCATTGTAGGCTACAAAATAGCCATAGGAGAACCCCAACGGCTTACTTAGGCCTACAATAGCGTTATATTTTCCTTTTTTTTTAAAATTACGGGAAAGTAAAATTTGTTACGCACAAAATAAGCCCTCAATGAGGTCTGTACACGTAAAAATGAAAAAGTTATGGATTTTTGAAGTTGGAGAGTGAGAAATGAGCCGAAAAACCCTGCGTCCTTAAGGGGTTAAAAGTGGCTCTAGATCTTCTGATGCTAGTAGATATCTAGACTCCATTTTACTTGCTGAATTTGAGGGCCCTGGCTCCATATCAATAGATTCCTTGGTCCCTTCTGAGTCTGATGCGGAGTCCGACATGGATTCTATAACCCTTTGTCTTTTATGCGGAGGCTCATGAGGTATGAAAGCTGTTATGGATGATGCTATTGATGTTTTAACTTCGTCCCTGATAAAACTACGCATTTCATCCACAAATGAGGCTCTCTCTTCTCTAAGTAGGTTATGCACACAGGTTTTACAGACTGTTTTTTTGTAGTCCGTAGGGAGTTTTTCTAAGCACATATTGCACTTTCTTGAAGCGGCTTTCTTTGTGCCTGACTGATCTTTATCCTTAGCTCTCCCTTTATCCTTCTCCTTTTCCCTGGGGTCCTACCAAGGAGAAGGAGAAGTAATTAGTCCTTAACCGGACACCTTATGTGATAATATGGGGATATGTGGGTGACCCACCACCCTATCCCTAATTAACCCTACTTACAGGGTTCAAGGATATGAGATCCAGACTCGAAGCCTCCATGCCATGTGTCTCCATATTCCCAATCGTGGGACCACTGATATCAGCAAGCCTAAACATTTAACAGAAATGTGTGATAGACTCTGACATTTAACAAAGTGGAGTATAAGTGAAGGAGTACCTTGAAGTATCTTGAATAAGGGATACACTGCACAAGCACCTAAGAGAAATATACACATGTATATAGACCTAGATCGTATATGACACATATGAGGCAAACATACAGCATGTAACCGACTGGCTACCGATGGCTGGGAAATGCCTAGAATAGCGTCCGATCTCAGAGTCACTTGAGTCAGGGCTAGCATGCAACTATTAGACCTCAGATCAACGTGAATACCTTGCTTTTTAAATCTCACCGCTCCACGCTCCTGTTTACGGGTCGCGCCATCGTGACATCACTTCCGGTCCCGTCATTTCCGGTGGAAGTCGTCACCAGAGTCGGACGGCGGCGGTGGACACACTCCGGTTGTCCTTAGCTTCACGGAGCTGCGGGCAGAGCCGGAGGAAATGGCGTCTCTGTTTGTGGCAGAGGAAAGGACCGGAGTCCGATCGAGGCCGAGACTGCCTGGGGTAAGGGACAGTTCCCTGCGCCACTTATAGTCCCCCCTCACCGTCCCAACTACTGGGGATGAGGAGAGACTTTTCTCTACTCCCTGCCCTGTGTAGGGACAGGAAGCCACTGGTGTACGGATACGGGGTGGGGTATTTAACCTCTCTGCTTCCTGTCCCTACAGAGGTCAATGGTCATCCTCCAGTTGGGGCCGTCATGGGGGACGCTATGGAAAAGCCACATAAATAAGTTATAATATACAGGTATCTACATCTCTATATAATTGTAGGTGAGTACAGAAATGTTAATGCACGCAGATCCTCAATGAAGGCAAAAAGGGAAGTCCCTGGCAGGCCACACAGGAGGACCCAGGTATCTTTGAATATGCAGTAGGACGGCAGGAGCAGCAAGAAATACAAGAACGGGAAGGAGAAATGAATCCTCTGAGGGATAAGGGTGAGGGGCTCGATGGACCACAGAACCGGAGGAAGATAACAGTAATGATATTAGATAATAAATGACCTAGATGGAAGATGAAAAACAATGGGTAAATGGGTAAGTATAAATCAATATAAATGCATGCCTTTTCGCATAGCCCTCCTATGCCAGCCACAATGGGTCTACCTGGTGGATTGACAAGTGCCTTATGCACCTTCAGGAACATATAAAATGTTGGTACAACTGGTTTTTTGACTGTCAAAAAGTTCTTTTCTTTGCAGGAAATAATCCCCGAATCAGCGGCTGCTTTAATCAAATGATCCAGTTTGCCTTTAAAAACATCTGTGGGGTCTGAGGGCAAAGAAAAGTAGTATTTTTGGTTACCCAACTGCCTCCTTGCTTCAGCCACATATTGATCCATAGGCCATAAGACCACATTTCCGCCTTTATCGGCTTCCTTGATTACAAATTTTGTGTTAGAGCACAACTTACTCATTGCTTGGCGTTCGGCTTTTGACAAATTTTCATATTTGTTTGGTTCCTCCTTCAGTTCTCGAATATCTGTCATCATACACTCAAAGAAGATCTGTATAGCCGGAAAAAGACATAAGTTAGGTGTAATTTGCGATGGTAAGCGTTCTGTAAAGTTTGGCCTACCTAATACTTCTTCGTTCTCATATTCCCGCAAAAGATCCAGCAAGTCCATAAAGGTTCGTCGGTCCTCTGGCATGTTGTCTGCAAGTGATGGTCGATGGTACAAAAGTTTAAAAGATAGCCTGTTTCTCATGCTATTCATCTCTCATCCAATCAGCTCTATCCTGAACACCACACCTCTTCCTTCCTTCCACCAATAACATAATCCTAACTCCCAACCAATAGGATGGTGGAAGGATCAGCTATTTCCTCCAATCCATTCACTTAAAGCGACCACACCCTCTCCCCCTTCCCCGTTCAGTCTGAACGTATTTCGTGGACTACAGTTTAATATCATCTTCCACTCATCGAAGTTCAATATATATCTAGACTGCATGCATAAGCCCGCATCTAACCTTCCCCCAATTTGTCCCCTTGAAAATGACACAGACACAGATCTTAACTTCTAACTTGTGGAGTGACAACAGGGAGTCGGCCACAGCTTTATTCAAAATATTTTAACATTCTAACTCCTACTCATAGAGTAGTAACTTTAATAACTTATTGACCTTTACTGATAGATTAAGGGCACCTGAAATGCCAGCCTCATTAGAGGGCATGTAGGTCCTCACCCCCAAATAACAACCGCCATGGAGGAGGACATGTATACCTACATGTCCCTCCGACCCCCCCAACAGAAGGGACATTGCCCTTTTAATACCATCCTGAAGACCAGACAAGAAAATATCCAGGCCTATCTCAGTTAAATGTACACCATCGGGCAGTAAGAGGCCCCGATTATCGCCTTCCAACTCCCTGTGCCTGACTACCACCCCTTTCTCTCACAAAGCGGGACACTTTGGTATTCCTCCTGCTCCTTTCAACTCCAGTCTCATCTTTAGCCCCCTCCCAGATTGCTCTAGGGATGATCTCCGACCAGACCAGTACGAATCTGGAGAAGAAGGAGGAAAATCTTTCCAGGTCAGACTGAATTAACGTGATCAATTCACCCAAATGTATAGAACACAAATCATTCCCCCCAAGATGTAGAACGAGGAAAGATGGTGCTTCCCGAGTACCGGCTAATGTCGACCAATTCCGGCAGAGCCTGCAACCAGCGCAGACCCTTGATTCCCCTCCAATGAACATCCGCGTTGTAGAAGCCGAGAGATCTTCCACCTGGGCGCACCATCGCCCGCTGCTCGGCCCTATAAATGAACAAGTGACCTAGAATACAGATTGTTGGACTGGAATCTAAAAAGAATAAGTCAATTAATAAGCATATCAGGACTAATATATCCTGCAAAACACTCCGATTTCCAATGCCTTATCCGCTGTACTTCAGCATCCGACAAACCCAATTCGCTTTCAGTGGTCGCAACACCAATCCGGAACGAATGCGTACCGAACTCCACTGGAAGGAATCCAGTCGCCGCTAGCGCTTTCTTAAAAATAACAGAAAACTGAAAGCGTGTCAGTCTGCATGAGACAAAAATTGGGCCCCACCAACCCTTACCGCTGGAAAACTCACCAACGCCTCCACCGGACAAGCCGACCCACTTACTGGACGTAAGGACACCCAGCAACCACGCCCAAAGACATCATCAGTCTTCGAATGGCGGATGCGAAAATGCAAACCTCCAGATGATACCGAAATATCCTCATAAAGAAGGCCCCCGGGCCTTATCGCACTAGGCGGAACCCGCTCTGAAAACCAAAGGGCACCAAAATGGCAATAAAAAAGGCTGTATGGAACAGAAAAGCCTCAAAAACAACCTGACAAACACTGGATAAGAGAGACAAAAAGCGTACCAGCACTGAGTAAGAAACAGGGCGGCAAGACTCCTTTTTCCAACCTTTCCAGTCCTTTTTCCAACCTTTAAGAAGAAGAAACTCTGAGTCACATTCACCCAACCATGAAACCCGAAAAAGAAGGCAACCCCCGCCAATCGGCGCTGTGCACACAATCCGGATACACCCTGAGACCTCAACCCTTCTAAGTAACGCAAAGTCATATCTAACCGGAGAACCCGCCTCTGTTGAAAAACCTGCGACCCCAGCCACCGGGCACCACTCCTTTCACATGCCGCGCTTTGAAGGAACTGTTATACGGCAAGCAACGCAACACAAAACGATGAAACAAACACAGAACTGGGGGAGAAGAGGATGAGAGACTATTATGAGAGACTACATGTTGTCCGTCCAAAACACCCCAGCCTTGTTTGTCATCTGACTGGCCCACAACTCCACAGCCACCGCTATGGGGAAGAATTCCAACAACATCAGGTTACCACACCAACCGCGGTCATGCCAGCGCGAGGGCCACTCTTCCGTACACCACGCTGAGCCCAGCAATACACCAAAACCTACCTCCCCAGATACATCAGAGAACAACTGCAAATCGGGACTGGAGATTTCCTTTTGGTGCCAGCAAGTCCGCCCTTTATAATCAGCCAGAAAAACCTCCCACACCCGCAACTGAATCAAACTCTATGCCCAGAAAAGACAAAACCGTACATGGGCCCTCAGTTTTTTTTCCCGCTGATAAAGGAACCCCAAAATGCTGCGCAAAGTAGCGAAAGGAAGCAAGCAAATATGAGCAATGGCCCGAGCCCTGGGGCCCCATAAACAGAAAGTCATGTAAATAATGAGTCACCAGCGAGGAGGACATTTTGTGCTTGACCACCCACTCCAAAAATGAGCTAAACACCTAAAAATAATAACAAGAAATGGAGCAGGGAGGCACATATAGTAGTAGAACTCGCTGTCCAGCTGGCAACCCAATAAGTGAAAGCAATCAGAATGTACAGGCAAGAGCCTGAAAGAAGACTCAACATCAGATTTGGCGGTGAGGGCCCCTGGGGCCTGCAGCACGGACCAGGGCAATAGCCTTATCGAAAGAAACATAGAACACCGACACCAAATCCTTACTAATACCATCATTGACCGATGACTAGAGATGAGCGAACATACTCGTCCGAGCTTGATGCTCGTTTGAGCATTAGTGTACTCGAAACTGCTCGTTGCTCGGACGAATACTTCGCCCGCTCGAGAAAATGGCATCTCCCGCCGTTGTGATTTTTGGCGGCCAGAAATAGAGCCAATCACAAGCCAGGAGACTCTGAACTCCACCCAGCATGACGTGGTACCCTTACACGTCGATAGCAGTGGTTGTCTGGCCTGATCAGTTGACCCTGAAATAGACTAGTCCCTGCCCGCGCTGCTCGTATCATTCTGTGTCTGGATGCCGCTAGGGAGAGAGCTGCTGCTGGTCAGGGAAAGCGTTAGGGTGTTCTATTAGAATAGTGTTAGGCAGGAGTGATTCTACAAGAACCCAACAGCCCTTCTTAGGGCTACAATAGCGTTATATTTTCCTTTTTTTTGTTTGCTTGTGGCTGGGCTTGCTGGCATTAGTAGTGCAGCTAGTACCATATTGTAAGTAATTTGCAGGGAGACTTTCTACCGTTGTGTTTAGCTCTTATTGACACACATATCCACCTCAAACACCGAAGTGGGACGATTTATTAGGGGTTCGATTAGAATTAGGCAGAGTCTGCTGATTTATTTTTTTTTACCTTTATTTCTTTTTATAACTCAAAGTCATCAGTCACAGCACAAAATCCAGTTGTGTGCTGTCAGTGTAGGTTAGAAACTAGCCATAGCAATAGGATAGCATCGTTTTGTTTAAAAAAATAAAAAAATAAACACAAAAAAAAAAAATATTAAAGTTTACACTTTAATTTGGAAAATGTTTAACCCGAGGGCTAGGGGTAGAGGACGAGGGCGTGGACGTGGGCATCCAACTACTGCAGGGGTCAGAGGCCGTGGTCCTGGGCGGAGTAAGACACCACCTGCTGATGAGGGAGCAGGGGAACGCCGCAGAGCTACACTCCCTAGGTTCATCATGTCTCAAGTTACTGGGACTCGTGGTAGAGCACTGTTGAGGCCAGAACAGTGCGAAGAGGTGATGTCGTGGATTGCGGACAATGCTTCTAGCCATTTGTCCACCAGTCAGTCTTCCACGCAGTCCACCCATGTCACCGAAATCAGCACTCCTCCAGCTCCTCCACCTCAGCCTCCTTCCCCCCAGTCTGCCCCCCCCTGCATTTGAACCGGCATACTCTGAGGAACTGTTTTCTGGACCCTTCCCACAGTCACAAACCACTTGTCCGGTTGCTGCTGAGCTATTTTCCGATGCCCAGGTTTTCCACCGGTCGCAGTCTGTGGGTGATGCTGACATTATTGACATAGTGGCAGAAGTGTGTAAAGAGGTGTCGGACGATGAGGAGACACGGTTGTCAGACAGTGGTGAAGTTGTTGTCAGGGCAGGAAGTCCGAGGGGGGAGCAGACTGAGGGATCGGAGGATGATGAGGTGACAGACCCAAGCTGGGTTGATAGGCCGGGTGAACACAGTGCTTTTGAGACGGAGGCGGGTCCTCGACGAGAACAGGTTGGAATAGACAGTGGTGGGGCCAGACGGAGAGGCAGGGCCAGAGCTGGTGCATCAGCGCCAAATGTTTCATGTAGTCAAGCTCCCGTGGCGAGGGCTAGATTTTCAGAAGTCTGGAGGTTCTTTAAAGAAACAACGGATAACCGACGGACTGTGGTGTGCCACCTGTGCCAAACCAGGATCAGCAGGGGTTCCACCACTACTAGCTTAACTACCACCAGTATGCGCAGGCATATGAATGCTAAACACTCAATGGCACCAAGCCCGTTCACCTCCGGCCGGGCACACCACTGCTCCTTCCCCTGTGTCATCTGCTAGTCAGCCCCCTGCCCAGGACCCCGGCCCAAACACCTCCCGTGCGAAAACCCCATCTTCGCCTCCACGATCCTCCACAGCATCCACCAGCGTTTAGCTCTCCATACCCCAGACGCTGGAGCGCAAAAGGAAGTATAGTGCAACCCACCCACACGCCCAAGCCCTCAACGTCCAAATCTCCAAACTGCTTAGCCTGGAGATGCTGCCCTATAGGCTGGTAGAGACCGAGGCCTTTCGAAACCTCATGGCGGCGGCCGCCCCTCGGTATTCGGTCCCCAGCCGCCACTACTTTTCCCGATGTGCCGTCCCAGCCCTGCACAAGCACGTGTCAGAGAACATCATCCATGCCCTGACCAACGCCTTTTCTGACAAGGTCCACCTGACCACGGACACGTGGAAGAGTGCTGCCGGGCAGGGCCACTATATATCGCTGACGGCACATTGGGTTAACTTGGTGGAGGCTGGGACCGAGTCTGACCCTGGGGCCGGTTATATACTGCCGACGCCAAGGATTGCGGGGCCTTCCTCGGTCCAGGTCTCAAAGACCTACTATGCCTCCTCCTCCTGCCACCCCTCCTCCACCTCCTCCTCCGAATTACCATCCGTGGGCATGGCGCCATCAGTCGGTAGCTCACGGCACCTCTAGCCACGAGGTGGAATTCAACATTAACCATGTTATCCAGAGTTTACCAGCAGCGCAGAGCGATTGTAGACTGCCAGATGTCAACTTCCACCAGAACTGGTAGTCAGGTCAGTCAGCTTCCTCAAGTCTACAATAAGGAGTGGACATGGATGTCTGATATCTGTCAGGTGCTGAGTAACTTTGAGGAGTCAACACAGATGGTCAGTGGCGATGCCGCCATCATCAGCCTCACCATCCCGCTGCTTGGCCTGTTGAAAAACTCTCTGGTCAGCATGAAGTCGGAAGCTTAGCGCTCGTCACAAGAGACGGGGGAAGAAGATTCCCTTGTTGATAGCCAAAGCACCCTTAGGTCTGTTTCTCAGCGCATATTGGAGGAGGTGGAGGAGGATGAGGAGGAAGAGGAGGAGACAGAAGAGGGGACCATTGTTCAGTCCTTCACTGTTCAGCGTATATGGACAGAAGAAGAGGAGTTGGAGGAGTTGGAGGAAGAGGAAATAGGCAGTCAGGCCAGTGAGGGGAGTGAATTCTTGCGCGTTGGTACTCTGGCGCATATGGCAGATTTCATGCTAGGCTGCCTATCCCGTGACCCTCGCGTTCAAAGAATTTATTCCAGCACAGATTACTGGGTATTCACTCTCCTGGACACACGGTACAAGCAAAATCTTTCCACTCTCATCCCTGGAGAAAGCACTGGCAGGGGTATGCTTTACAAGGCCTTTGCCAGTTTTATGTCACCCCAGCAAGACACTGTCACCTGTCCCCAGTCTCGGCAGAGTAGGGCTGATCTTTACAGAAAGATGGTGAGGGAGTACGTAGCTGACCATACCATCGTCCTAAATGATCACACAGCTCCCTACAACTACTGGGTTTCAAAGCTGGACATGTGGCCTGAACTGGCGCTGTACGCCTTGGAGGTTCTTGCCTACCCTGCCGCTAGCGTGTTGGCAGAGCGGGTTTTCAGTGCAGCTGGTGGCATCATCACCGATAAGCACACACACCTGTCGACTGACAGCGCTGACAGGCTGACGCTTATCAAGATGAATAAAGCCTGGAATTCTCAGGATTTCCATTCTCCACCAGGTAAAAGCAGCTCAACCTGAATAATGTATGCATTCTCCTCCTTCTCCTCCTCTTTGTACACTAAAGCAGAGGAAACTGGCTATTTTTTGCCAGGGCCAACTGGCTCTAGCTATAGTACTCTATGTATTTAATTTTTCTGGAGGGCCACCTACCCGGTCCTCTGTTTTAAACAATTTTTGGGAGTGCCACCTACAGGTACTCTATGTATTTAATTTTTCTGGAGGGCCACCTACCCGCTCCTCTGGTTTGAAAACTTTTTTGGACTGCCACATACAGGCACTATCCAAATTTAATTGTCTCCATAGCAGCCTCCACATGTAGTCTTTATAGCTGCCTCCACACGTTGTCTCCATTGCTACCTCCACACGTCATCTGCATAGCTGCCTCCCAAAGTCGTCCACATAGCTGCCTCCATACATCGTCCCCTTAGCAAACAAGCTGTGTCAGGCAGAATTTTGGGTTGTTTGCACGGCTTCCACATCAAACTTGTTAACTTTGTCGCCACCCTGCTGTGTTATCCACAAAATATACCACCAATCTTTTATCATTTACCGATATTATTTCAGCGCTACTTGCGCATCTGTTTACGTTCCCCTCCCCCGCCATAACCAGCTCAATTACTTATAAGAACAGTACTACACTTGATTTTATACAAAAGATTCTTAGAAGTGCTGTTTGTAGCCCCCGTCTGCTTTTAAAATTATAATTTTTTTAAAGTAAACGCTTCTAGCCCCCAGGCCCATTTTGGGTGGGGAGGAGCTGAGAGACAGGGGCTTGAACAGGCGAAGGCTCACCTGGCAGCGGAGCGCCAGCTCCATCCCAAGATCCAACTAACATAGTTTTAACTGCAGCACCTTTAATCTACTACTACCTTACTGCCTCCATACATCGTCCCCTTATCAAACAAGCTGTGTCAGGCAGAATTTTCGGGTGTTTCACCAGATACATAATGGAACTCGGCCCATCTGTCGCCGCCATGCTGGAGACCTGAAGTTGCAATCATAGCAGCGCAATATGGATGCCCCATACTGTCGCTCTTAATCATGGAACCATTTCCGAAAAAAATGAAAAATAGAACCACTATGCTATTCCATTATTCCTAGATGAAATATTCAAACAACCCCGCCTGCTTTGAAAACTATAATTTTTTCAAAGTAAACGCTTCTGGCCCCCAGGCCCATTTTGGGTGGGGAGGAGCCGAGAGACAGGGGCTTGGAAAGGCGAAATCTCGCCTGCCAGCGGACTGCCAGCTCCATCCCAAGATTAGGCAGCCTCAGAGGCATCCATGTGCAACACCCTCGCCGATGCAAGGCAGAGGAGTGGTTGCGAATACGTCCCACCATGTAGCTTGCAGCCTGTGTAGGGTCTGATTAGCCTCACAGCATGTCACTACATAACACTTAATAACACAGATGAACTCTGCAGTGGTAGATCCTGCCTGGTAAGGCAGGAGTTAATTGTTTCCTGTGATGTAATATGTGTCAGCCAATCACATGTGTTACCCACTGTTTCTGTGAGCTGAGAGGCAATTGGAGGAGTAGCCACCACCTGACCAGTGGGAGTAACCAAACCCCTGGCCAGGAATGTTCTAGAGAACACTTCTAGAGAGCAGTCAGACCCAGGAGTCTGCAGAAGCAGACTGGAATTACTCCAGTACAGACTCTGAAGAGTCTGTACAGCTAGCATACCAGACCAGAGCAGGAAGAGCCTAGCCCCTGCCTGAAGAGTGGAACTATTAGATAGTATAGTGAGGAAAGGGGTATCATCCTACCTTCAAGGGTGATACCTGAAGCAACCCAGGACAAGCTGAAGCATCCTTCCAGGACACAGCTACCTCCCAGCCTGCCCTCTGCATCCAGGCTGGCGCTCTACATCATCCACAAAATATACTGGCAAACTTTTATCATTTACCAATATTATTTCAGCGCTTCTTGCGCATCTGTTTACATTCCCCTCACCCGCCATATCCTAAACTTATAAGAACGCTACTACACTTGATCTTATACAAAAGGTTCTTAGAAGTGCTGTTTGGGGAGTAGCCTAGAGGCAGGGGCTTGGATTGGCGAAAGCTCGCCTGGCTGCGGAGCGCCAGCTCCATCTCAAGATCCAACTAACATAGTTTTAACTGCAGCACCTTTAATCTACTACTAGTTCACTGCCTCCATACATCGTCCCCTTATCAAACGAGCTGTGTCAGGCAGAATTTTCAGGTGTTTCCCCAGATACATAGTGGAACGTGGCCCATCTGTCGCCGCCATGCTGGAGACCTGAAGTTGCAATCATAGCAGCGCAATATGGAACCCCATTCTGTCGCTCTTAATCATGGAACCATTTCCGTAAAAACAATTAAAACTAGAACCACTATGCTATTCCATTATTCCTAGGTGAAATATTCAAACGACCCGGCCTGCTTTGAAAATTATAATTTTTTCCAAGTAAACGCTTCTGGCCCCCAGGCCCATTTTGGGTGGGGAGGAGCCGAGAGACAGGGGCTTGGACAGGCGAAAGCTCGCCTGGCAGTGGACCGCCAGCTCCATCCCAAGATTAGGCAGCCTCAGAGGCATCCATGCATGCTGCCCCTGCTGTTTCCTGTCCATTTTGCCTCCACGATCCTCCACAGCGTCCACCAATGTCTCATTTCAACTCTCTATACCCCAGACGCTGGAGCACGAGAGGATATGCAGCACACCAGTTTCACCAGATACATAGTGGAACTCGGCCCATCTGTCGCCGCCATGCTGGAGACCTGAAGTTGCAATCATAGCAGCGCAATATGAATGCCCCATACTGTCGCTCTTAATCATGGAAGTCGTCTCCATGGCTGCCTCCACATGTCGTCCCCTTATCAAAAGAGCTGTGTCAGGCTCATTTTTCGGGTGTTTCACCAGATACGTTATGGAACTTGGTCACTATGTCGCCACCATGCTGTGTTATCGAGTAAATATACCGTCAACCTTTTGTTCACATAGGAAATCATTTCACCTCCTTTGGTGAAACCTGAGTCCATTTAGGGTATGTCGCCATGAGACTCTCTAGCCTGCCACTGCTGCCGCTGCCTCTGCATGCCGTCCCCTATAGTGTCAGGGTCAAAGCTACCTCCCAGCCTGCCCTCTGCATCCAGGCTGGCGCTCTACATCCTGTGGCTCCCTCCAACTGAATCTCAGCACTCCACTACTCTGTTAAAGGCACGTTGCTGCGGTTCCTGTCGGTTCCAATAAAGAACTGTAAGTTGTTTTTGTTCAACCTCTGCCTCCGTCTGGTCCCTGCTACTACGGCTGTCACCATCACGGCACCCTGTCCACCACACAGAGACTCATACTCTAGACACCAAAGGGTTGCCCCAGGGAGATCCGCTATAGCAGCCTCTCCCTCATCATTTCTTGCCAACACCACCCTGCTGGAGACTTGCCAGGCTGTAGGATAGCCCTCCGGTTCACCCATACCAAGCACAGTGACACTAGCGTGCCTAGGTCGCAACCGCCAGACACTCAGGTACTGCGGGCCCCGGCTGACTCCAGGCCCCGAGAAAAGGCTTGGCCTCGGTGGGGGATGTTGCAAGTGGCGTCACGAGCAGGATATATACTTCTGTGGCTTATTCTGGCACTATAGACTGTACTTTATTACAAAGACTGTGTTGCCTAACCCTGCTGCCATCCGGGTTTAGGCCCAAGTGATTTTGTGCATTTCTACATTGAACTGTACTACTGCTGCAACGTGCTGTCGAGCTCTGCTCCAGCACTCAAGAGGTTAAACTCTGCAAAGAACTTTGTCAGCTCTGCTACATCCGGCGCTGCCGCGCCTGAAGCATTTTACCTCACGAAACTGTGGTACAGCAAGTAATTCCAGCCCGCCAAAACCACTGGCGGGAAATCCAGATGACACACCAAGCTCCACCCATGCGCGAATGGCGCGAACCCCGCCTCCTGTGGCGCAGGAAAAAATAGAGCCCGCCACAGCTCTTGGCGGGAAGGACTTGGACTCCTCCCTCTGGCACGAAGCAGACTTCCTGCCCCGCCTCAACGAAACGCCAGAACGAGTGTGGATCTTGTGCAGTGAGGTCAACACCATGTGGGGTCCACGGCCATTCCCCTCCGTGGAACAACCGGAGTTCCTGGAACTTCTTGAGACTATGATTGTGGTCTCTGCTCAGCCGGTCCGGAGGCCCTTCGCTGGGCACCGGCTGCATCGTGGACTGACCCGAGCCTTCATCACGAGGACGTACCTCCAGACGGTGACGGAGCGCCAAGCACCAACCGGGCGGTTCCTAGTGCCTCTCCCGGCTACCATGCTGGTACCGCGGGCCCACGTGGAGGCGCCACGCGGGGAGGCCCCGACTCCTGTCGAGCCAGCACCTGGGCCTACTGCTGCTGTGCAACCTGCACCGAGGCCTACTGCTACTGCCGACCCGCCTGCCATACCTGCTGTTGTGGTTCCTGACCCTCCGACTGCTCCTGCTCCAGTTCCGGCACCTGCCCGAACATCCGTGAGACCAGAGCCTACACCGGAGAGACATACTCCAGCACCGGCACCTCCGCAGCCTCGAGGCCGAGGTGAGGCCCTCCGACGGCAACTCCGAAACGCTGTCTCGGAACAGCGACGCCGAGAGAAGGAGGCCCAGCGCTACATGGCCGCCCGATCTAAAGAAGGAGCCTGGGTAAAGCAGAACCGCACCACCGGCATGGTCCGGTACTTTGACCGGCAGCGTGGCTATGGCTTCGCCACTCAAGACTACACCGGACGGGAGGTATTTATTCCCCGCCGGTCCGTCAAAAGGCCTGATTTGCTGGAGAGACTCCATAATTTGAGGCCGGGGGAATGCATCGAGTTTTCCATGCAGGAGGGACCTCGAGGTCCATGGGCAGCTGGCGTGATCCGGATCCCGGACTCTGATGAGGACCGCTACCCATCATGTGATGAGCTGTACGAGGACGATGAAAGGCCGGAGTCTCCGAATACGTCTTCTTCCTCTGCTGCGAGTCCCCGGGCGGTGATCCACGTGAATGCTCCATCCACGGTAATCGTGAGTACAGGCCCCATTGCTATCCATGGGCCGGGCATGATCCAGGGCGCCACCCCCACCGTCTCCCCTGCAGGGAGCGTTACCAGATCCCGCAGTTCCTCCGTGGGAGAGGATATCCCTGTTGGTGAGCCTTATCCGGAGGCTCCAACTAGACCATCATCTCCACCTGCCGGTGACCAGTGGGGTGACGACCCGGCCCCAGAAGAATCGGAGCTGGAAGGACCCGCGGCGCTGCCGCAGGTTCCCATTTACTTATTTCTGGACCCCTCCGTGGTCCCTGGCTCTGTTGAGCCCCCGGCTGGAACAGCCGACGACCCGGGCGACAGCGCCCCTCCCCCTGAATGTCAGGAGGATGCTGCTGAGCCTGCAGTACTTGCAACTGCCACCGGGTGTCCCCAGCCGGCTCCTACTTCCGCTGAGGATGCACAGGATTCCCTGCTGATTCTGGATCCTGTCCCTGCTGAAACCAGCGATGCATCTGGTTAACCCCTGATGGGCTGTAGCCCTCTACTTTATTGACTTATTTTTAAATTGCACTTAATGCCTTCCTTTTAGGTATGGACATTCTGCATGCACTTTTATGCCTTTTCCTTTTCAGGTAAAGAGACATTTTATCCTGCTACCCTGAGTAGCCTACCCACGCTTCTGGCCCCCAGGCTCATTTTGGGTGGGGAGGAGCCAAGAGACAGGGGCTTGGACAGGCGAAAGCTCGCCTGGCAGCGGACCGCCAGCTCCATCCCAAGATTAGGCAGCTTCAGAGGCATCCATGCATGCTGCCCCTGCTGTTTCCTGTGCATTTTGCCTCCACGATCCTCCACAGGGTCCACCAATGTCTCATTTCAACTCTCTATACCCCAGACGCTGGAGCACGAGAGGATATGCAGCACATCATCCCCTTATCAAACGAGCTGTGTCAGGCAGAATTTTCAGGTGTTTCACCAGATACATAGTGGAATTCGGCCCATCTGTCGCCGCCATGCTGGAGACCTGAAGTTGCAATCATAGCAGCGCAATATGAATGCCCCATACTGTCGCTCTTAATCATGGAAGTCCGCTGCCTCTGCATGCCGTCCCCTATAGTGTCAGGGTCAATTATTGTATGTTTTAGATGCTATCTAGCCTCATTCGGTCACTCTGTCATGGCCATGCTGTTGCCCATAATTTTGGCATAATGGTGTGATTAAGCAGCCTCAGAGGCATCCATGCATGCTGCCCCTGCTGTTTCACCTGCGACCGTTGTGTTTAGCTCTTAGTGACACGCATATCCACCTCAAACACCGAAGTGGGACAATTTATTAGGGGTTTGATTTGAATTAGGCAGAGTCTGCTGATTTATTTATTTTTTACCTTTATTTCATTTTATAGCTCAAAGTCATCAGGCACAGCACAAAATCCAGTTGTGTGCTGTCAGTGTAGGTTAGAAACTAGCCATAGCAATAGGATAGCATCGTTTTGTTAAAAAAAAAAAATTAAAAGTTTACACTTTAATTTGGAAAATGTTTAACCCGAGGGCTAGGGGTAGAGGACGAGGGCGTGGACGTGGGCGTCCAACTACTGCAGGGGTCAGAGGCCGTGGTCCTGGGCGGGGTGAGACACCACCTGCTGATGAGGGAGCAGGGGAACGCCGCAGAGCTACACTCCCTAGGTTCATCATGTCTCAAGTTACTGGGACTAGTGGTAGAGCACTGTTGAGGCCAGAACAGTGCGAAAAGGTGATGTCGTGGATTGCGGACAATGCTTCTAGCCATTTGTCCACCAGTCAGTCTTCCACGCAGTCCACCCATGTCACCGAAATCAGCACTCCTCCAGCTCCTCCACCTCAGCCTCCTTCCCCCCAGTCTTCCCCCTCCCAGCAAAATTTGGCATTTGAACCGGCATACTCTGAGGAACTGTTTTCTGGACCCTTCCCACAGTCACAAACCACTTGTCCGGTTGCTGCTAAGCAATTTTCCGATGCCCAGGTTTTCCACCAGTCGCAGTCTGTGGGTGATGATGACATTATTGACGTAGTGGAAGAAGTGTGTAAAGAGGTGTCGGACGATGAGGAGACACGGTTGTCAGACAGTGGTGAAGTTGTTGTCAGGGCAGGAAGTCCGAGAGGGGAGCAGACTGAGGGATCGGAGGATGATGAGGTGACAGACCCAAGCTGGGTTGATAGAGCGGGTGAACACAGTGCTTCTGAGACGGAGGCGAGTCCTATAGCAGAACAGGTTGGAAGAGGCAGCGGTGGGGCCAGATGGAGAGGCAGGGCCAGAGCTGGTGCATCAGCGCCAAATGTTGCCTGTAGTCAAGCTCCCGTGGCGAGGGATAGATTTTCAGAAGTCTGGAGGTTCTTTAAAGAAACACCGGATGACCGACGGACTGTGGTGTGCAACCTCGGAACCTAGTAAGGGTGTATACCGCTCTCTACATACGATTCAAATGTACCAGCAATGAAAAGTGGGAAATAATGAAAAATTAAATTCTTTATTAAATAGGATTTTAAAACATTGAACAACCAAGAGGGTCACTAACATACACAAGATAATTTAATGTGTCGAAAAATTAGGAATTGGAATACCGAGATCATCTTGTATAGCTCATTGCTAAAATTGAGATAAGGCAAAGAAAGGACGTCTTCCAGTGGTGTTGTCACATCAAATTCCAGCTATTTGTGTTGTGCACCGGGTTCATGATGGCAGGAGTGTCGCTACAACCCTGTGTCGATTTGGCATACTACAGGTGAATGTAAGCAGGGCCAGAAAATGAGTGAGATAGTAGCACCAACTGACCTAAACACCCACAACACCCAGTTACCCTAGCAACACACCCCGCCACCCACCCTTAGTGGAACAAAATGTATAACCCCTTATGAGGGATTAGGAAATGGGGTGTACTAAGGGTGGCATCAGATGCAAACTTACCCCATGGGAACTGTCAGTAAGCCTAGTTAAATGATTCCTAAATGGTCTCATAGAATTCGAGAGACCAATTCCCTCTCCCCCCGGATTTAAAACTAAAAGGCCTCACACCTCTCTCTCTTCCAGCATATCCTATGACAGAAGGATGAGGGTGTGCCGAAAGCAGATAGACATGTAGGCCAAACCCGGCCCAAGGCCGGCCCCAATGGCCAATGACCCATATGGTAAGGAAGGAGACTAAGGGGAGGGTGGGTCTAAATGTTCAAACGTGGAAACATGACCGAGGGGCCGGATTCACATTATGTATGAAACAAGAAGTCTACCCCAAAATAAGTAAAATTGTATGAAATACAGGAGTAATCCTTGATAATCCTGTTCCATTACAGAAAAAAAATTTAAATTTCAATTGTCAGTGGAGCAAAAAAAAATTTTGGTCGGGACTACCACGATAAATTATCAAGTTTCGGACTTACATGCAAATTCAACTAGGTTCCGTAGGTTTTCTATCTTGTAGTAACCCGGGGACTGCTGTACTAGTAATTTCAGTCTGGACAGTTCACTCACAATGCCTATTATGACTTCCACTAATGATGATTAAAATAATGGCTGTACGGCTGGGGGAGCAAACAGTAAAGAAGGTAGGGGATAATCACGACACTCAAAAGTTTGGGCTCATCTTATTTTTGATAGAAAAACCCTTCTTTCATGAAAAAAATTGAAACCACATTTAAAGAGGACCGTCAGCCAAATTTTCGGCTTTAGGAGCTGCTTACTTAATAGGCTGAACACCGCCAAGTATTAGAGTGGATAGAGTTACCGGACAAAAACACTGCTGGCGTGCTACAGTGTATCATAAGACGATCGCAAAGCGTATTTGATGATCCATAGGCCGGCAGTGACTGCCGTGCGCCAGGTGGTAGTTCACCGCCCATAGCCACGCCACCAAACCCCGCCCCCATCATGCCTACAGTTACACTGTACCCCCCCGCAGTGTTAGATAGCGTTACCGGAGGTTTTTCCAGTAACGCTATCATCTAACACTGGGCGTTGTTCAAGAACTAGAAGCTCTAACTTTAGTCTGGTCACTCTTGAAACAAATCACAAAGTCACCTTCCTTGTCAGGTGACTGGGGGAGAACTGTATAGGTTAATTTAGCTCACCTTTCCACTCAGGACACAAATGAGCATAAATTAACAACTCTTACAGCTCTAGCACCCCACTTATAATCAGCTGACACCACTGATTGCATTTGTATGGGGCAAATAGTATCCCATAACATCCACTCTTGCTTCTAAAAGCAGTAACCTGTTACAAACTAGACATGCACACTCAGCTCTCTAGCCAGTCACACGGCTAAACCACACTTTACAAGGGCTATGAGCTTGCAGAACATGCAGTGACCAAAATTGACGCTTATTTCAAAAAGGTGATCAGTCCAATCCAAAATAAACGGACATATGTAAGGCAAAAACAATTATAAAATAAAAAGCGGAGAAAAATAACAGAAACTTAGAAATTAAAGTAAATCATGATTCCCTAGAGGTCGAGAAATATGGGAAACCCAAGCTTGTCAGATCCCCCATAGAGTGAACCCCATTTCTGCCTTCATATGGTTTTAATAAGATGTCTGATTTAGTCAGGTTTGCGACCTCCCGGTGATTAATTAGCCCACAGGGTTCATCAGGATTGACAAAGTGGTGATGGGGTGGTAGCGTTCAGGAAATATTTAACAGTCTTTGTGGGAGGTAAATCACAACTGACAAATGACCTTTTGAAGTCACCACAGAACATTTCCATGTCAAAGTTTATCAGGTGGTACGATTTCCAGGAGTGATAAAAGCTGTCTGGACGCTCAGTAGATGTCAAGTGTCATATAGGTCAAGAAGTAATCATTGCCCGATAGTAAACATTCTTACACATTCAATAGTAATAGTTCCTTGACTGCCTCGATTAATAATGTGATAAAAGACGAGTCTAGCTGCAATGGTGTTTTTTGAGTAATATTTACGTAGGCGCCCCCAGGCTATTTCCAACAGCCACAAAACATATAAAGTACATATAACGCAAACCCACATATATTGTATCACGCATCTGTAACAACCATAGAAGAAGTAAATACTCGTGAAACACTCCATAAACGCGTTAAAGTTAAAATATGCCAAAATTTATGATTTTTACCTATTTAAACCCACAAAAAATGCAATAAAAAACACGACTCCAGAATGATACTGTTGCCAAAGTACATCATGTCCCGCCAAAAACAAGCCACAAACAAGATCCAAGCCAAAAAGAAAAAATTGTTTTTTTTTCTTTTTTTACCTTTTTGACAGGTGTAAATTTAAAGCTAAAGAACGTATAACTGAACAATCGTGACCATACTATTTTACTCCAGTTGTATTTCATTACTATGGACGATCTCAAGGGATTAACAATCTCACTAAAAGCTGTCCTGATAGTTTGAGGGGTGCCAGATTTGAAAAGGGGTGATAGGTTTTTTGAAAGCTAACTATTTAAAATTTAATCAAAACGGTAATTTCCCAAGTCGTCATTCTGAAAATACGAATCGATGTTCATTGTAAGTTGCGTGATATCAAAATTAAGTATCCAGGACATTCAAAAATTATGAAAATGTAAAGTAGGACATTGGGGAAATGTTATTCAGCAACTTATTTAGGTGGTCAATCTATCTGCCTGACAAAAGCAATGATTTTGAATTTTGAAAATGGCAAATTTTCCAAAAATTCATAATTTTTTCTTTTTTTTGTTAATGAACTTAACTTATCAGCCAGATATTTACCACTAAAATTAAAATACAACATGGGAGCGAAAAACTTTTCCGAATCGTTTTGATAAGTAACGTGTCAAAAGTTACAACAATATAAAGCGACGCTTGCAGAATACAAACGATGGGACTGGCCCTTAACCCCTTCCCACCAATGCCCTTTTTCGTTTTGCATTTTCATTTTTCACTCCCACCTTCAAAATCTATAACTTTTTATTTTTTCCAATGTACAGAACTGTGTTAGGTTATTTTCTGCGTACAAATTACACTTCAAAAATGGTAGATTTACTAATCTATGCCATGTTCATGGGCAGCGCCGCAGGTGTACCGGTAAGCCTTTGCTGCAATAGCTTGACTGGTTAATAGAGGGCTCAGGGCTGACACCCGCACCCGGCATGTGACGTAGTATTCTAAGGGGTTACGCTACAAAATTGTGGGTGTCCTTAAGAGTTAAGGAGCACAAACAGATGTGACGATGATTTCGACAACATAAACAAATACCCTACATTTTGTTCCAATTGGCCAAAGCTGGATTTTGATTAGTTCTGAGAGTTTTTTTGATATTCACATTTTCAAACTACGGAAAACAAAAATACGGCACACCCACATCGGGGGCATAGAGGGGGGGGGTTTGGTACAGGTTATTACAGGTTTACAAGTCGATGTGACGAAATTCTTTTCTGTGCAATCTCACCACAATATATGATTTATAAATGCAGTCATAAAAAAGGAAGTGCACCCGCATGAATTTAAAGTTTTGATGTTTTAGATAATTTAAGCAAGCTGCCACATTCCCTTTTGAAAGAAAAGGCTTGATTTTTATTTTTTGTTTAAGGAAGGACAGATGTCATAGTCAGTGTAGACATAAGGCACGAGGGGTCTCACCTATGTTGGATCCTCAAGTCATGACTGTTTTAATACAAGAAAGAATAAATAAAAAAATATTACTGAATTTAAAAAGAGCAGGAACATCCCTTCACAGTGTCCCTTTCACTTGATATCTGTTAAAGACTGGTTTGGGTACATTCAATTGCAGTTGTATACACAGTTTTGTGAAGATTATGGTGGGAAAACGCCTTTTAAAATTAATAGGTTATTCGTTTGAGATATAGTTTTTTTTACATTTATGAGGTAACTTTGGTATTTATATATTATTTTCTTTTAGTGGAGGCTCACAGGAACTTATACGAGAGTATACTCTGACATAGACGCATTTCGATTCTATCACAGCCACATAATCTGTAATGGTGGCACGAGCAGCCATGTGGGATCCCTCAATTTCAGGAAAGATGGCTTTCTTCCTTCGAAGATGTCATGCGTGATTATATATATTAAACATGTAAGTCTTTGTATAATATCTTTCTTCGTTTTTTTAGGGCCACACTTTACTCACTAGGTAAAGGCTAATTTAGCTTCCGCCAGACGTCAATAGTGCCTACATATTCACCTTGATGAACATTCAAACAAGTTGGAGCAAAATGTTTATTTTTTTCTGCAGTGTGTTTAGTTATCACATCAATCTGAGTTTCTGTTGTTTGCAAGTTTTTTTTAACTTGTAAAATTTTATAAATTCCTTAATTGCTGGATGTATCAAACCACTAAGTAAGATCATCTGACCATTCAGAAAAAAAAGGATGGCACAACAATCCAGAACCTAATGATAAATGTGCCCCATTTGTCTCATGTTGAAGCAGTTAGAAGAATTTTTTAGCACTATGATTTTCTTTTAGTCCATTCAAGAACTATATACTGCTTCACAAAACTTGGTTTGTAGTTTGGAATCAAAGTAAGAATTTTGATCTCTTTTTTATTAAATTTTTTTACAAAAAGGTGAAAAAGTGGCAATTTGGGCGCTACTTTACCTTAAGGGTTTACTGATGGAATATTATGTTATTGTTTACATTGTTTATATTTAGCAATAGTTCAAGGGAAAAGGGGATGATTTTTTTTAACTTTTTAGTATTATTTTTGAAACTTTTTTTTATTGAATTTTTAAGATCCCTAGGCGGTTCTACAGGCTCCTCCAGATACGCCAATACCAGCTCTAGATCGAAATGGCCAGTAGATCTAGAAGGCTGTAATTGTCAGAACATTAAAGATCTACTATGTGCTGTTTCACAGAGATTCCCAGGCGTCATGGAGATGGACATTCAATTGTAAAACGCGCAATCAATTTAACACTGACCACAGGGTTAGCAAACACCCACCTTATGAAGAAGCCCCTTATTATGCTCTTTCTGACATCATAACACACAGTTTTAGACATATTGATAACTAGAATAAAGTTGGTGATGCTTTGGAAAAGGGGTGGGTTTGGCAGGAAATAGCCTTCACTAAAATTGATGCATTTGATGCGTTTGTTGATCACATTTATGGTTAAACAAAGCCAATAGAGACGGTAATTCTAATACATACCAGGTTTTATCTCCAGCATCAGAGACTTTAATAACGCTGGTGCAGCATTAAAACTGTTATGGACCTAACTGGCATTGCCTTACTGAAATATTTCTAACTCAGTGGATCTATTTCTTAAACAGGGCAGTTAGATATAACATACTATACCAATACTCAAATATTGTCTATGCCAAATGATGCGAGACAATTGAATCTCCTCTGGTAGAAAATCTGCAACTCAGTCAACATTGGATATTTGGTGAGTATTGTTTAAAACGCCATGTATCACTGCATAAGCAAAACTTTAGAACATACCCAGGTGGTTTGAGATAATGTCTGGAACCTGTCTGTACTCAAAATTGCCATGTATTTATGGAACCAGGGGGTTTGGACAAAAATGTGGGAAAAGGTGCATTAAAATGTTGGTTTTTCAAACAAATAGTCTACTACTAATTAGTTTTTAACTAACATTTACCGCATATCTGCTTTTTGTTGGATCCTTTTATAAGTGTTCCTTTTGTTTTAGCACAATGTACAAAGATTACAAATCAAATAGCATTATTTTTAACGTTAACATTGGCACCTTTTTTTTGCTCCCAACAATTTTGTGTACAAAGTTATATGAAGCTTGTTTGCTCAGGGCGGTTCTAAGACGTAGTGGGGACCTGGGAAAAATAAAACGTGGGGGCCCAAAATAAAACTATTTTTATGACCAGTCACAGTCAGCAAGAGGCTCATTTAGTATGGTAAAACAAACGGGATATGGGAGACTTTTATATGAGATAGATCATTGGGAGATTGAGGGCAGCATGGTGGATCAGTGGTTAGCACTACAGCCTTGCGAAGATGGTCAACATCGCAAAGATTCTGTATGTTCTATGTGTCTGCGTGGGTTTCCTCCGGGTCCTCGGTTTCCTCCCACACTCCAAAAAATTATGGTAGGTATTAGACTGTGAGGTCCATTGGGGAGAGGGAACAATATTTTTGAAACAGAAACTTGCCCCTTTTCAAATTGCATCAAAGATTTTAAGACATAGGCGCCTTCATGCAATTTGATTCCAATTGAAACATTTATTAAAAATGCTTTAATATGTGACTTTGATGGAAAAAAATTTTGATTCCAAACAGAACCTGTTTACCTTCACATCTCCAAATGTAATACATGGACATTGTAGAGTTTACAAATGTGCCCTATTGATATGTTCACATAAATAATACACATAATAATCACAAAACTGTAAAACTAGATATGCTTTTCAGCTAGACATTTTATGAAAGTCGCAACCCTGCTAAATTATCAATAAACAGAATAAAAAGTAAAGGCGCCTAAAACATATATAATTTGAAAACAGACAACCAGGCGGATGCCTTTGGCAAATTTTTAGATTCAAAATTCCTCAAATATGTACACACATCCAGACTATATAAAGAAAATCTACTTTCCTAAAAAAAGTAAGATGTGAGGAGATCATACAACCCCACACCAACTATATCAACAAAATAGCAGCAAAGGGACTGCAGAAAATGCACACAGACGTATCATTGTCTGTTCTTAGACAATGGTAACCAATAAATAACTATATATCCTAAACTCTTAATGAGATAAGAAAGTAACTTTTTAGATGTGCGCCATTTATTAGCTGCACGATAACAGAACCCTCGCGCTTCATAAGACTGAGAGTGAGCACGTCATAAACATGGTGTAATAATGGAGGAGCTGGGAAATAAAAACTTTATTCCAAGAATGTGTGTGTTTTTGGTGTACATTTAACTTATGGACATTGTACTGGTCGCAGTGTAGTCCACATTAGGCAGAGGATTGAATGTATTCATCGATCAGTCAATTTTTCCAACAAAAAATAAACTCACAAATAAAGAGAATAGGGAGAAAGGGCCAAATTTAGCACTTTTGTGCCGCGCCGAAGTTTAGTAGTTGCGCCTAAATTCTGGCGCACTGTTTTCCAGAATGAGCAAAAGCTACAACCGTCTGTGATTAAGTTAATTTCCTGCCTATTATTAATCACTTTACTTTTAACACAGTTAGGACGCAATTTTGGCGCAGTTAAGGCGTAATGTTAGATTCGGGCACTTACATGTGATCCTGCTACAAGCTCCTCTTCTGCTTCTCCCACATCCCAGCATGAAGAAAAACACTCACAGCAGCAACCAGGTGTGTGACCACCCAGCACCCAGTGATCTCCTCAGCAGGGACTTTTCTTTTTTTTCCGGAGGGGATCCCCAGTGCTGATCTTCGGCTGACACCCATGTAATTCTGCACAGTTTCCCCTCAGATACACTCGTGATTACTGTGCAAGAATTACAATTGGGGGACCACTTGTCAGTACTCTCTGACAACATCTGTATTGTTCTCTCTATGTTTTTGTGCGTCAGGATTCTGCAGAATGTTTGTAAATAGAGGTGATGAACTGTAATAGAGCTGCAGCTCCTGTCTGCAGAGTATCTCATGTCTGTATGATCTGTTCTAGTGGTCTGTATTATCTGTTCTAGTGTCCGGCAAGAGCTCAATGTAGAATGAGCTGTTCTGCACAGGGACTCAGTGCTTATTTCTCAGTTAACGCCACCTTCGGGCTGGAGTGTTTTTGCCGCCTAAACGAAAAATCGCAAGATGATGAACTATCATTGGAGCAGCAAAAATCTGGAGTGGCTAGGATAATGAGGGAAGCTGGTTATTTGCTGCGCAGTAGTTTGGGTTTAATCGCAAAATGGCACAAAACGGTGCAGCCGAAGTACAGGCGAAACAACCACAGAAAAAAAAACTATTGATACATGTGGCCCAAAGTTGTTTTCGTTGAAGTTATGCATAGGAAGGGTTAAAAAACATGGAATATTAGTTGATATTAATCCCTTAACTTTATATGTTACTACATTTTGAGAAATATTGCCATTATCTGTGAGGTGCAGCAAGCTCATTTGTGCAGCAAATGCTCCCGGCAGCCTGATGGCAAGATTGGATTGGGGGGGGGGGAATTTAGGGGGATGATCTCTGGCTCTGTGACACAGAGAAAACCTTACTTCTTTTTTCCTATGAAAGAGTCTCGTCTTTTATATGAATACTAAATTTCTGTTTCTAAAATGTAGGAAAACTGAGAGATTAACTGATGTTGGGAGTGATTGTTTATATATAAAACATGACCTGATATTCTCACTTAAATTTGAATATTTGGATCCATAGAGATTCTCCCCTTTCCTCCCAGGGGCCCTGGGCAATTGCCACCTTGCCTACCCAAAAGCGCCGCCCTGGTTTGCTGCATAACCAACACTTTTTTTGGTACTTCCTTGCCGTATTTTATATTTCCTGTCTTGTAATGAGGACAAAAATCCAAATGTGCAAAAATAGACAAGAAAAACACACCTGCACCAGATATCTGTGGGCTTTGTTGTACCGATTTCAAATATGCCTCACTTTATTCTTGTGTCATTACTGACATAAATGAATATGGGGATACCAAATTTACATTGCTTTAATAGGTTTAATCAGATGTAATCATATTAATTCACAATATTCTGGGCAATAACTTTCATACTTTGGTGTATGGAGCTATGTAAGGTGACTTTTAGGATGCCAAGTTTAGTAAAACGTTTACCACCTGTTTTTATATTTAATAACTGAGGAATTTTGGGAGGCAGAAATGTTGTTGATTTTTTTTGCTATTTTTCACTAATATAGATTCAAAAAAGTTATTCATACATTATATAGCATTACAAAACCGAGTGAACTTTTTCAAGTCTTTCCACAGAGTGCTGTATCAAGCATATTAATGGAAAGTTGAGTATAGGAAAAGAAAACACCGCAGCTTGATGGATGTTAAGAAAAGCCATTCAATATATGGGCGAAAATTACACAAGGGAGTGGACTGTGCTGAGTCAGGGCTTCAAGAGGGCCACCACACACAGACCTATCCAGGACTGGGCTGAAAGTCTCCATGAGCTTATCGCCTCTTGCAATTGCGCATGAGCATGAGGCTTAATAAGTATCAGTGTGTTAACTGTACAATTTTTTCATTTGCCCAGGATTTCTGTTTTTAAATGTGTTAAATGTGTTAATAAGCAAAGTTCTGAGGAATGAGTTTTCCTTCGCTGGCAAGACCTAATCATCAATTTACATAAATAAAAAAAATAAAAAGTTGACTCTGTGTAATGACATAATTATGGGTTCACTTTTGAATGAATTGACTGTAAAGAAAAATACTCTTTGCTCATGCCACCAGGGGCCAGGACTGGTCATTAATCCGACCAGTCTGAGTGATTAGTCAACCAAGGATGCTTGTCCTTAGTTACACTACAAGGTTTTATAGCGTTTCTTTTTTGTAGCGCAGGCCGTGGTTTCAGCACTGCATCCTCAGCATGCTGTTGCAATGGCAATGCTGGTATCCGTGGGCGCTAGCCCTGACTACTTATGCTCCACCCACAAAATAGGGCCACTTTTAGAATTTTTTCCAGGCGCATGTTTTATTTCCCGTTGTCCAGAATGCCACGGTAACTGATTGGCCTCCGGATTCAAGAGGTAACCAGTTGTATCGGGAGATTTCATTCCATCTGGACTGTTGAAGCAGGTGCACGAGCTGGAAACCCTTGCAGGCTAGGATAGGCTGTAGACCTAGCCTAATGCCCTTTGGTGACTATTTAAAGGCTTTCCAAGTTTTCTGATGTGTAATTACTCATTTTCTAAGAGCATTCCCAGTAAATGGCTCTGCGAATATTCTGTGATTATTCATTTATGAAATATCCTGTAATGTATTTGCTTGAATATGGCAATCCCTTAAGATTTTAATAGCTTAAAATAATACATACGTTTTCATCATACCTTTGGACACATCTGTAGTAAAGGTGACCAAAATTTTATTAGACAAAAATGCTTCTCTTATTTTGTTTAGGTCAACCTTACCTGATTAGTGTTCCTTTTGCTTGTGATGTATTTGAAAGACTTCTTTTATGAGAGCTGCAATTATTCTCAAGAAGCCAGAAAAGGATTTCTGAATATCATTAAACTATAGAGGCAGAGCAATGACAATACGGAAAATTATGACACTGTTCAATTGCCTGTCAAGTTGAAAAGTAAGACATAATCGAGATCTCTTGATTTATACCAGTGGTAGTAATGTGTCATTCCTAACACATGGTCACTCCTCTCTCCTCAGGTACAAATTTGTTGAATTTCCTCATTTATCCACTATATTGGCAAATAAGGTATGCAGCCAATGTATTATTCCTCCTAGGTCCTCTTCTAATAATCTATCATCTCCTGCTGCCTGAGGCCTGCAAGATATTTTGGACTGTATCACTGCCTCATACAACGAAGGAGAAAAAAGTCTACAGTGAAGCTCAAGGGAGAGCCAAGCAAGTACAAAACACTCAGGGCAGGGGAATTGGAAGCCAGCTTATACTTCAAATTATCTGGTTATGTTATCTAGGAATTAAGATTGAGACCTTTGAGTCGATACAAAAAGCCTAATTGAGATTGCATCACCTTATCAAAAGAAAATTAAATTAAAGCGACTCTACCACATTTTCTGGTGGGTAGACTGCCCCATACCGCAGCATGGTTACTGCGCTGACACGGAAGCCTCTTTCGCTTCCGCAGTGGCCTCAGTTACCATCTAGAAAATAAGTTTTTATAATAGTAAAATGAGCTGATGGTGCTCAGGGTCAGTCTGACACGCGCCTCCTGCTTCTCTGAAAACCTAATTTATCATTCCAAACACTGACCCCACCACCCACACTACCGTTTCTCTCTTCCTTTTCGGGCCCCTATTGCCATGCGGCCAGCATCCGACTTACGCATCCGGCTGTATGGAAGTTCACATCGCCAGGAGATTTTCGATCTTGCGTAGCTCAAAGGTATCCTGTGGCAACTGTGCGAGAATTCCAGGCAGCAGTGAGACGTCACGGCTGTCGGCAGCGATGGTAGATATGAGCGGTGTGTGCAATGGGCGGAGGGCGGGGGCCATGAATAAATTAGGTTTCACAGGAGCCAGTAGGCGCTCGTCGGACATGACTGAGCGCCTTCCGCTCATTGATAGTTAGAAAAGCTTTCTAGATGTAGCGAAGGGGCCCCGGAGGAAGCGAAAAGAAGAAGCCTCCCCCATGGCAGCAGGTAAGAGTGTGCAATATAAGGACCGTCTACCACCAGAAATGTTGGTAGTTGTCCTTTAAATAAGTAATCGGGGTTATTGAGTCTTTTGTTGCTGATGGTAGCTTAATTTTCATTTTACTCTCTGCAGGAAAAGACTATCTCCTCAGGTAACTCCCAAGATGGTTCTTCTGGAATGGTGCAGAAAAAGAAAAATTCCTCAGCCAGTTTATTTACAGTAAGTTTATCCAAAGTTTTTTTTATTACATGAAGAAAAAGGCTTCGGATTTACTACATACATCAAAAACTATAAAACTAACTTTGGGTCTTAAATGAATACGTTATGTAAATAACAAAAAACCCTCAGAGAAAGTACTAGGAACTTGGTCAGCACTGTATTTATAGAAAAAATGTTTATTACCAATTAGATAGTAGCTCGTAGTGTTTTTTTACACCTTTCACCTATACTTGTATTGATCCTAAATTACAAAACTAATAGAGATAAACACCATTACTTTAAAGAGGGACTGTCACCAGAATTGCCACTAGGAGTGCTTACTAAAGTAATTAGTTAATAAAGTAGTGACTTAAACAAACGACACAGTGTTAGATGATAGCATTATCGGAAACCTCCGATAATGCTATCTAAACTTAGGCGGATTACAATGTAAACGGCGGGAACGCTCTTAAAGCGGTCCGGTGATTCGGAGGGCGGTCAGGAGCTGCCTCTTCCCCAGATCACCACGCTTGCACTCCTTAGGCAGGTGGTGACGGCTGGAGTGCCATGCAGCAGTCACCGCCCCTAATTGCCCACCCATTCTGCCCCCTCAGGAATACACCGGATCGCTTGACAGCGGTCGGCGTTTTAAATTACTCCACCCACCAGTGTTAGATAGCGTGTCGGAGGTTTCGATAACGTATCATTCTAACACTGCGCGTTGTTTTGCACTAGGAGCTGATACTTTAGTAAGCAGCTCCAAGTGCCAAATTGCTGGTTGACAGTTCCTCTTTAAAGGAAAACTACCAGTTAGACGTAGGTGTAAGCTGTAACACCGAGAACCAGCTCAGGGTGAGTGGTGCCGGTGCTTAGCTTCGTTTAGGTTATAAACCCCGGTATCGCGGTTTTACCACTTTTTAAACTTTATAGCGAACTGCTTCGGCGCTGAGTGTGCGCGATCGTGCGCACACCCCTATATAGGAAATGCGCGCGCAGCGCCGAAGCGGCTTCTGCTATAAAGTGTAAAACGTTTTAAAAACCGTGATACGCGGTTTTAACACTAACGAAACTAAGCCACCGGCACCAGCTCACCCTGAGTGGGCTCGGTGTTTCCAGCTTCCACCGACGATCTGAAGGTAGGTTTCCTTTAAAACTCTGGATGGCCTCCCTGGTTACACTCCCTGGGGGCCAAAAAAAACTAAGACACTTATCAACCTCGGACACGGCCTCTTTTTAGAATTGGAATAGGCCTATAAGTGGTTATAATTTGGAATCTTTAACGTATCCCGGTGATTTTGAGATTTATGGTGGCATGATTTTAAGCATTATCTCATTATGTTGGATGTAGAGATGAGCGAACATACTCGTCCTAGTTGATGATCGTCGCGCATTAGATACGCGAAAACTGCTTCGTTGCTCGGCCGACTACCTTCGCCGCTCGAGAAAATGGCATTTCCCGCCGTTTGCTTTTGGCGGCAAGAAAGAGCCCATCACTAGCCAGGAGGATCTGCACCTCCCCCAGCATGACGTGGTCCCTTACCCTGTGTTGGATGCCGCTAGGGAGAGAGCTGCTGCTGGTCAGGGGAAAGCGTAGGGTGTTTATTAGAATGTGTTAGGCAGGGTGATTCTACAGAACCTAACAGCCCTTCGTAGGCTGACAATAACGTTATAAATTTTTTTTTGATTTGCTTGTGGGCTGGCTTGCTGACACTAGTAGCGGAGCTAGTACCATTTGCCAGGGGGACTTGCTCCCGTTGTGTTTAGTCTTAGTGACAAACATATCCAACTCAAACAACCAAAGTGGGACATTATTAGGGGTTTGATTAGAAATTGGCAGACTGCTGATTTATTTTTTTTTACCTTTATTCATTTTATAGCTCAACTCTCTGACACAGCAGTGTGATTTCATTGTAGGCTGCAACAATAGCATAGGCCAGAAAACCTCAACGGCTTACTTAGCCTAAAATTAGCGTTATATTTTCATTTTTTGTTGGCTTGTGCTGGGCTTGCTGGAAGTAGTAGTGCAGCTAGTAACATATGTGAGGAATGTGCTGGGAAACCTGCCGACCGTGTGTGTAGCTTTAGTGACACGCATATCCACCTCAAACAACCGAAGTGGGACAATTTATTAGGTTTGATTAGAAATTTTTTTTTTTCTTGGTTTGTTGGGGGTGGCAAAGGCGTGTGCGGGTGTGGGGGGTGGGCGGTAATCGGGTTGGTGGTGTAGCGGGTTGGGTAATGGGGGGGTCTGTTGTAAATTTTTTGTCTGTGTTATGGGGTGTTCGTTGGGTCTATGGTTTTTTTTATTTTTTGTTTGTATTTGATTGTGGTTTGAAAAAAAAGTTTTGTTTAATTTGTTTATTTTTTTTTTTTTTTTTTTTTTTGTTTTATGTTTAGGCCGAGTCTGCGATTTTATTTTTTTTTTTTTACCTTTATTTCAGTTTATGCTCAAACTCATCTTGCAAGCAGTGTGCTTTCAGTGTAGCTACAAAAGAGCCATAGGAGAACCCCAACGGATTATTGGCCTACATAAGTTATAATTTTCCTTTTTTGTGTTTGCTTGTGGCTGGGCTTGCTGCATAGTAGTGCAGCTAGTACCATATGTTGAGGAATTGCTGGGAGGGGACCTGCGGACCGGCGGACCTCCCCCCCCCCCACCACCAAACACCTGTTGTGTTAGCTCTTAGTGGACACGATATCCACCTCAAACACCGACGTGGACAATTTATTAGGGGTTTGATTTGACTTAGGCAGAGCTGCTGATTTATTTATTTTTTACCTTTATTTCATTTTATAAGCTCAAAGTCATCAGGCACAGCACAAAATCCAGTGGTGTTGCTGTCGGTAGTTAGAAACTAGCCAGCAATAGGATAGCATCGTTTTTTAAAAAAAAAATTACAAGTTTACACTTTAATTTGGAAAAGTTTAAACCCGAGGGTAGGGGCTTGAGGACGAGGGCTGGACGTGGGCGTCCAACTACTGCAGGGGTCAGAGGCCGTGGTCCTGGGCGGGTGAGACACAACAGCTGTGAGGGAGCAGGGGAACGCCGCAGAGTACACTCCCTAGTCATCATGTCTCAAGTTACTGGGACTGTGGTTTCGAGCATGTTGAGGCCAGGAAACAGTGCGAAAAGGTGAGTGTCGTGGATTGGGACAATGCATTTAGAATTTGTCCACCGGTCAGTCTTCCACCGCGTTCCACCCCTGCACGAAATAGCACTCCTCAAGCTCCTCCACCTCAGCCTCCTTCCCCCCAGTCTCCCCCTCCCAGCCAAAATTTTGCATTGAACCGGCATACTTGGGAAATGTTTTCTGGACCCTTCCCACAGTCACAAACACCTTGTCCGGTTGCTGCTAAGCCAATTTTCGATGCCCATGTTTTCCACCAGTAGCAGTCTGTGGTGTGCTGATGACATTATTGACGTAGTGGAAGAAGTGTGCTAAAGAGGTTGTCGGACGATAGGAGACACGGTTGTCAGACGTGGTGAAGTTGTTGTCAGGGCAGGAAGTCCGGAGAGGGGAGCCGACTGAGGGATCGGAGGATGATGAGGTGACAGACCCAAGATGGGTGGTGTGATAGAGAGGGTGAAACACACGTGCTTCTGAGACGGAGGCGAGTCCTATAGCAGAAACAGGTTTGGAAGAGGCAGGGTGGGCAGACGGAGACGGAAGGGCCAGAGCTGGTGCATCGGCCAAATGTGCTGTAGTCAAGCTCCCGTGGCGAGGGAGAATTTTCAGAAGTCTGGAGGTTCTTAAAGAAAACACGGTATGGACGAGGGACTGTGGTGTGGCAACCTTTGCCCAAACCAGGATCAGCAGGGGTTCCACCAATACTAGCTTAACTCCCACCAGTATGCAGAGGCATAGGCATTGATAAACACCCCACTCAATGGCACCAAAGCCCGTCACCACGGGCCGGGCCAAACCCAGTCCTTCCCTGTGTCCATCTTGCTAGTACAGCCCCTCCCAGGACCACAGGCCCAAACACCTCCCGTGCGAAAACCCCATCTTCGGCCTCCACAGCATCCACCAGGTTAGATCTCCCTACCCAGACGCTGGAGCGACAAAAGGGAAGTATGCGCAAACACCCACACGCCAAGCCCTAACGTCCACATCTCCAGTGCTTAGCCTGGAGTGCTGCCATAGGCTGGTAGCGACCGCGCCTTTCGAAAACCTCAGTATTCGGTCCCCACGCACTACTTTACACGAGTTACGTCCAGTCCTGGCACAAGCACGTGTCGAGAAAACATCCGTGCCATGACCACCGCCGTTTCTGCCAAGGTCCACCTGAACACTGAACGTGAAACGAATCTGCCGGGCAGGGCCACTATATATCGCTGACGCACATGGCGTTAACTTGGTGGAGGTGGGAACGAGTCTGACCCTGGGGCTGCTCATATATTTGCCGACGCGAGGGATTGCGGGGCTACCTCGGTCCAGGTCTCCAAGGCCTACTATGCCTCCTCCTCCTCCCACCTCCTCCACTCATCCTCCTCCGAATTACAATCCGTGGGCATGGCACATCAGTCGGTAGCTCTAGGCAAGCAGCAGTTGCCATCGCTAGCGAAGAAGGCGGGCTCAAACTGCTGAGCCTATGCGATAAAAGGCCACACCGCAAGAGCTATGCAGGGCATCACGCGCAGACTGATTCTGGGCTGGCACCGCTGAACCTGAAGCCCGGCAGGTTGTGTGTAACAACAGCCGTAAACTGGTGGCGGCTCTGCAAACTCGGCAGATGACACATGTGGCCTGCCTGCCCATGTGTTAAATCTTCATAGTTCAGAGTTCCTCAAGACATACCCAATCTGTCTGATTTGCTCCGAAGGTGCGCCGATCTGTGTGCATGTCAGGAAGGTCCAGCACAGATGCTGCCACTCTCAGGGCAGCGGCAGCGCTGCCTCCAACGCCGCTCACCGAGTGTGCGACGTGCCACGAGGTGGATTCACATTAACAATGTTATCCGAGTTTACCAGCAGCGCAGAGCGATTGTAGAGCCAGTGTCAAACTTTCCAACAGAAACTGGTAGTCAGTCAGTCGTTCCTCAAGTCTACAATGAGGAGTGGACGTGGATGTCCTGATATCGTCAGTGCTGAGTAACTTGAGGGTCAACACAGATGGTCATGGCGATGCCGCCATCATCAGCCTCACCATCCCGCTGCTTGGCATGTTGAAAAACTCTCTGGTCAGATGAAGTCGGAGCTTGCGCTCGTCACAAGAGACGGGGGAAGAAGATTCCCTTGTTGATAGCCCAAAGCACCATTTGGTCTGTTTCTCAGCGGCATATCGGAGGAGGGGGAGGAGGAAGGAGGGGAGAAGTTGGCCAGAGACAGAAGAGGGGACCATTGTTCAGTCCTTCACTGGAGGAGGAGGAAGGCAGGTCAGGCCAGTGAGGGGAGTGAATTTTTTTGCCGTTGGGGACTCTGGCGCATATGGCAGATCATCTAGGCTGCCTATCCCATGACCCTCGCGTTCAAAGAATTTATTACAGCCACCGATACGGGTATTCACTATCCTGGACCACGGTAAGCAAAATCTTTCCACTCTCATCCCTGGAGAGGAAAGGGAGTGTGAGAATGCTAGGAATCCGCAGGCCCGTGACACAAGCTGAAACAGTATTTCCTTCTGACAGCGCTAGCGACAGAGGGCGTACTTCGGCGGAAACAAGTAGCGAGGGAGAGTAGGCGAGCAGGCAGTTGTTCCACGCACTGGCGGGGTACGCTTACAAGCCTTTGCCAGTTTATGTCCCCCAGCAGGACACTGTCACTCTCCCCAGTCTCGGCAGAGTAGGGCTGATCTTTACAGAAAGAGGGTGAGGGAGTACGTAGCTGAACCATAAACCTCTAAATGAATCACACAGCTCCTACAACTACTGGGTTTCAAAGCTGGGACATTGTGGCACGAACTGGCGCTATACGCCTGAGGTTCTTGCCTGCCCTGCCGCTTAGCTGTGTCCGCGGAGTTTTCATGCAGCTGGTGGCCATCATCACCGATAATCGTACATTGCCTGCGACTGACAGCGTGACAGGCTGAAGCTTATCAGATGAAAAAGCCTGGATTTCTCGCGAGTTTCATTCTCCAACGTGAAAGAAGCTCAACTTGAAAATGGTATGCCCTCCTCTCCTACATTGTCCTCCTTCTCCTCCTCTTTGGACACTAAAGCATTGGAAACGGTATTTTTGCCAGGGCCAACTGGCTCTAAGCTATAGTATTTATTGTTCTGGAGGGCCTCTGTTTTAAGCATTTGTGGGAGTGCCACATACAGGCACTAAATCTATTTAATTTCTGGAGGCCACCTACTGCTCCCACTGCTTTGAAAACTTTTGGACTGCCACAACAGGCACTATCCAAATTAAATTGGCTCCATAGCAGCCTCCACATGTGTCTTTTAGCTGGTTCACACGTTGTCTCCATTGCTACCTCCAACGTCATCGACATAGCTGCCTCAAAAGTCGTCCATATAGCGCCTCCATACATGGCTCCTTATCAAACGAACGGGTGTCAGGCAGAATTTGGGTTGTTTCATGGCTTCACACTCAAACTTGTTCGTTGTGCCACCCTGCTGTGTAATCCACAAAATATACTGGCAAACTTTATCATTTACCAATATATTTCAGCGCTTCGTGCGCACTCGTTTACCATCCCCTCACCCGCCATATCAAACTTATAAGAACGCTACTACACTTGATCTTATACAAAGGTTTTGAAGTGTGTTTGGGGAGTGCCTAGAGACGGGGCTTGGATTGGCGAAAGCCGCCTGGCTGCGGAGCGCCAGCTCATCTCAAGACCAACTAACATAGTTTTAACTGCAGCACCTTTAATCTACTACTAGTTCACTGCCTCCATACATCGTCCCTCTATCAACGAGCGTGTCAGGCAGAATTTTCAGTGTTCACCAGATACATAGTGAACGCGGGCCATCTGTCGCGCCAGTGGCGAGACCTGAAGTTGCAATCTAGCAGCGCAATATGGATTCCCATACTGTCGCTCTTAATCATGGAACCATTTCCGTAAAAACAATTAAAATAGAACCACATGCTATTCCATTATTCCTAGGTGAAATATTCAAATGACCCGCCTGGTTTGAAAATTATAATTTTTTCAAAGTACGCTTCTGGCCCCCAGGCCATTTGGGTGGGGAGTAGCCGAGAGACAGGGGCTTGGAACAGGCGAAAGCTCGCCTGGCAGTGGACCGCCAGGCCATCCAAGATTCAGGCAGCCTCCGAGGCATCCATTGCATGCTGCCCCTGCTGTTTCCTGTCCATTTTGCCTCCACGATCCTCCACAGGTCAACCAATGTCTCATTTCAACTCTTACCCAGCACGCTGGAGCACGAGAGGATATGCAGCACATATCCCCTTATCAAATCGAGCGTTCAGGCAGAATTTCAGGTGTTCACCAGATACATAGTGGAAATTGGCCCCTCTGTGCGCCATGCTGGAGACCTGAGTTGCAATCATAGCAGCGCAATTGAATGCCCCATACTGTCGTCTTAATCATGGAAGTCGTCTCCATGGCTGCCTCCACATGTTGTCCCCTATCAAAAAGAGCCTGTGTCAGCTCATTTTCGGTGTGTTTCAACAAGAGTAAGTTATGGAACTGGTCACTATGTCGCCACATGCGTGTATCGACTAAAATATACCGTCAACCTTTGTTCACATAGGAAATCATTTCACCTCCTTTGGTGAAACGAGTCCATTTAGGGTATGTCGTCATGACACTCTCTAGCCTGCCATGCTGCGTGCCTCTGCATGCCGTCCCTTATAGTGTCAGGGTCAATTATTGTATGTTTTAGATGCTACTAGCCTCATTCGGTCACTCTGCTCATGGCCATGCTGTTGCCCATAATTTTGGCATAAGGTTGGGATTAAGCAGCCTCAGAGGCATATGCATGCTGCCCCTGCTGTTTCCTGTCCATTTCCTCTCCTTTTTGGGGTTCCCCGGTGTTTGGCCAAGCTCCCTGGGCAGAGCCTTGGTCCCTTGCAAAATGCTCGAGTCTCCATGACTTCAAGGGGCTCGTATTCGAGACGAGCACTCGAGCATCGGGAAAAGTTCGTATCTATTACAAGCCTTTTACGGATGTAAACATTTGTAACATTTGCCTATAACAAATGCTCTTGATATTGATTGTATTTATTGTATGATGTAAGGACTTTAATGCATACCAACAACTAGGGTCTACATTCTTTGATGTAATACTGTACATTGTAATCCATTGTTACAATAACAACTGGAGTTTTAAAAAAAAAAAAAAATCTATATATATATATATATATATATATTTAACCCCTTCCCGACATTTGACGTACTATTACTGCATAGCGGGAGGTGCGTTCCCGCAAAATGCAGAAGCTGCGGGTGTCGGCTATATATTATAGCTGACAACCGCCTCTAACACACCGCGGTCGCCCTCACCGCGGCGTATCAGGGGCATTTAGCTGGAGGGGCTGCGCGATCTCCTTCCAGGTGCCGGGTCCCTGCCTTCCGGCTGTGACACACTGAGCATGCGCAACATCAGTGGATCACTTGTTCAAGCTAACCTGTAAAAGTAAAGAAAAAAAGTAAAAAACACTAATTAAACACACTTTTGAATAAAAAGAATTAATTAAATAAATCTAATAACATCTAATAAAGTGAAAAAATCTGAAAATCGCCAAAATACCCCACATATTTGGTATCGCCGCGTCCGTAACAATCTGTACAATAAGTCAGAAACATTATTGGACCCGTGCGTAAAAACAAAACGCTAAAAACTCGCCAAAAATGTACATTTTCATAAAATCCCTTCACAAAAATGTTCCAAAAAGTGATTAAAAAAAATTATGTGCACCAAAATGGTACCACTGAAAAGGACAACTCAACACGTAAAAAAATAAGCCTTAAACCAGCTCTGTCAACCAAAAAATATTAAAGTTATATCTCCGAAAAGATGGCGATGCAAAAACAAATGAGATTTTCTTTATATTTGTTTTTTTCCTGTAAAATTGTAAACTATATAAAACTATATAAATGAGGTATCACTGTAATCGTAGTGATCTATAAAATAAAAATATTATAGTATTTTTAGTGTACGGTGTACGACCCCCAAAATATACAAAAAAAAAAGAAACCCAAAACAATTTTCTTTTCCTCCATACATTAAAGAGTTAATAAAATCTCATCAAAAAGCTACAGCCCCACTAAAATGAAGTATTTGTAAAGTGCATCTCATGTCGCAAAAAATAAGCCCTTATATGTCCAAATATCCAAAAAAAATAAAGATTGTATAGCCATTATAAAGTGACAATGCATAATCTGCTCTGAATGGCGCGGGTTCCCTTCGATGCCCTGGCGTGTGCCCATACAGCGGGTTACCACCACATGGGGTATTGTTATACTCAGGAGAGATTGGGTGTCAAATTTTGTGGAGCGTTTTGGTATTTTATCCACTGAGAATTTGTACATTTTATGAAAAACACATTAATTTAGTAAAAAAAAAATGTATTTCAAAATTGCATCCGATTTTGTTTTAACCCCTGTAAACCAATTAAAGGGTTAACAAACTTCATAAAAGTTGTTTTACGTACATTGAGGGGTGTAGTTTCTATAATGGAGTAATTTATGGGGTTTTATTTTTATTTAGGCCTCTCAAAGTGACTTCAAACCTGAGCAGGGCCCTCAATAGCAGGATTTTGCTTTTTTTATGAAAATGTGAAGAATTGCACCTGACGTTCAAAGCCCCATAACGTCTTACAAAAATGATAGTATGTATAAAAACCATGGAGGCATAAAGTAGACATTCAGTGAATGTTAGTTATTAGGTTTTTTGGTGTGATGACTCATGTGTGGAAAAAGTAGAACATTTTGAATTTCGAAAATTGAGAATTTTTCCAAATTTTCACCAAATATCTGATTTTCTCATAAATAAATGCAAAACATACCACCAAAATTTCACTAACATGAAGTACAATGTGTCATGAGAAAACAATTTCAAAATCACTTGGATATGTTAAAGCGTTCCGAAGTTTTAACCACTTATAGTGACACAGGGCAGATTTGAAAAAATGGGCCGTGTCAGGAAGGTGAAAAGTGGCTTCAGCGTTAAGGGGTTAATAATGAATTTTTGTATCAAATACAATAAGTACTTATCATATTGTGTGTTCTGTATCGTGAAGGGTTTTTTCATGCCTTTGTTTCATGTGCTCTTCACTGCTTTTTAAGCTTGTATATTTGTGCATAATATTTATTTAAATTATTTAACACATTTAATTTATTTCTTTAGGTTCAGAGATCACTTGATAAATTTTTTCACTCTGTGGTCACAGTGGATGAAAAGAAATTCTGTTCGACTCTGTGGTGAGTTTGGAATGAGTAATTCTTTAAATGACCTGTTCAGAATTTAGGGTATTGGGAAATGTTTTTAACCCCTTAACGCTCTGCGCCGTAGCTCTACGGCGCAGAGGTATAAGGGATGTATGAAGAGGGCTCACGGGCTGAGTCCTCTTCATACAAAGGTGGGGGTTGTTGCATATTGCAGCAAACCCCCACCGCTAATAACCGCGGTCGGTGCTTGCACCGATCACGGCTATTAACCCTTTCAACGCCGCCGGCGCCATCTTTATTACGATCGCCGCGCCCCTGAACATCATCGGGGGGCGGCGATCGGTTGCCATGGTAGCCTCGGGTCTTCGTTTGATCTGGCATCTGCAGATTCGTTACAATGAGCCAGTGGCTCATTGTAATGAATGTGCTGTAAAAATACCATATACTGCAATACTTCTGTATTGCAATATATGGCATTTTTGCAGCTATTAAAAAAAATGTTCCTTTGTGAAGATAATTTCTCATAAATGTAGCCATATAGTCCCTTAGAAACGAGATGGCTTCCTCGGATACGGCCACCTCTGATGGAGGGATTGCACAAAGAAACAAAAGGTTTTTATATATGAAATATCTGGGATTTACTGTATGTCCCCAGCCGTCCTGTGGTAATGATCGCTGAATTCAGGAGGTCAGACATGACTCAATAGCGCATGTCTGGCCACCGCTGCCAGAGTGTGACGTGGTCGTAACCGAGGAAGCTATCTCGTTTCTAAGGGACAGAATGACTACATTAATGAGAAATTATCTTCACACAGGAACATTTTTTTTAATAACATCCAATTGAACAATGTTTATAAATGGTAGATTAGTGAAACTGAATGTGAATGCCCAGACGAGAATACCCCTTTAAGCTACAAAATGGCTGCGTCCTTAAGGGGTTAAAGGCACTGATCCGGGGTTACAATGTGACATGTCGGACAGGGAAGTCTCTTATTTTGGTTCACTCCCATTGGTGTCCACTCACCATTGGTGGGACTAAAGTTGTTCCAGCTATTGACACACTGGTATAGGTCTCGTGTAGCACTTAATCTAACCCCCACCTGGTGTATACAGGAGATACAATCGATGAGTAGGATGATATTCCCATATTTTGTACTATAGTCCAAGACTTCTGCGTACAAGATGCACGCTCTATGGGGCAGATTTACTTACCCGGCCCATTCGCGATCCAGCGGCGCGTTCTCTGTGCTGGATTCGGGTCCGGCCGGGATTTATGATGGTAGTTCCTCCGCCGCTGCGCTGAAGTCCGCTGGAATGCCTCAAAATACACCGGCCTATCCTTGATGAAGGTGAGTGAAATTTTCGCGACACAATTTTTTTCTTAAATGCTGGGTTTTTCCGAATCCGTCGGGTTTTCGCTCGGCCACGCCCCCACGATTTCCGTCGCGCGCATGCCGGCCCGATGCGCCACAATCCGATCGCGTGCGCCAAAATCCCGGGGCAATTCAGGTACAATCGGTGCAAATCGGAAATATTCGGGTAACACGCCGGGAAAACGTGAATCGGGCCCTTAGTAAATGACCCCCTATATGTGCCTCCCTGAACAGATTGAACAGATTCTGGCCTGGGAGTACAAATCGAAGACAAGGTTTTTTGTTTTTTTTTTAACTTGTTTTTATTTATTTTTTCATAAACATACATATAATATTCCAACATAAAAATTTGTACATTGGTATTCTTGTCTTAGCCAAAGCAGGTTGTTTTAATTTTATTTACAATCCATCACCTTGAGTCTTGTGGCTTGATTTCTCTCTGCTTTGGTACAGGTTTAGTTTGCATAGATATGTTCTGTATGTTAAAGCTGGCATTAATAATACAATCGAATATTATATTGCATATCATTCAAAGGCATATTGGACATAGGTTAACATGTAAACCGTCGTAAAAAGACAAAAACAGTAACCATAACAACAGTGACCTTATGAAAAATACATACATCTCCAAGAAAACAGATACCACAAATTTAAAAAAGATTGGGACTTATGGATAGCGAGCCCTTACCACCAAGAGTAAAGACAAGGTTTTTTTGTGGTCCTTTTACTTATCTCTCTCCATCCTCCTGTTTTCTCATGGCACCAGTCACTGCCCGTTTCTTTTTGTATACAGCCATGTCCACAGCTTCTGTTTGTATACAGAGGGAGGCAGTGACACGTGTCTACTGCTACTGTAAGCTGTTGACGAGCGTCACAACCAACCTCTATATACAAACAGAAGCCATCAGTGACAGGCTAATACACTGGAGAACGGGAGCAGGGAGAGAGGTAAGTATGTGTTCTTTTTTATTTTTAAAGGCCATATATTTGAAAATATTCCCGGACAATCCCTTTAAATATTGTGTTTTACTAAAGTATATGATTTGTAAAGCGTTACGGAATTTGATGTCACTATATAAATAAAGATTATTATTATTATTACAGGCGGTCCCCTACTTACATACAACCCCTAGTTACAAACGGACCTCTGGTAATTGGTAATTTGCTGTACTTTAGCCCTAGGCTACAATAAACATCTGTAACACTTATCAATGGTGTCTGCAGTTAAGCTTTATTGTTAATCCTGGTTCTTATGACAATCCAACATTTTTAAAATCCAAATGTCACAGAGACCAAAAAAATCTGGTTTGGTTAGAATGATAAAATATATGGTTCCGACTTACATACAAATTCAACCTAATAACAAACCTAAAGAACCTATCTTGTACTAACCCGGGGACTGCTTGTATAAGTATGCAGCCACCAACAAAAATGTTGTTCATTATATTCTATTGATTCTGATTGTAATAACGTGTCTATTTTTTGTTTTTATAGAATCCTCATTCGTACACAGTTAAAGGGGTTTTTCAGGACTTGGATATTGATGATGAGTTTTATACAATCCAACCACTGAACGGCAGCACTATTATGTCGTGCAAAACAATATAATGCATCTGGACTTGTCCAGTCAGATGGATGGGTCAGGAAGGAGACATTTATGGGGGTGATTTATCAGTGGTGTCTGAGAGTAGAACTTTCCTAGTTGCTTATGGCAACCAATCAGAGCTCAGCTTTAAGTTTAAAAACCTGCGGGAAACTGAAAGCTGAGCTCTGATTGGTTGCAATGGGCAACTAGGACAGTTCTGATCTCAGACACTTCTGTTAAATTTCCCCCAATTAATTGAATAACTGGGTAAATATATACTTACTTTTCATTAATGTGCTTACAGAAATAGTGTTATTGCAAATCTGAAGTATCTTTGAATACACTCTTTTGATCTGAAAAAAATAAACTGAGAAATTAAAAACTAATTTCACTAATACCATGAAGATGTATAACATTTAAACTTGGTTTAACCCCTTAACGCTCTGCGCCGTAGCTCTACGGCGCAGAGGTATAAGGGATGTATGAAGAGGGCTCACGGGCTGAGTCCTCTTCATACAGAGGTGGGGGTTGTTGCATATTGCAGCAAACCCCCACCGCTAATAACCGCGGTCGGTGCTTGCATTAACCCTTTCAACGCCGCCGGCAAAGTCGCCGGTGGCGTTTAAAAGACGGCGGCGCGCGGGCGCCGCCATCTTTATTACGATCACGGGAGGAGACATACATTTTTTCACCCTCCAACCCGCACCGGGAGTCTGTAATCTGGTTTGGTCGATATATAGACGACCTGGTGTGGGTGTGGAGGGGTACAGAATCTGTGTTCGCAGAATTTGTTAATTATCTTAATAATAATTCAATGAACCTCAAATTTACATTTATGTTTGGAGGGAACAAAATCCCGTTCCTGGACGTTACCCTAATTGGAGAACAAAATAGGGTCAGAGTTGTGCCCTATAGAAAAGAAATGTCTAGGAACACTACCCTGCTAGCGTCCTCATGCCATCCTCCCCATGTAACACGAAACATACCCTATGGAGAATTAATACGCCTCAGGAGAAATTGCTCCGACGATGTTGATTATGAGAAGGAGATGGAAAGTCTCAAAGGTAGACTTAATCAGAGAGGGTATTGCAATGTCACAGTAGAAAAAGCCATAAATAAAATACACAATTTGAAACAGGAGGATTTACTAACGGACAAATTGGAACAGAGAGGATTAAATGACAGTAATGTTGTAAGAGATAAAAAAAAGAGAGAGAGTAAGTCCCCTATCATCTTCTCCACAACATACAGCAAGCAATATAGGGACATAACCAGAATAGTTCAGAAATATGTCCCGATTTTACTACAGGATCCGACTCTTCATGATCTATTGAATGATGGTGTCAAATGTGTGGCCAAGAGAGCTCCCACGATAGGCAGTGTTCTCTCACCAAGTTTATTTAAAAGCCAAAAAATCAACACGACATGGTTAAGTACCAAGGGCTGCCATAAATGTGGACACACACTTTGTAAGGCCTGTAGACACATAACAAGTGACACCAACATAACTTCCTGCAGCACGGGCAAGAGCTACCCTATTCAGTCATACCTTAATTGCAATACCAATAATGCCATTTATTCTATCAAATGTAATATGTGTAAGACACAATACATAGGACACACTACGGGTCCTCTAAAAACTAGGATCCGCAGACATCTGTCAGACATCACTAATGATTCAGTTGGTATCTCAGCAGCGTCGAGACACTTTAGAGAAATACATGGCAAATCTACCCGGCACTTTACATGGACGGGTTTTGAAAAGGTTACACTTCCAATTAGGGGTGGCAATATGAAGAGAAAATTATTAAACAGGGAGAGTTATTGGATTTTTGTTTTGGAGAGCAGGATACCACATGGTATGAATAAGAGACAGGACATCATACTGACATACTAAGAGTCATTTTAACCCTGTATTGTTTGAGTAAGAGACAGGACATCATACTGTCATATTAAGAGTCATTATAACCCTGTATTGTATTTTCTACTGCAGTATTTTGCATATTTCGCATATTTGATCTTATACTCCCTCTACTCCTTCTGTTGCTTTGTTAACAATTTGTTTACAATTTGTTTACATTTTTGAGATTATATATGTTAATATGGCTTAACTCGCTTTGGCAACCTAATGACAAAAGATCATCCTCAGTGTATTGGTGCATGCAATAGTAGACACAATATCTAGATGTTCAGTAAGAATGTATTTTTCTATTTCCCTAGTACATTGAATTTTATGTCTAGCTAGCATGTGTTTTTCCTGTATTAGACAGTGACAATTTTTATAGATGTTCCCTTTTTTTAAATTACTTACTCACCTATGAATTTTGATCCCGGGTAGTGCTTCCGATTACGCAGACCCGATATTAGTGGTTCGCAATTTATTGGAGGCACGGCCCGTTGTCTGATCTTTATACAATATTTTGGTTGTCCCGTTGCTAGGCTGCGTTCCCGGTCATATGGCTTGGACATGTGACCGTGGGGGCGGCACCTTTCCGGTCATGTGGCTTGGTCTTGTGACCGTAAGACGCGGCCCGGTCTCCGAGCAACCACACAGGAAGGAGGGCGTTTCCCCTCTCTCACTCATTTAACAGAGTACTATAAAGGTGAGCGTATTTCCATACAGCAGACAGGTTAAGATTAAGACGGGGAACCGTCGAAACGCGTCAACCGTTGTTGTCTCCTCATGTTGTTTGAATTTTATTCAATAAAGAAGAAGAATTTGGCATATTACCCCTGTGGAGTGTTTCGTTGTCGTGCCGGTTCCACGTTGTTTCACCTGTGATAACTGTTATAGCTGTTTATTGTAGCCCAACGCTAAAGTACAGTAAATTATCAACATCCAGAGGTCTGTTTGTAACTAGGGGTCATCTGTAATTTGCCTGTTCTTAAAGGACACCTGTCATCAGGTCTGTGTCACTAGTCCTGTCACTACTACCTGTTGGAGCAGCTCACAAGGATCCATCCCAGCCTTTATCTAGTTATTTCATACATTAATCATTGTAAAATCATCTATTTTTTATCTTGTAAATGAGGCTGGTCACATGGTCAGAGGCAGTGATGTCACCCCTGTTACCCCTCCCCTCTCCTCCCCCTGCTCATGTCTGTGTGTAATGTATAGTAAAGCATGGCTAGTGTGTGCTGTATCTGCTGACATGCTGCATCCTCCTAATATACAGGTGAGAGACACAGACATCAGCTACACATGAATCTGACATGTTCTGCTGTAACATGGCTGCCTGGAGCTGCTGTATCTCTCCTAAACACACACACATGCACACACAGGCTGCAGGGGGCGTGGCCACCAGCACCAGGAAGCACATTATTATACAGACTGTCAGTCATGTACTGGGGGTGTGGCTGTACCTCCCACTCATGAATAGAGTGGACAGCTTGAATATGCTAATGCTTCATTGGACATTTCACAGGTCATTTGCATACAGCTTTAGGACCACATTGCTTAGGTGTACAGGCATGTAGAGGGACAATAAAGGGATAGAGGCAATGCTCTCTAATGGCAGTTTATGAAAATATATTTAGTTTAGGGGGGTTATTTTGCATGACGGGTTCTCTTTAAGTGGGGGACCTGTATTGTTGAACAAAAAAAACAAAATTTATTAATATTCTGTAGTCCTGGCATCACATACATCAGCATATAATTCTGAATTCCATCTGGAAACTCTCTGTCCGTGTACAACACTCTATGATACACTTTCAATCCTGGTATTTTTGCATAAAAAGCAAGATTTTTTTTATTTAAGGACCATTATGTCAAAAACTTCTCTATTTTCCTTATAACTCACCGAGCTCCCATTTCTATTACAATCATTTGCCCCAATCTCTCATGTTTAGCACTTTCCTTCAGTGACCCCTTCTTGTTCAGGTAGCTGCTCCTAGTATTTGCAATGCAACAGTCAGTGATTTTATCCCATGAATTCTTCACCCATGTCACAACTTCTTGTAGTATCTAAATGATCTACTAACATATGGCCTGGGGGGAGCTGCAGCAATGGCTGCCGCTAGGTCTTATTTTCAGTGGAGGCCTTATATTTCTAAGCCTGAACAGAATTGTACTAGTACTTATTTTCGTGGGGTATTTTCAGGGAAACAGGGTAGCACTGGCCTGATCACTGAGCTGAGAGGTTGGGTTCCATTGATTTTTGATGCAGCTTTTTACAGCAATTTTCATCCTCCTGGGCCGGCTTCTAAACTTGGAATCATGTAATTTTAATGAACCGTTTTTTGAAATAATACGTATAAACAACAAATACATAAAGACATTCGGCACATGTGTACAAAAGACAATGGAGCAGATTTATCAAGCTGTCTGAAAGTCAGAATATTTCTAGTTGCCCATGGCAACCAATCACAGCTCTCCTTTGAAATATTCATGAGCACTGGTAAAATGAAAGCTGAGCTGCAATTGGTTGCCATGGGCGACTAGAAATATTCTGACTTTCAGACACTTGATAAATCTGCCCCAATATGCCAGTACACACCTGGCCGTACATACAAAACATATAGCGAAACCCAACCCACAAGTCCTGGCTGCCGCAGGTTTTTAAACAGCACACAAACTGTAAATAACCGTAGGATAGCAACCCGCAATTCCTACCCAAAACATGGCATGTGCCCAAATATTCGTCCCAACAATTGCTATAGCCACTATTAAAGGTGTATGACCAGCTTATCTCAGCAAAAGTTATTATAGGTGTCATCCTGTTCCTAAAGCAACCACACGGTGCTAATGGTAATGTCACTGTAAACTGGTGTTACATTTGAAACTTTGGTTTAAAACTTCTCTGCTTAATTCCGGTATAAAAATTGCTAACTTTAGCCATTCATTAAAAGGTTGAAAAAAAAATCACAAAAATATAGGTTTTAAAACTTAACCAAAATGAATCTTCAATATAAATGTAAACAATTTAGATGAGTTTTCCATGAATTTGAGGAAACCCTCCATTGGGCCAGGATAAGAAAAATAAGAACATATACAGGCAGTCCCCAAGTTACATACAAGATAGGGTCTGTAGGTTTGTTCTTAAAGGGAACCTACCACCACGATTCCACCTTTAAAGGTAGATCGGGTGGTAGATGGATGTAAGGGACGTGAGGATAGCCCTTTTTAGAGCTAATCCTCACGTCCCCGCTAACTTTTGGCAAACTTTATTGAACTTACAAGTAAATTTAGTTATGCGGCTACTGGGGCGTGGAGTAGCCGGGCACGAGAAAAAAAAGAGAGAGAGTAAGTCCCCTATCATCTTCTCCACAACATACAGCAAGCAATATAGGGACATAACTAGAATAGTTCAGAAATATGTCCCGATTTTACTACAGGATCCGACTCTCCATGATCTATTGAATGATGGTGTCAAATGTGTGGCCAAGAGAGCTCCCACGATAGGCAGTGTTCTCTCACCAAGTTTATTTAAAAGCCAAAAAACCAACACGACATGGTTAAGTACCAAGGGCTGCCATAAATGTGGACACACACTTTGTAAGGCCTGTAGACACATAACAAGTGACACCAACATAACTTCCTGCAGCACGGGCAAGAGCTACCCTATTCAGTCATACCTTAATTGCAATACCAATAATGCCATTTATTCTATCAAATGTAATATGTGTAAGACACAATACATAGGACACACTACGGGTCCTCTAAAAACTAGGATCCGCAGACATCTGTCAGACATCACTAATGATTCAGTTGGTATCTCAGCAGCGTCGAGACACTTTAGAGAAATACATGGCAAATCTACCCGACACTTTACATGGACGGGTTTTGAAAAGGTTACACTTCCAATTAGGGGTGGTAATATGAAGAGAAAATTATTAAACAGGGAGAGTTATTGGATTTTTGTTTTGGAGAGCAGGATACCACATGGTATGAATAAGAGACAGGACATCATACTGACATACTAAGAGTCATTTTAACCCTGTATTGTTTGAGTAAGAGACAGGACATCATACTGTCATATTAAGAGTCATTACAACCCTGTATTGTATTTTCTACTGCAGTATTTTGCATATTTTCGTATATTTGATCTTATACTCCCTCTACTCCTTCTGTTGCTTTGTTAACAATTTGTTTACAATTTGTTTACATTTTGAGATTATATATGTATTGTATTTTCTACTGCAGTATTTTGCATATTTTGCATATTTGATCTTATACTCCCTCTACTCCTTCTGGTGCTTTGTTAACAATTTGTTTACAATTTGTTTACATTTTGAGATTATATATGTTAATATGGCTTAACTCGCTTTGGCAACCTAATGACAAAAGATCATCCTCAGTGTATTGGTGCATGCAATAGTAGACACAATATCTAGATGTTCAGTAAGAATGTATTTTTCTATTTCCCAAGTACATTGAATTTTATGTCTAGCTAACATGTGTTTTTCCTGTATGAAACAGTGACAATTTTTATAGATGTTCCCTTTTTTTAAATTACTTACTCACCTATGAATTTTGATCCCGGGTAGTGCTTCCGATCACGCAGACCCGACATTAGTGGTTCGCAATTTATTGGAGGCACGGCCCGTTGTCTGATCTTTATACAATATTTTGGTTGTTCCGTTGCTAGGCTACGTTCCCGGTCATGTGGCTTGGACATGTGACCGTGGGGGCGGCACCTTTCCGGTCGTGTGGCCTGGTCATGTGACCGTAAGACGCGGCCCGGTCTCCGAGCAACCACACAGGAAGGAGGGCGTTTCCCCTCTCTTACTCATTTAACAGAGTACTATAAAGGTGAGCGTATTTCCATACAGCAGACAGGTTAAGATTAAGACGGGGAACCGTCGAAACGCGTCAACCGTTGTTGTCTCCTCATGTTGTTTGAATTTTATTCAATAAAGAAGAAGAATTTGGCATATTACCCCTGTGGAGTGTTTCGTTGTCGTGCTGGTTCCACGTTGATTCTTCCAGAATGACCAGAAGAATCAAGGAGCTCAAATTAAGCACTGGAATGATAACCAGCCCTGTCCACACCTCCTCGCTCATCCTGCAGTCTCAGGCAACAAAGAATGTGTCCTGCCTGAGAGTGCAGGTGGATGCCATGAGTCCTGTCCAAGTCTGTGCTGGGGCAATAGCCTAGGTGCCCGCAGAGAGGGCTCTGAGTGCAGCCTCTAGCACCTGTGCCATAGGTTTGCCACCACTGGCCTCTAGACTGCCTACAGACTCCATGTATAGTTTATCTGTGCTGACAGAAACAACAAATATACATAATTAGCATACTATTCAGTTGGTGTCCCAGTCTGATATTGCATTTACATTAAGATGAGAAGGATTCTGACTACTTTTCATAGTAGCATAGTTTATATAGTTGAAAAAAGACACATGTCCATCAAGTTCAACCAAGAAAGGTAAGGGATTGGATGGGGAAGGGATCTAGGGGAAACAATTCTATATAACATACCTGTCTATGTTATTTAGGAGTAAAAAAAACATTTAGGCCATTCTTGAAGCTCTCTGTTGTCCCTACTGTGACCAGCGCCTGAGGCAGGCTATTCCACAGATTGACAGTTCTCATGGTAAAAAAGCCCTGTTGCCTCTGGTGATAAAACCTTGTTTCTCCAGACGGAGGGTTTTTTTCAATTTTTCCACATTTGGAATTTTTTTTTTCAGCTTCGCAGTACACGGCATGTTAAAATAAATAACATTACGGGAAAGTAAAATTTGTTACGTTTGATAGGACAGTAATTTAGGGAGATTGTCCAGTAGAGCGCCTTGAGTTGGAAAAAAGTTAATTTCAATCTAGGACAAGTTATTCACACCAACCTCTCTTGCCATTTCAGTGTCTTTCCCTTGTAAGCAACATTTGATAACATGATTAGAATGTGGCTTGTTATAGATTTGAAAAAAACAGTACTAAAGCAGGCAATCACCAGGGTAAAAAGAGAAAAAGGGGCATTGGTTTTTTTTCCCATAAAACATCTTTTCATCGATAGTGTACTTCTACTTGTTATGTAGTAAACACAATCAAAGCATTGAAGAGAAGAAATAAGGAAGGTGGAGTGGCACTTGCCATTTCCCATGAGGCTTCTTCACTGTAGTAACTATCACGGTTGCAGGGGATCCAGCCATCAGTCTTAAAAAAACCTATCTATAATCACTTCTGGCTTCTTCTCCCTGACCCGCTGCTCCATCTTCTGCTCTTCCAGCCCGGGCCCATCACTATGATCACTATACATCATAGTGTATGCGCCGCGTGTGCCTTTACACTATTTGGTCACAGTGCCGTGCAGGGGCGGACTCGGAATTTAAAACGGCCCTGGAAAAAACTATAAAAGTGGCCCCATTTTATGGGCGGAGTCAAAATAAGTGGGCGTGGTCAGATAATGTGGGTGGGGTTATAACAGACAAATTGTTGGTAGATGGTCTTAATGCAAAACAAGAACAGGTTTTGCTAGTAAGTGAATCTAATGCGCAAAGAATGTGACCTGTCAATCATTAAATGATGCAAACACAGAACCCGGTAAGCCTTAAATACCTTTCCCCTGTGCCATACATGTACAAGTCAGAGAGAATATATTGATACTGCCTCCTATGTACAAGAATAATGCTACAATAACACATTCAATCCTGCCTTCTATATACAAAATAAAACTACTACAATACCTTCTCCCATATACAAGCCAACTACTTTAATACTGTCCCCATGTACAAGAATATAACTACTATAATACTGCTCCTATGTACAGGAATATAACTACTATAATACTACCCCCTATGTACAGGAATATAACTACTATAATACTGCCCCCTATGTACAAGAATATAACTACTATAATACTGCTCCCTATGTACAAGAATACAACTACTATAATACTGCCCCCTATGTACAGGAATATAACTACTATAATACTGTCCCCTATGTACAAGAATATAACTACTATAATACTGCCCCCTATGTACAGGAATATAACTACTATAATACTGCCCCCTATGTACAGAAATATAACTACTATAATACTACATATTTACACAGAAGCGAACATGCAAAAAATCAGTATTTATCATATACAGCTACAGAAAACACATGAGATCCTCACTTATTGCATCCAGTGAAATCAGGTGACGTTTCCTCTGATTGATTGTTCTCGTTCCTCTTCTCCATTAGTTCCACCATCACCTTGTCTCTTCCTCCAGGTACACAGCTTTCCTGCAGAGTTTACCACACAGACGTCTTATGTTCTGCACTTTCCCATTGTCCCTTCTGCTACTTCTGTGCCCCAAATACTGTAATAGAGCCCCCTAAAATATTAGCACTACACAAATAGTGCCCCAAAATGTAAGGATAATGTATTTCTTCTTTCTCTCCTTTAACCTCCTTAACCCCCCCACCCCAGTATTGATAGAGCTCCGACTATGACCGAGGTGTAATAATAATGGCCCTGACCTACCCCAGTCATAAAATTAATGCCCCCAGCCTACCCCAGTCATAAAATTAATGCCCCCAGACATAGAATTAATGGCCCCAGCCTACCCCAGACATAGAATTAATGGCCCCAGCCTACCCCAGACATAGAATTAATGGCCCCAGCCTACCCCAGACATAGAAATTAATGGCCAATCCGACCCCAGAATAGATTATGGCCCAGCCTGCCCCAGACATAGAATTAAGGGCCCATAGCCTGCCCCAGACATAGATATAATGGCCCCAGCCTGCCCAGAAATAGAATTAATGGCCCCAGCCGCCCAGACATTGAGAATAATGCCCCAGCCTGCCCCCAGAATAGAAATTAATGGCCCCAGCATGCCCCCGACATAGATTAATGGCCCCCAGCCCGCCCCAGACATAGAAATTAAGGCCCCAGCCTGCCCCAGACATAGAATTAATGGCCCCAGCCTGCCCCAGACATAGAATTTATACCCCCAGCCTACCCCAGACATAGAATAATGCCCCCCAGACATCTAATTAATGCCCCCTGCTAGCTCCAGATATACAATAATGTCCCTGCCATATAATTTATGCCCCCTGCCAGCCCCAGATATAGAATGCGCCCCCCCCCCTGCCCAGACATATCATTAATGCCCCCCCCCTGCCAGCCCATATATAAAATAATGCCCCCACATATATTAATGCCCCATGCCAGCCCTAGCTATAGAATATGTCCCCGCCTTCCCAAGAAAATAATTAATGCCCCCTGCCAGTCCTAGATATACAATAATGCCCCCCCAGACATATAATTTATGCCCCTTGCCAGCCCTAATGCCCCCCCAGACATATAATTTATGCCCCCTACCAGCCCCAGGTATATATTAATGCCCCCTGCCAGCCCCATGATATTAGAAGATGCCCCCCGCCCCGGACATAATTTATGACCCCGCCCCCAGACATATAATTTATGCCCCTGCCAGCCCTAATGCCCCCCCTGCCCAAGACATAGGAATTAATACCCCCTGCCCCAGACCATATAATTTAGCCCCTGCCAGCCATAATGACGCAGGATGCGCTGGTCTGTGTGTACTAATCAATATACTGCATCCTTTACGATGCAGGTACTATAGATTAGAAGAAAAATTGTAGGAGTACGGACCGGCCCCCGCCACCAGACTCGGACCGGCCCCACGGGAAGATTCCGGCCGGACCGCCCCCTGCCCGCCGTGTCATGTGTATGCGTCTGTGTTGCAAAGAGGAAACAGGTCTTTGGATTGTCGTGTTATAGAACAAGAAAAAATTACACAATCACACAATATTTAAAAGGTTTATTGCAATGCAAAAGTAAATAAAGAGTTAAAATAAAATGTAAAACTCACAACACTGTCAACTTTCATGATGAGCTTCCGGCCACAAATCTTCACGGGTGATCAACTTACAACACTGCCAACATCTATTGATGACCTTCCGGCATGTAGGGATCTTCACGACTCTCACTAGCGCAGCAGACTTACAGGACTAAGGGATAGAACAGAGAGAATACAATAGACTTACAGAATGATTTGAAAGCTAGCTATATACTGGTGGCAGTTGTATCTCGGGGGCCGCCTGGAGACACAACTTGATGGACCTGTCAATACCTGTATTCTGCGCTTGGTGAATAGTCCGTGAAGATCCCTACATGCGGGTAAGGTCATTCAATGAGTTGGACAGGTGGAAGTTGATACGCCCCGTGAAGATGAAGATTGGTGTGCCGGAGACTCAATCAATGAAAGTTGACAGTATTATTTCACCTTTTATTTATACTATGTGTTAGTACTTTGGTTCATTGCAATCAAACCCCGTTTTAAATATTGTGATTGTGTAATTTTTCCTTGTTCTCTAACACGAAATCCAAAAGAACCTGTTTCTCTTTGCCAACACAGCGTCCCTAGCTGGAAGGAGAAGATTGCGAGGGGTATTGGCCTGTGAGCCCTCTCATACAAGGTGGAGGGATCACTCCAGTTATGTTACTCGGCAGTATAAATTGAATACTCACCCGTGAGCTTTCCACTTATAATGCTTACGACTAGATGAATTACTGATTGAAAAAGGAAAGCCAATCATGTAAAAGGGTTTCCCGTTTCCCCCCCCTTCATTGGTATCACCTACTTCCCAAAAGGTCTGATCTATCAAATATCAGTTTTTCCCGAGTTCAACCTTTGTAACGGAAAAGAGCACCCAAAGTCGAAAAAATACACTTTTTCCATGTTGGAAATGATTTAAAAAGTCAATAAAAAAACAGTGATTGAAGGCCGTTAAAGTGTTAAAAATGGTAGCATTGAAAAGTAATCAAAAGTAAGCCACAAAAACATGACACCACCCCCAGCTCTGTACACTGAAGTATTAAAAAGTGTTAGCCCCAGAAGATGGCAAAAGAAGAATGTTTTTTTATAGGTTTTATTTTTGTAAATGTATGAAAAACATGAAAAACCTATACATATTTGGTATCCCCTTGATCGCCAGCGACCCAAAGAAAGAAAGAGACATGTCATTTGGGGGGTGCATTAAAGACCGTAAAATCCAAGCCCAAAGAATACGATGCATACACGTTTTTTGCACCATTTTCAGTGCATTGGAATTCATTGCATTTTTTTTCTGTTCCCAGTACACAACAGGAAATATTTAATACTGTAACTATGAATGCATTTGTACGCGAAAACAGCCCTCACTCCACTCCTTTACATGTAAAATAACAAAATTTATGGATTTGAGTTGTAATAAATAAAAATGAAAAAGGCCCTGGTCGGGAAAGGGTTCCGTTAATATGGTTCCATCTGCCTGTGGACATTTCCTAACCCCTGTACTTATTTAAATCATTTACTCTTATTACTGGTTGGGCTCTTATCACTCCCTAGGAGGTCAGGCAAAATTCAGGGTGTGGACCCTTATTCAGACACAATGGTCCATCTAGTTTCCGGAGTGAACATGTGGTTAGATTATAAGGGTACAGGGTGTATATTTAAACTTTATCGGCGCTTCTGACATTATACTAACACTTGACAATAAAAAGAGATTGAGACAGATGATGAGATAATATATCCATGATTTTGCCTTGTCCACAAAGGCATGACAGACAGAGGATGACAGATTTTACACTGCTATCACACTATGAATCTCCTGTTGACTGCCTCCAGCGTCAAAACTGGGGTGTTACCTGGGGACCACAGTGAAATTGAATTTGGGGGCCACAACTACTACTACATAGAAAATATCTGGGATAAGGGAACTTCTAGCACTTAGAACAGAGGACAAGCTAATCCCCTTCCCCTACCCTCTGCTAGGCTGCTCTTGGTTGTGTACCACACACCATCGGTCCTGCAGTCCTCCCCCCCCCCCCCCCCCCCCCCCCCCCTTTCCCCCCCCCCCCCCCAGCCGTGTGCTCACCCCCGTTATCTCATTTGGGCTCATGTGAATGTTGTTTTTATTTTGGGATTAGTATTATTATTGATGTTACCCTTCTTTGGATTTATTCAGTCCCATTTGTTGCTTTCTGGCTGGTGGCTTTGGGCGATTGGTAAGTATTTGGAACGTTGTTGCGCATTCTTTTTTTTTTTTCTTTTTTTTTTTTTCGATTACATTATTTTTTTCTTTTACCTTCCCATATAGTGAAAAATGCTGTATATAAATCTGTTTATTCTTAATGAACTTTTTTTGTTATTGACATTATAAACCCTACGCTGGCGTCCACGCACCACAGTCCCTCTAAAGTATGAGAAATCCTCGGTCTTCGGTGGCTTGGTGTAGAGGCGCGGGATAGTGACGTCACTGCCCCGCGCCTCTTACACCAAGCCACGGAGCTGCAGGGAGGGCCGGACATCTGACAGCTGGAAGGTGCCAGCCTCCTCCACGCTACACAGGTTGCGCAATGACGTCAATTGCGTGACCTGTGTAGCTGCGGGTATACACAGACGCAGAAGCAGCGGTGCTGCGCTGCGTCTGTGTACTAATCAATAGTACCTGCGTCCTACGATGCAGGTACTATAGATTAGATGAAAAATTGTAGGGAGTACGGACCGGCCCCGCACCAGCTCCGGACCGGCCCAGGACCGACCGGCCCACCGGGAAGATTCCGGCAGACCGCCCCTGCCCGCCGTGTCATGGTGTATGCGTCTGTGTTGCAAAGAGAAACAGGTTCTTTGGATTTCGTGTTATAGAACAAGAAAAATTACACAATCAACAATATTTAAAAGGTTTATTGCAATGCAAAAGTACATAAAGAGTTAAATAAAATGTAATACTCACAACACTGTCAACTTTCATTGATGAGCTCCGGCACACAAATCTTCACGGGC
>CM033647.1:122304086-122553509 GCA_019512145.1 Engystomops pustulosus
GGCTGCAATACAGGATATGACTGGGATCAGATCTGTCAAATGATGATATAATGTTAAATGGAGAAATTCAAATCTCCCTGGGTTGTTTATGCTTCTAAATTTATTCCATAGGTAACACAGTATAGACGGGCTAGATTACACCCCGCTACAGTATTAAAGGCAAAATGAGAAAAAGGGCATTTAAAAAATACAAAAATCTGACGGGTCACCAGAGGCTTTAAACTTACAAAAAAACTTACCAAATTTGTAAAAAGGAAATCAAATCAGCCAAATACAAAATGAAAAACAGGGGGCTAAGATAGCAAAACAAATCCAGAAATTTTTTAGGTATATCAATGCAAAAAAAATGGGTCAGAACAGGTTGGACCCATTTATTCTGAAAATGGGGCATGGGTGACTGGAGACCAAGAGAAGGCGGACGTTACTTAATAGTTTTTTAGCTCCGTTTATACATAGAGAGAGAACTTGACTGGGTAGTGCCAGTGGGGTCATGCACCCGAAATACTAGACGGCTAATGTAGACATTATCCAATCAAGCTCAATAAAATCAAGTGTACAAAGCTCCTGGACCAGATGGGTTACACCCAGAGTTCTTAAAGAACTCAGTTCAGTATTGCTGTACCACTGTTAAATCTCAGGATACCGTAATGTCTGGTGTGGTGCCAAATACGTATCGATGTATCCAGAGAGTTATGGTAAATGATCCATACTCGGAATGGTCACCAGTTATGAGTGGTGTAATGTTCTGGTGTGGTGCCAAGTGAATGGCGCAGGCAATGTGGTGCCATATATTAAAAGGGCTCTGAACTTCGCCAGGCAATTACAGGCCTGTTAAGCTTAACTTCCATTGTAAGCTTAACTTCCATTGGAAGGGTTAGTAAAGAAACTACATACTGGAGTATGTGACATCAATAGAATAATAGTGACAGCCAGCAGGGTTATAAGAATAGAAGTTGTCAAACTAACCTTATCTGCTTCTATGAGGGAGGTGAGCAGATGCCTGGTGGAGGAGCAGCTGTGGATTTGTGTTCTTGGACTTGCAAAGGCATGACACTGTTCCTCATAGACGCCTGATGGGTAAAATTAGGGCTATTGGTTGGCAGAAATAATTTGCAATTGATTGTAAACTGGCTAAGGATCGTATCCAGAGAGTTGTGGGTAACACCAGTATGAGTGGTGTACCTCAGGGTTCTGTGCTTGGCCCAATACTATTTAATATATTATTAATGATATAGAGGTAGGAATTAATAGCACTGTGTCTATTTTTGCAGAGACACCCAAGCGTGTGAGGTAATACAGTCTATGGAGGAGTTCTAGGTGCAGGTGACTTGGACAAACTGATGTTTGGTCATCCATTGGCAAAGAGGTTTAATGTGGATAAATGTAAGGTTATGCACCTGGGGGCCAATCCAAAGGCAAAAATAGTCCTTGGGGAGTAAATCTGGGAGAGTCCTTGTGTGAGAAGAAACCTGGGGGTACTAGTAGATCATAAATTGAATAACAGCATGCAATGTCAATCAGTGCCTCTAAAGCTAGTAGGATCTTGTCATGTATCAAAGTGGTATGGACTCTCGTGAGGGATGTAATATTACCACTATCAAGGCACTGGTTCGGCACACCTGGAATATGCTGTCCAGTTTGGGCACCGGTCCATAAAAAGGAGCCCTGGATTTGGAGAGGTTAAAGTAGAGCCACAAAATGAAAGGGGTATGGACGGTCTTAGTGTATGAGGAAAGATTTAAAACAACTGATTTATTTAGTCTGGAAAAGAGACGACTACGAGAGGGACATGATTAATTATATAAATATATGAATGGTCCATACAAAAAATATGGTGGGCACGTTGTTTCAGATTAAATCAAATCAAAAGACGAGAGGGCACGTTTCCATTTGGAGAAATCAAGGTTTAATCACCGATGGTGACAGGTTTACTATGAGAATGTCAATCTGTGGAATAGCCTGCCTCAGGTACTGGTCAGAGCAGGGACAGCGGAGAGCTTCAAGAAGGGTCTAGATGCCTTTTTACACCTATATAACATTGATTGTTATGTTATATAGAACTGTTTCCCCTAAATCCCTTCCTCATCCAATCCCTACCCTTCCTTGGTTGAACTTGATGGACAAGTGTTTTTTTTCAACAATATAAACTATGAAACTATGAAACTATGATATTAGAAATCAGGATCTGTAATGCTTCAATATTGGGTAAAACATTATACCATTGTATGGTTAACCCACTTTGTTACGTACCGTCAATTTCCATAATTACCATAAAAGTTCCATAACAGCTATGAAATGTACTAGTTACCATTCTATGTTTATATGATTTATGTATTTTTATGTGTCATTTATTTCAATCTGTTTTTACTATGTACTTTTCGTCCCCGTTTCCGAGCCGGCAGGAGAGGCCGATCATGTGATGTTTTTTCACGTGATCATTTTTTACCGGATGTGACGTCATTTTGAGGAGATACGCTACCAGAGGACGGATTGCAGCCACACAGGTGTGATTCTCCCCTGATGTTTACGCTTCCGGGTTTGCCTCCTCCTATCCGGCCGGGGATTGGGTAAGTTTTATTTAAGCTCTTAGTTTGTACAAACTCATTGTGGAGATCATGACTAAGACGTTTTAAACGTCAAAACGCGTTGATCTTACGCGTTCTTTTTTATCCATGTACCTATGCACGGCTAAAGCCTAATAAAGAGAACATGTTTGCACCTATTCCGAAGTGGTCTTCCTGAGTGCTGCCTACCACAAAGTTTCTGCACGAAGTACAAATATGCTCCATTTAATATAATGTCGTCATGTTCATCTAAGACTGACAGGATTCCTGAGGGTTGGTGTGCATGGTGATGCCCACAGGCATAGTAGACTCGATAGTCTCCCAAGCGAGCCTTCCCTCCGCCGAGCAATGGGTGGACGTGTGGACTTAGGTCCTTGATCCCTATATTGTCCATTATTATGTGTGTTTTATATACTTTGTTATATGTATTTGAATGTTTATGGTTACAACTTGTTTTATAAAAAAAATTTTTATAAAATGATTGAACATAGTTATGTTAAAATACATTATTGCATCTATCATATCTTTCATTTATTTATTACTGTAACTACCTACTCTCTGAGAAGAGGTCCTCTCTTCTCAATATATACCAATAATCAAATGATTCTTCTGTCTTTATTCTACACCCCTCTCTTCCTCTTTTTCACATTTCACATAATCTGTTATAACATCCTGTGTATTCCCTATTCAGTCCCATTACAACATCCCATTCCAGATTTTATTCGCTTAACCCATACAACACTAATATCCTAAATAAGACATCTAAGCAGTCAACATTCTTACTAATATAGTCATTACATCCCTACACTAAGACCGGGCCGGTGGGGAGCCGCGCTCCTGCAAATGTCCCCGACTCCGGGGACGTGGACCATGGCAGCTCCAGTGCGCATGCGCGCCGGGTGACATGTCTCCACAGTGACCCAATACACCGGGTCCGGGGTCGCGCCCTCAGCGTGCATGCGCGGTGGAGTGGCTCGCGTGCCGCAGGCCAAACTTCTGGTCCCACGGCCGCACGTTCTCACTGGCTTGGCCAATAGTTGTCCGTGCTTATAAGCACGAAACATAGGCACAGGTCCCTCTGCTACCACCCGAGCTCCCGAACCACTACCTCTCCCAGTAAGTACCTGCCTCCGGCCCTCCTATACCTTTGCCTCCAATCCTCCTTTTTTTCCCTTATGCCTACCAATAATCAGCTTTTCTTCTCCCAATAGCTGTCATTGACCATTTTCTCCTTCCATCTCCTATCATTTACTCTACACCTTTATAAATACCATCTTTTTCTCCCTACCTCCTTTTCAACTCCATTACCAATACATTAATTATAGGTGACAGTACACCTCTTGGCTAATACATACCACCTCTTATACTTACTCTATCTTGACAAATTTGTACACTTACCTCTTGTATATTAACAATACTACATACTTTCACAGAGACTCATTTATGATGTTCTATAAAATAGCTTTATGTATATAATAATGTATCTGTATACCGAAATACTAATTATGCTCTACTCTCTACATTAGTTACAGATCATGCTTGACAAAGGTCGATTCAGACTGAAACGTCGCTGAAAGGAATTTTGTGATCTGTCGTTACATTATATGATTCTTTATGATTTTGTGGTGGAGCTGTATATAATATGATAATGAATTAAAAGAAAAATCGTGCTACGTTCTTCTCTACTGTCCCCAGGTCAGGATCCTCTTCCGTAGACCAGGTCACACAGGTAGTTGCCGTAGGTCCACCGGCACTGCCAGCACAAGTCTACGATATGTCTCGGAGCAGAATCCTCCCCATCAAGGCATCAGCTTGATGTTTTTCTCAGCAGGACGAAAATGGATCTGAAAGTCTAAGCGAAAAAAGAAGAGAGACCACCGGGCTTGAAGTGGGTTCAGTCGCTGAGCCGTCTAAGGCTGAAGGCTCTTGTTGTCCGTGTAAATGTTAACTGTAAATCGGGCTCACTCCAGAAGATAGCACCACTCTTCCAAGGGAAGCTTGATTGCCAGAAGCTCACAATCTCCAATAGAATAGTTTCACTCGGCGGAGTAGAAAGTTTTGGAGAAGAAGCCGCAGTTTTGGAGAAGAGTTCGGCCCTTAGGCCCTTTCTGGGTAAGGACCACTGCAGCTCCCACAGAGAAGGCATCAACTTCCACAAAGAAAGGCTTTTCCCTATCAGGACGGGTAAGAACTGATGCAGAGGAAAAGGCAGTGTACTCAGACATGGTGGCAGTCCCAGGAACCGAGAGCGGGTACACCCGACCCCACGGAGGAAAGGAGCCGGGCAGCAGGTCAATGGGGCAATCGTAGTGACGATCTGAAACAGGGATCGTGGGAGCACCAGTGACAAATGATCTGCTTCTTCTATCGTCAACTCGGCCTGCTGTATGTCATATAGTCCTGACTCCTCTCCCCCCCCTTCCCCCCAACTTCTCTCCTATTCCCTCCCCCCTTTCTTTTTTATTTTCTTTCTTCATCCTCTTCTGTTCTCTCTTCATTTGGCTGCCTAACAATCTCCTGTTACTATATACACAATGATGGGTTGGGGTCTTGGGACAAACAGTGTAGGTTTGTTTAAAGTTAGGGACCACTGTTCTGCTACTGTTTAGTTAGTGGGTATAGGTCTACACTTGTCATGTATTTGTCATGTTTTTCTTTGTCTTTGTGGTATGAAAGGATGAATGTTTGGTTGCTCATGTCTCCTTCCCCACATCCATTTCCTTTCCGCTAATATGACCTCAAGATTATGAGTTAGAATTTCAGGGGCTTTAACTCCAAATTTAAAAGGGCTTTGATTTTAGATTTTATCAAACAACAAGCCCCTCATATTTTGTGTATACAGGAAACCCACTTGACGGTCCAGAAGGTCCTCTCTCTGAAGCAGGCGTGGGTGGCCAGAGGATATCACTCCTCATATTCTCTTTATGCAAGGGGAGTAGCCATACTTATATCCAAGGCACTTCCTATAGAGATTGTACAAGTAGTGCCGGAACATTTCAGCCGCTATGTGGTTCTGCACTGTGCCCTGTGGGGGTTTGCTTTCACAATAGCATCTGTTTACGTCCCCCCTGCCCTTTGACCCAGCTATCATGCATCTAGTGCCCAGTAAACTGAGAGCCCGGTCCGGTAATCTGCATTGGATATTTTAATGTGGTTCCTATCCCCTCCTTAGATCGCACAAGCAGCCTAGATACGGGCTCGGTCCACCTGAATGAGTGGCTCCTATCCCTGGACCTTAAGGACAAATGGCATTGTAAACACCCTCAGGGGAGAGTATATTCCTTTTTTCCTCAGTACACAGAAGTATTTCTCGTATTGACTTGACTTTTGTCTCCACAGATATGTTGCCTCGTGGATCATTCGTCATACTGCCCTCGCAGCGTGTCAGACCATTCCGCCTGTGGTGCCTGCACCAGGCTTGGCTCCTATCCAGAGTACTGCTAAAGCAGCGCGTAGTGAGTTCTGGGATATCCACTCTGCTCATCCTGACCCCCTCCTAGTTTGGGATTCATACAAGTCTTCTGTCAGGGGAGCTTTCATCTCCGGTGTAGCGGGGCATAGGAAGGCATTAAATGCGCAAGAGGAAGGGCTGTCAGCTGCATTGGTTAATGCAGAAAAAGAATACCTTGAACAGCCTACCCTGGAGGGAAAGAGAGCTTGGGCTCATTTAGTTGCGATAAAAAAATGTACAAGTAAGCGCTTGCTAGCCAGGGAAGCGTCCATATTTGAGTTTGGAGATAAAAATGGGTAACTTCTGGCAACTCTCTCACGGGCTGAGCGACCTTGTACCTCTGTCCCTTCCATCCTTGATAGCAGCGGATCACAGAGCCCCGAACTATAAACATGGTGTTCCGAGACTTCTATTCTTCTCTTTACAGCTCCAGGCTGTCTGCCTCTTCCGTTGAGATGACCCAATTCCTTGACAATCTTCCACTGTGGAGGCTCAGTCATCTAAGATTGATGTCCCGATCTCGGCGGAGGTGGTGGAACTGGCCATACAGTCACTCCCCCCTGGTAAAACGATTGGCCTTGATGGGTTGGGGGGGGGGGAGTGGTATAGGGCCAACTGTGAGACTTTGGTTCCCCTTCTCCTAAGCCTATTCTCTGATGCACTGGAAGGTGGCTTCCTCCCCGACTCCATGCATGAGGCTCATTAAAATATTAGCAAAAATACTAGCCACAAGACTCAAAAGGTAATACTATCCTTAGTTCACTTGGACCAAACGGGCTTTATGCCTGGGAGGGGAACCGACATAAACATACAAAGACTGCACTTAACATTGCAGAGGCAGAGGGCTCATCGGCTCCTGGGTTCATACTATCCTTAGATAACTGCAAAGACTTTGACTCTGTCGAGTGGCCATATTTGTGGGCCCTTATGCCTAGATTGGGTAAAGGCCCCCGTTTTACAGCACTAGTCAAACTACTATACAATGACCCTAAAGCTAGCATTAGAACTAACCTCAACATCTCCCCCCCTTTTCCTATGGCCAGGGGTACTGGACAGGGGTGCCCATTATCCTCACTCCTATTCGCACTTGCCATCAAACCCCTTGCAGTGACAATTCATTACTCTGATACTATTAAATTCATTGCTAGAGGTGCTATCATTGAAAAAGTATCCATGTATGCTGATGATACAGCAATGAAATTCGTTGGTCAGTTCCTTTCTGCAGATGCAGAACTACTTGGCTTTACAATAATTATGGAAAGACACACGGTACCTGTATCGGAAAATTTCCTCTATACACAATAGCAGCACGCTTTTCCAGCTGGAGACTCTGTTGAGCACCTGGATCTCCCTAAACCACTCACCGAGGTCTATGCTTTACAACGGAAACAAAGGTCCAGACCGTTTGACAGGGCCTTGAGTGTTCACTCAATCACATACTAAGATAAAACATGAAAATATTTTATTGGTATGCTCTAAAAACACCTAAAAAAAGGCACTACCAAATGTGCCATCCTACCTCTGTAGAAACTTGACAGAGTAAAGCGATATCACCCAAGTCCAATTGTGGTGGGAGGAAAAGAAGCATCCCCACGCGTGTCGCCGCGTTCCTGCGGCTTCCTCAGGGGTAACTGGATACCAAATGATCTGTTCTCATATATATAGTTCACATGTTGTCAGCGCCTGACTGCCGTCCTGATCCGAGGCTGGGCCTACGCGCACGGCATCCCCACTCCTCGACCTCCATGTGGGGACACCGTACGCGTCACGGGCCACGCCCTGCCGGCCCACACCTCCAGGTAAGCTCGTCGGTGGTGGATAGAAGTATTACGATCCTGTACTTTTCGTCACAGGGCATAATCAGCTGAGTGTGTATCGCCAGGCAGTGTTCCTTAACTGATGCTGCTAGCTTCTGGAGTTCTCCAGGGCTCCACAAGGGATTCGATGTAGAGTGATTAGGGTTTTACAAGGGTTAAACATCGTAGGGAAATGTCTACAGCAGGATAATAAAACATAGACATCTGTCAATACTTTATAATAAAATGAAATATTATGATGATGTGCTATCACCTAACCAAGTGCCACTGGGTAATGCGGAGTATAATGATGACATGTTAGAAGTGTGTTGATGTGCCGCATTCGGGTGGAAAATATTTGCCACCTATCCAGTGGACTGAGAACAAATAGTGTTGTGCACAAGTGATGTGTGCCTATGAATGTGCAAGTGGTGATGTGGGTGACTGTGCAATTCACGGTATGTGTCCCAGTGAGGGGTGACCTGGTGTAAAACGAGGTGTGTTATAAGTGTGTACGAGAATTGTGTGGACATGACTAATGTATGAAGTGTAGGGGTGACTGATTGCAGTGCTAAGGGTGTGTACCGTATGTGTAGAAGGGGAGAGTGTCCCGATGTGTGCCATCCAGAGTGCCCCGGTGCAGTAGTGCCAATACTTACCCATACTTACATGGAAAGAGTGTTGCTTCACCTTGCATATTTGTTTTTAGGACTGAGGTAAGTATGGGTAAGTAGTTTGTTTGGCATGTTGTGCAATTTCAGTGTTTTTCCACATATATCATTTATTAGTGGAGAGGCTATCAGCTTTATATACGGCATCACAAATGAGTTATTAACGGCCACTACAAGAAAATCTTTTTCAGGTTCACTCTATTCTATGCCAGGAAAGTGGTGATGATGACATGGAAGGATCAGGGCCCTCCTCCCTTAAAACTGTGGATATTACTCATTAACAGTGTGATTCCTCACTACTGCTCGTTATACGTCAACAGGAAGTGCCCCCCGAAATTTGAGCGCATCTGCTCCAAATGGTGTGCAAATCCTCATACTGCTATATAATTATCTCTGGTCTTAGTTTACTTATATAACGAAGGAGAATGAGTGTATTGGTCTGTGTAAGTGCCTTATTGTCCAAGCGTCATGTTAATTTATGTTTCAACAAGAGAACTGGCTGCAATATGTTGCTTTCCCTCCTGAAAATTGTACTGTATACCACATGTTACTTATAGGAAATGTAATACTCTGTTACTTTAAGATGTTATTTACTACTCCTGTAATGTGGTGAAGAATATGCAGTAGCCTGCAGTATTTTGTACAGGTCACTTTACACAACTGAGAGTTAGAATCTTTTGTGTACGGTGTTATAAATGGTACAACCTGTTTTTTATCCAGTGTATTTACTCCCATTATAGGGTCAATTTAATGGTGTAGCCATAGAGAGCAGAAGTAGAATGAAGAAATCACACAATGGGGGTCATTTACTAAGGACCCGAATCGTGTTTTTCTGGCGGGTTGCGCAAATGTTTCCGTTTTGCTGCGATTTTCCCTGTATTGCCCTGGGATTTTGGCGCATGCGATCAGATTGTGGCGCATCGGCGCCGGCATGCAACCGACGGAAATCGGGGGGCCTGGCCGTACGAAAACCCGGCGGATTCGGAAAAACCGCTGCATTTAAAAAAAAAATGTCGCTGGACACGCGCTTACCTCCGGGTCCAGTAACGATTCCGTTTTATTATACAGATTGTTACGGACGCGGCAATACCAAATATGACCCCTTTATGTAAAAAACATTTCAATTCACAGTCAACATTTAATTCCTGTGGGTTTAAAGTCCCTAAAGTGCATACATCTCCAATACATCTCTCTCTGACTCATTTTTTTTATAAAACCAGTACCATTTATAACACATTACACAAACGATTGTAACATATTTAAAAGAATCAGCCGCAAAAACTGGAATATTTTATTACATGATAAAGTAATTTGCAAACACCTGCCAACTTCACCTAAATTTATATTTAGGAAAGCAAATGGTAATAAAATTTTTTTTTAAAAAAGTTGTTTTTTTGTGATGCCGGCCGCTGGTAAAGCGACCTGTATGAAAAAAAAAAAACTGTTACTTCATTTACCAACATGGATGGAACTGCTTTAATAAAACAGCATATTATTTGCCAGACACAAGGAGTAATATACTGTATTAAATGTCTGTGCCAAAATTTATATAGGTATCGGTAGAACTAAGAGACCATTAATTACCAGCAGAAAAGAACATATGAATAGTATAAAAAAAGAAAAAAGTAAATCTCTTACCATTACAAAATAGGGTAGTTTAAGTGTGGTATTTATAACAACAGACATCTACAGGCGGTCACCTACTTAAGATTACCCCACTTAGAAATGGACCTCAGGATCCTCAGTAATTTACCCTACAGTACAATAAACAGCTATAACAGTTATCAAAAGTGTCTGTTATTAAGATTTATTGTTAAAACCCAACATTTTTAAAATCCAATAGTTATAAAAAAAAAATGTTGACTCGCGGTACAATTATAAGGTATAAAGTTCTGACTTACATACAAATTCCCCTTAAGAACAAACCTGCAGAACCTATCTTGTACCTAACCGGGGACTGGTTAGAAGTTTTATGATTTAACATTTACGTGCTGTGAGACACTGAAGGGGTTAACCGTGGATGGGCGATATGTTTTCCCTGGGTTTTCCTATTATGCAAGGTATTAATGTGGAGGTTGTGTTTGTGTCCCATTGCAAACACTGGGAATCTGGGAAGTATGGCTCAAACAAGTTATTTGTTGGAGCGGTTGTTTTAAACTGTTCTAGGCCAGATTTATATGGAATGGATTTGCAGGCTAATAGTGGTGTCCATATAGGGCTACGATCGTGGTTGCAGGGGGTGCGACCGTGACCCGGCCCGTCGGCAGGTGTGGGCCCGGACTGAGGCTATATTAATATATAATGAATGCCATGGTCCGGGCCCCCTGTCATAAATATGCCGTTAATTTATGTGGGGTTGGGAGGCCTGCTGTCTTCAGCTGTAGTCTGCTTCCGGTGACCCATTGCAGTCTCACATCGGAGCTGTGTTCTCCGATGCTACTGCGACACACAGACACTTCACTGCTCTGTCAGTAGCGCACAGGACGTGAAGTAAGCGCCCCAGCACCGGTCGCATGTGACGTCATAACATGCAGGGGGCCATTATTATATGTGTACAGGGGGCCATTACTATATATTTGTGCAGGGGGCCATTATTATATGTATGCAGGGGGCCATTACTATATATTTGTGCTGGGGGCCAATACTATATATTTGTGCTGGGGGCCAATACTATATATTTGTGCAGGGGGCCATTACTATATATTTGTGCAGGGGGCCATTACTATATGTATGCAGGGGGCCATTACTATATGTATGCATGGGGACATTATTATACGTATGTGTTCAGGGGGCCATTAATATATATCAGTGCAGGGGGCCATTACTATATATGCTTTCGGGGGGGCCATTACTATATATGCGTTCAGGGGGACATTACTATGTGTGCAGGGGGCCATTACTATATGTATGTGTGCAGGGGGCCATTACTATATGTGTGCAGGGGCCATTACTATATGTGTTCAGGGGGCCATTACTATATAAGTGTGTGCAGGCTATTATAAGTTTGTTGGGGGGATATAACCATAAGTGTGTAGGGGCTAGGTATTTTTCATACAGTACGAGGAGGGCATGGGGGAAGGAATACTCATGAGGGAAACAATCAGCAGCAGTAGGACATGGGGGAATTACCACAGGGCAATCAATCAGCGCTGTGTGTGATGTCATTTTTGCGACTATTCATGACGTTTTCATAGCTAAGCAACACCTGGTGGACGTCAGAGGAACTGCCTTAGTGAATCCCGGCAGAACCCAAATCCTCTGCAGAGAACACGCCGCTGGATCGCGAATGGACCGGGTAAGTAAATCTGCCCCAATACCTTTTTGAGGCTAACTGAATATATTTCATTGTCAGCTTTTGAGAACACTCGTTCTCTTCATCAGACATATTGCTAACATCATGTTTGGTGAAGTTAACTAGTATTCTCAAAAGCTCAAAATCAAATATACTCAGTAAGCCTCAAAAAAGTATTGTTTGATTTCTTTAATCTTCTTAAACCCTGCGGGACTCAACCTATTTTGGCCTTTAGGACGTGGCCCCATTTTTCAAATCAGCCCCGTTTCACTATAAGTGCTTATAGCTTTGGAACGCTATGAGATATCCAGGGGATTTTGAGATTGTTTTCTCGTGGCACATTGTACTTCAAATTAGTTTAAAAATTTGGATGAAATCTTTTGGTACGTAGCTGACCATACCATCGTCCTAAATGATCACACAGCTCCCTACAACTACTGGGTTTCAAAGCTGGACATGTGGCACGAACTGGCGCTGTATGCCTTGGAGGTTCTTGCCTGCCCTGCCGCTAGCGTGTTGTCCGAGCGGGTTTTCAGTGCAGCTGGTGGCATCATCATCACCGATAAGCGTTTATCAAGATGAATAAAGCCTGGATTTCTCCGGATTTTCATCCTCCACCAGGTGAAAGAAGCTTAACCTGAATAATGTATGCACTCCTCCTCATTGACCTCCTTCTACTCCTCTTTGTACACTAAAGCAGAGGAAACTGGCTATTTTTTGCCAGGGCTAACTGGCTCTAGCTATAGTACTCTATGTATTTAATTTTTCTGGAGGGCCACCTACCCGGTCCTCTGTTTTAAACAATTTTTGGGAGTGCCACATACAGGCACTCAATCTATTTAATTTTTCAGGAGGACCACCTACCTGCTCCTCTGGTTTGAAAACTTTTTTGGACTGCCACATACAGGCACTCAATCTATTTAATTTTTCTGGAGGACCACCGACCTGCTCCTCTGGTTTGAAAACTTTTTTGGACTGCCACATACAGGCACTATCCAAATCAAATTGTCTCCATAGCAGCCTCCACACGTCGTCTTTTTAGCTGCCTTCACACGTTGTCTCCATTGCTACCTCCACACGTCATCGCCATAGCTGCCTCCAAAAGTCGTCCATATAGCTGCCTCCATACGTGGTCCCCGTATCAAACGAGCTGTGTCAGGCAGAATTTTGGGTTGTTTTTATGGCTTCCACATCAAACTTGTTAACTTTGTCGCCACCCTGCTGTGTAATCCACAAAATATACTGGCAAACTTTTATCATTTAGCGATATTATTTCAGCGCTTCTTGCGCATCTGTTTACATTCCCCTCACCCGCCATAACCCAAACTTATAAGAACACTGCTACACTTGATCTTATACAAAAGGTTCTTAGAAGTGCTGTTTGGGGAGTAGCCGAGAGACAGGGGCTTGGATAGGCGGAAGCTCGCTTGGGAGCGGAGCGCCAGCTCCATCCCAAGATCCAACTAACATAGTTTTAACTGCAGCACCTTTAATCTACTACTAGTTCACTGCCTCCATACATCGTCCCCTTATCAAACGATCTGTGTCAGGCAGAATTTTCAGGTGTTTCACCAGATACATAGTGGAACTCGGCCCATCTGTCGCCGCCATGCTGGAGACCTGAAGTTGCAATTATGGTGCAATATGGATGCCCCATACTTTCGCTCTTAATCATGGAACCATTTCCGTAAAAACAATTTAAAATAGAACCACTATGCTATTCCATTATTCCTAGGTGAAATATTCAAAGACCCGGCCTGCTTTGAAAATTATAATTTTTTCAAAGTAAACGCTTCTGGCCCCCAGGCCCATTTTGGGTGGGGAGGAGCCGCGAGACAGGGACTTGGACAGGCGAAAGCACGTCTGGCAGCGGACCGCCAGCTCCATCCCAAGATTAGGCAGCCTCAGATGCATCCATGCATGCTGCCCCTGCTGTTTCCTGTCCATTTTTCCTCCACGATCCTCCACAGCGTCCACCAATGTCTCCATGCGCAACTTTCAACTCTCTATACCCCAGACGCTGGAGCACGAGAGGATATGCAGCACATCATCCCCTTATCAAACGATCTGTGTCAGGCAGAATTTTCAGGTGTTTCACCAGATACATAGTGGAATGGCAGTGGACCGCCAGCTCCATCCCAAGATTTGGCAGCCTCAGAGGCATCCATGCATGCTGCCCTTGCTGTTTCCTGTCCATTTTGCCTCCACGATCCTCCACAGCGTCCACCAATGTCTCATTTCAACTCTCTATACCCCAGACGCTGGAGCACGAGAGGATATGCAGCACATCATCCCCTTATCAAAAGAGCTGTGTCAGGCTCATTTTTCGGGTGTTTCATTAGGGTATGTCGCCATGACACTCTCTAGCCTGCCGCTGCTGCCGCTGCCTCTGCATGCCGTCCCCTATAGTGTCAGGGTCAATTATTGGATGTTTTAGATGCTATCTAGCCTCATTCGGTCACTCTGTCATGGCCATGCTGTTGCCCATAATTTTGGCATGTTGGGGCCAATGGGGCTCGTTATTCGAGACGAGCACTCGAGCATCGGGAAAAGTTTGTCTCGAATAACGAGCACCCGAGCATTTTAGTGCTCGCTCATCTCTAGTTATGACCACATACTGATGACAATTGCTAAATTTCTGCTTTTTGATAACCACACTTGTAGGGTGTCTGTGGCAGTCTGAAAGGATGGGCACATGGCAGAAAATCAAAGTACCAGAACCTCACAGTGACCAGAAGCCAGATCTACTAAGGGTCGCGGATCGCACTTTTGTCGGACTGTGCTCCTTTTTCTGAGATTACACGGCTTGGACAGGTATTTACAGGTGCCTGCGCTGAGATTGTGTTCCACGTGAACGGTTTTTGGAGCAGCTGCGCTGGCTTTCATGCGTCACAAACTGGAGGGCGTGCTGTCGGATGATCTGACTCATTCTGACTGAGCGCCATATTTAAGTTTCAAATTGTCTTGCAAGCTAATGCACTTACATGCACAACTTAAAAGATGGTGAGCTCTGTCGGACCTGAGCGGGGAAGCCACACATGCAGGATGTCGGGCGCACGATCTTAGTGAATTGCAGCACAGTGCATTATTGTCGGACAATGCACTTTTGGTGAACTCCAGCAGCCAGGTTAGTAAATGAGCCCCTGTAATTTTGCTTTGTTTTTTTGGTAAATTTGCTTGGTACTTACAGTTTTTCCATTATTATAGGAAAACACATTTTTTGACATTTATTAAAGGTCAGAGTTACTTAGCTGGAGAGAAAATATTCTAAAATCTAAAACCGCAACGCAAGTTGTGAAAGCGCCCTGAGGCAGCTTTTCTCCCACAACACATGGAGGACACCAACTTCATCTCACACATACCTCTCACCTGAGCAGCACCTGCTGCCTTTTCATAAGTGGCAAAACCTGGTATGGGAGCGACCTCCCCACACAGACTCTTTGGTCGCTCCATAAAAACCTGGACCCGAACTACTGCAGGAAAAACTTCTCAGTAACATAACATTACCGGCAACAGCTACTGGGGATTAAGCAGCCTCAGAGGCATCCATGCATGCTGCCCCTGCTGTTTCCTGTCCATTTCCGTGGTGTTTCCATCCTTTTCTGAGGTTCCCAGGTGTTTGGCCAAGCTTCCCTGTGCAGAGCCTTGGTCCCCTTGAAAAATCATCGGGAAAAGTTTGTCTCGAATAACGAGTACCCGAGCATTTTAGTGCTCGCTCATCTCTAATTATAGCTAATCCACCCTTATCTATTGGGGAATACAACTTACTCAAACCAATATGTGCATTTTTCACATTCCATAGGAAGTGCCTTAGGAGAGAGTCAAAAGTAGAGAAAAACCTCCTGGGGATTATCATTGGACTATTCTGGAGTATGAATAGAATCCGAGGCAGGGTTATCATTTTAAAGACAACTATTCTTGCTGCCATAGGAAGATTCAATCTGTTCCATACTGCAATTTTCTGTCTAATCTTAAGGACAAGAGGCTTTACATTAAGCTCAATATAATCACCAGGCCTATTACTAATTATGATCTCCAAATATCTCATCCTCTCTACTACCTGGAGATGTTCAATGGAGGACAATAGCAGTGAAGAAGAATCCAGAGGTAAGCATACAGACTTACTCCAATTAATTCTAATACCGGACAGTTGGCCGAACTTATCTATCAAATCAACCACCACCTTTATCCCCTGCTCTGCGTTGTCCAGAAACGGGAGCATATTGTCAGCGTACAACTGTATTCTTCTTTCTCGTTGCCCCCATACTAACCCTCTTACGGTATATTATCCACTAATCTTATACTGCAAGCCAAAGGTTCTAATACCACTGCAAACAGCAGGGGGGACAGGGAACATCCCTGTCTTGTTCCTCTATATAGCTGCCAGGCCGCAGAAGCCCCCCATTAATACTAACCCTAGCTGAAGCACCACAATATAAAAGCCTCACCCAGTTTATAAATTGTGGCCCAAAGCCCATTCCTCTCAATACAAGCCAGATGTAGTCCCACTCGACGCGGTCAAACGCTTTGCCCGCGTCCAGTTAGACCACCATACGAGTAACCATTGACTCACTAGGGCACTGCATACACCACCAAATATGCAAGATGTTATCTCTGACCGACCTTCCGGCATGAACCCTGACTGGTCCTCATGAACCACTGAACGTACTACCTTCTGTGACTTTGTTGCAAGTACTTTAGCTAATAATTTATAGTCAGAGTTCAGCGTGGAGATCGGCTGATATGCGTCTAGGTCTGTGGGGCATTTCCCTTCCTTGATAATTAAGACTATGATTGCCTCAGACACTGAGTAATTGAGGACTCTCAGTAAGAAAGGAGCAGGACTTCACGGTACTGTAAGATTACCTCAGGTGGTATTCCATCAGAGCCAACAGCCTTTCCTCTAGGGAGATTTTTTAAGGCCTCACTCATCTCTTGCAGTTAAGAGAACACCTAAGAGCATCCCTCTCCTCCATTGTTAGCCCTGGCACAGGAACCTTTGCCAAAGTTTCATTTATTTCATTTTCCCCCGCCGTTAACTCAGAGGAATATAACTTTTCAAAGAAGAGCCTGAACTCCTCTCTGATTCCTTCTTTAGTTCTTACCAATGACCTTGCGTTCTTGACTCCCAGGTTGCTTTCTCAAGACAGTATCTCCTAAGGCATTCCTGTGGTTCTAACCACAGTCTCCTATTTTCCTCGGTGTATACACTGTAAGCGCTCCACGTGCACTCCGTTTTTTTTCATAGTACTGTATACTTTGACACTACCGGCCCCCTGGGAGTCCGGTCTTTGGAGTTGTGAGAGCTGCTCAGTACAGTTGCTTACCCTACCACTATACCTACCTCTGAAAGACACTACCAGTCTGGACTTGGGGACCATCGCACCTTGGATGTGGACCTACTCTATACCTATACGCTTTGATACCAAGAACGGCCAATGTGAGCACCCCTGATCAATTCATTACGTCTGCCGGTTATCTGAAGATATCACCCAAGGCGCCGTCCTCTGTTGTTTTCCTTTTTTTTCTCCCTACCCCTTGCATATTTTCCTCAGTGGGATTGTGCACAAAATTACCCTCTAAATCCGTTACCTTCCCTTTTACTAGTTGAAGGGCGTCCGCCTTCTTCTTTTTATAAAATAAAATCTGATCATAAACCAGCCCCCTCAAGTACACCTTCAGTGCGTCCCATACTATCCTAACATTTTGCCTCCCCAGGTTCCTATTCAGAAAAGGAGTCATTTCTTCTTCTAGATTTTTCTTATCTTTTACAAGATTAAACCAAAAGGGCTTAATCTTATAATAGGTAATATAGGTAATGCCCATTATATTATATCCTCTTATTGTGAACCAAACTGGGAAATGATCTGAGAGACCTCTCGCCCCTATTGCTACCCCCACCACTAACTCACTGCCAAGTTCATTTGCCAGAATCAGGTAAATTCGTGAAAGAGATCTGCACGACTTATAATAACAAGTGTAGTCTCTCTTAGCAGGATTTCTCTCTCTCTCCAGATATCCCTGTATCCTAATAATTTTTTACTATTTTTCAGAACCCCCCTAGGGTACTTTAACTTTAGGTTGTCTGACTGATCCTACCATATACAGGCAGTACAAGATAGGTTCCATAGGTTTGTTTTTAAGTTGAATTTGTATTTAAGTCAAAACAGTATATTTTATAATTGTAGTGTAATTTTTTTTGCCCCATTGACAAATGGAGTTTAATTTTTTTTTTGTAATTGGAGCAAGGATTATCAATAATGCTTAATTACAGACATCTTACAGCTTATCATTGCAGCCTGGACTATAGTAAAGTATTCAGAGAGCTTCACCAGAAGTCACAATGGGCAAAGGGGTCCGTCTGTAACTAGGGGTCGCCTTTAAGTCAGGTGTCCTTAAGTAGGGGACCACCTGTACTGCCATACTACAGTATGGCAATATAGGCAGATTCTCCACATCATCTATTACAATATGCAAATCGCACAAAATCAGACAGCCTCAGGTCTTTGAATATATGGTATGTAATTAGGACATAGTTTTTATCCCTGTGACATTATACTGTAAGTGACTGTCATGTTTTTAGGGGCAGCCCTGAAGTGCAGTCATTTTTTGGTGCTGTATAGTATTGTGCAGTTTTTTCCCAGCTGGTATATATTTCTATATGTGGTGTATTCATTACTGCAATATTATTAGTATTGTACAGGTATGTGGGTATATATATATATATATATATATATAAAGGGGGTCCAACCCGTTACTAGCATGGTGTACCTAATCAAGTGGCCGGTGAGTGTGTATATATACACACTCACCGGCCACTTGATTAGAACTGCTTTTGCCTTCAGAACTGCCTCAATTCTTCGTGGCATAGATTCAACAAGGTGCTGGAAGCATTCCTCATAGATTTTGGTCCATATTGACATGATGGTATCACACCAGTTGCCGCAGATTTGTCGGGCTGCACATCATGTTGCGAATTCCCGTTCCACCACATCCCAAAGATGCTCTATGGATTGAGATCTGGTGACTGTGGGGCCATTTGAGTACAGTGAACTCATTGTCATGTTCAGAAACCAGTCTGAGATGATTCCAGCTTTATGACATGGCGCATTATCCTGCTGAAAGTAAGATAAGATAATCCTTTATTAGTCCTACAGTGAGGAAATTCACATTGCCATCAGATGTTGGGTACATTGTGGTCATAAAGGGATGGACATGGTCAGCAACAATACTCAGGTAGGCCGTGGCGTTGCAACGATGCTCAATTGGTACCAAGGGGCCCAAAGAGTGCCAAGAAAATATTCCCCACACCATGACACCACCACACCAAGAGAACCATTGATACAAGGCAGGATGGATCCATGCTTTCATGTTGTTGATGCCAAATTCTGACCCTACCATCCGAATGTGCAGCAGAAATCGAGACTCATCAGCCAGGCAACGTTTTTCCAATCTTCTACTGTCCAATTTCGATGGGCTTGTGCAAATTGTAGCCTCAGTTTCCTGTTCTTAGCTGAAAGGAGTGGCACTCGGTATGGTCTTATGCTGCTGTAGCCCATCTGCCTCAAAGTTCGACGTACTGTGCGTTCAGAGATGCTCTTCTGCCTACCTTGGTTGTAACGGGTGGCGATTTGAGTCACTGTTGCCTTTCTATCAGCTTGAACCAGTCTGCCCATTCTCCCCTGACCTCTGGCATCAACAAGGCATTTCCGCCCACAGAACTGCCGCTCACTGGATGTTTTTTCTTTTTCGGACCATTCTCTGTAAACCCTAGAGATGGTTGTGCGTGAAAATCCCAGTAGATCAGCAGTTTCTGAAATACTCAGACCAGCCCTTCTGGCACCAACAACCATGCCACGTTCAAAGGCACTCAAATCACCTTTCTTCCCCATACTGATGCTCGGTTTGAACTGCAGGAGATTGTCTTGACCATGTCTACATGCACTGAGTTGCCGCCATGTGATTGGCTGATTAGAAATTAAGTGTTAACGAGCAGTTGGACAGGTGTACCTAATAAGTGGCCGGTGAGTGTATATATATGTGCAACTGTATTTCAGTGTTTCTTATATATGGTGTGTGTATTTGTAAGTGTAGCGTAAATATAGTGTGTGTAGAGCTTATATGGTGCTGTATTAATATGTGCTTATGCGTGTTATTTATATAAAGTGCATGTGTGCTAATGTATGTGGAGTGTATATATGAAATATGTGTATTTTGAAGTATAATGTGCGGGACAGGGCCAGCAGAGAGTGTTTGGGTATATGGGGGCCCTGATTCTAAGTTCGCACTGGGGCCCACTGGAATCTTGTTACGCCACTGGGGCTAAGGCAGGTTTTGTGCTGCTGAGCACCTTGGACACAGATAGTGGGAGCAGTATATGAGGCAGCATAAAGCTGCTGAGCAGAGCTGAGAGTCGGGGCTCTATGAATGGAGGTCTGGCAGAGCTCACACAGCCCTGACATCCTGGAACAGCGATGTCCTTGCATTTGACTTCATATGTTAGTGGTGAGTTAGGGGAACTCTCTGTTGAGCTAGAACCCAGACGGGGAGTACTTTGTTTATGTTTTATGCCTGAATGTGATTTATTTTGTACCTGCTACTTGAATAAACGCACTGTAGCGGAGACCTGTTTTGGACTGTACTTTGGTGTCACTGTCTTGGGAGAGTGGAGCCTGCACAGCTGGGCGAAGAACGGGCATGACAGGCTAGGAAGGGAGGGACATATAATACGTGGGTGGATTTCTATTGGGGGAGGAGAATAACAGTGGTAGGGATAGGGGGATTTAAAATGGGGGGAGGAGTTAGAGGTTATTTAGGTAGCTGGCAGGAAGAGGTGGCCTCATTCTGGCCAAAAAAAATTCTTTGTCAAGTGGGTTTAGGTCAGGAAATTAGGAGGTGTGTTTTTTGTAAGGTGGCGGATTCTTGGCAACAGCCAGTGGTGCATTTAAAGTGTGGTTATGAAAAAGATAGCCACACATTATCTGTAAGGTGATGTTATTGAAGTGAGGTTGGTGGTTTTTCCCTTGGATCGGTATCCAGGTGGAATGTTTGTTTTCATTGTCTCCGAGTTCGTTTGGTCTAGGGCCACATCTTCGTTCGCCATTTTGCTAGGAGGTTGGCGGCAAAGTGGAGCTGGGGGTGTGGTTCTCGTGCGCTGAGCGTGCAATTTATGGTTTATGGAGACAATGAGGAAAACGGTGTTTTGGTTATGTTTTAATCCCATGCAAATTAGGGTTGTTGCCAAGAACTTTGCCGTCATTATATGTTGATGTATTTTATTATTATGTTAACAAATGTTTCTTGTTTTTCAGATTTATATCCATTTGCAATAAAAGCTGTGACCATTCACCTTTCCAACCAATAAATGTGTCTGCGTTTTATTTGTAGCTAGGTGGTGGTCAGGCTAGGGGGTATTGTGGGTCTTTCCCTGGGTGCCGAACTCGGCCGTTGCCTGGTCATGAACTGCGCCACAAATCTCCTATACCACGGTCTCTATTGGGCAAAATCTCCCACAGTGCACATGCATAATTGAGAACATATGGTGCATGTACCCCATTCTTATGCCACCTGAATGAAACTGTTAGCCAGAACAAGTGTAGGTTAGAATACTGTAGAGGCAGGTGGAGATTTATCACTGCTTCTACACCAGTTTTCTGGCATAGAAGCAGTAGGATAATTGCAAATTTTTATGCATTAAGAATTTACGATTAAAATAGTGAAAAGCCACCTACACACATTGTGGGCGTGGAAGGGATGTAGCAAGGTGCGGCGGCCACTGGAAGCCTGCATTCTTTTGAAAGTTTGCCGGTTTATGTGCAAAACTATGCCAAACTATTTTTAAAAAATTGTAAATGCACTAAATATGAGAATTCTAGGTCTACATTTCAACTACATTTCAACAGTGTCAAACATGGGGGTGTGGGAGAGTCTCTTGGAGCAAAAGTCAGTGGACTCCCTGGACCATCGCGGGAGATGGTTCTAGCCGCAACCCAGGACCGGAATCTAAGTGGCCCCTGGTCTTCACCAGAGCCTGCCGGAAGCGGGATGGTCTTGCTGCGGCGGGAAGCCACCAGGTCAGGTACAGGAACGCTACAGGAACACAGGAATGACATAGGTACACCACAGGAACATGGGAAACACAGAGGCGTCTGGAAACACACAGGAAACATGGAGGCGTCTGGAAATGCACAGGAGGCTTTCACTTCAGTAGAATGACTTGAAGATCCGGCAGGGAATGCTGGGAGACGCCGGGCTATATAGGAGCCTGGAAATAGCCAGCGCCAATGAGGAGGACACTGGCCCTTTAAATTCCTGGAGATTCAGTGCGCGCCCTAAGAGCGGGAGCGCGCAGCCTCGGCATGCAGCAGGAGCGCGGCCTACAGAGGAAGCTAGCGTGGGACCAGGATGGGACCGAGGCAGCATCCGGAGCCAGAAGAGGTGAGTACGGGCCCGGAAGGAAGGCGCCACATCGGAGGAATCGCGGGGGCATCCGTGACAGTACCCCCCCTTTAGTACCCCTCTTCTCTTCTTCTTCAACCTCCTCCTCTTCTTCCTCCGCTTCCTACAATTCTTCTGGGTGACGGGACACCTAAGAAAGAGAGCAGGAACAGAGAAGACAGGGCAAACCAGGTGGTGCTTGGACCTGGCATGGAACAAGCCAAGGATATCTTGAGGACATCTAGAACGTCTTTTGGCCAGAGGCTGGAGTGGCCCTTGGGAAACCACAGGCTGGGGTGACTCTTGGGGTGCAGCTGGAGCAGCACTGGGAAGCTGCGGAGGCTGGGGCACCACTGGAGCAGCACTGGGAATCTGCGGAGGCTGGGGCACCGCTGGAGCAGCACTGGGAGACTGGAGCGGCTCTTTTTACGCTGAAGCGGCATCTGGAAAGGCCGGAGGAGACCCCTGTGTGGCTCTTGGCACGTAAAGAGGCCTCTGGGAAGGCCGGGGAGACCTTGGAGCGTCCTCTGGGAAGGCTGAAGGAGACTCTGGAGCGTCCTCTGGGAGTGCCCGAGGAGACTCTGGAGCAGCCTTTGGGAAGGCCCGAGGAGACTCTGGAGCAGCCTCTGGGAAGGCCCGAGGAGACTCTGGAGCAGCCTCTGGGAAGGCCCGAGGAGACTCTGGAGCAGCCGCTGGGAAGGCCGGAGGAGACTCTGGAGCAGCCTCTGCGAAGGCCGGAGGAGACTCTGAAGCAGCCTCTGGGAAGGCCGGAGGAGACTCTGGGAACCCTGGGAGGCCAAAGAGGCCTCTGGGAAGGCATTGAAGCCAGACTTGAAGTTGTTCGGACCTGGACCGGAATTTTTCCAGAAACGTGCTATGGGTGGCCATGTCCAGATCTCCACTATCCCACAAAGGAGTAGTCCAGGTCAGGGCCTCTCCAGAGAGCAAAAAGGAAACAAATGCCAGCTTAGTGCTTTCGGTGGTGAACTGCGAGGACATCAGTTTAATGTGCAGCGAGCACTGGGCAAAAAAGCTCCAGCAAAAATTGGGGTTGCCAATAAATTTGTTAGGCATAAAAAAATCTGGTCCAGACTCTAGTGCCGGAAAACATGGCGGGGTGATTGGAGCAACAGGAGGAGTCGGGGGAGCCTGCTGCTGGGAGGCAATCGTTCATTGAAGAGTGGCAGCAAGTTTGTCCAGAAGTTCTTTTTGGACAGCAATCTCCTGAGCTTGCTGGGCGATAGGGCTGGGAAGGTCAACCAGTAGCTGGAGTGGGTTCTTGGCCATAGCTAGATCGTACTGTCACACACGGGAGTGTGGGAGATTCTCTTGGGGCAGTAGACTGGACCACCGCGGGAGATGATGGTTCTAGCCACAACCCAGGACCGGAATCCAAGTGGCCCCTGGTCTTCGCCAGAGTCTGCCGCAAAGCGCGATGGTCTTACTGTGGCTGGAAGCCACCAGGTCGTTCCATGGTGCAACTAGGCCCGCGGTGGCAGCCAAGGTAGGGTCTTCGGGAAGGCAGGACCTCAGGAAGGCAGGACCTCGGGAAGGCAGGACCATGGGAAGGCAGGACCATGGGAAGGCAGGAGCAGCACTGCGAAGCTGCGGAGGCTGGGGCACCGCTGGAGCAGCACTGAGAAGCTGCGGAGGCTGGGGCACCACTGGAGCAGCACTGGGAATCTGCGGAGGCTGGGGCGGCTCTTGGTACACCGGAGACTGGAGCAGCTCTTGGCACGCCAAAGCAGCCTCTGGGAAGGCTGGAGGAGACTCTGCCTCTGGGAAGGCCGGAGGAGACCACGGGAGATGATGGTTCTAGCCACAACCCGGGACCGGAATGCAAGTGGCCCCTGGTCTTCGCCAGAGCCCGCCGCAAAGAGGGATGGTCTTGCTGCGGCTGTAAGCCACCAGGTCTTTCCATGGGTGCGACTAGGCTCACGGTGGCAGCCAAGGTAGGGACCTCCGAAGGCAGGATCTCGGGAAGGCAGGACCTCGGGTAGGCAGGAACTCTGGATGGCAGGACCTCTGGATGGCAGGACCTCGGGATGGCACAAGAACACGGGACCGCCACAGGAACACAGGAGCACCACAGGAACACAGGAGCACCACAGGAACACAGCTCCATCACAGGAACACAGGACCGCCATAGGAAGACAGGACCACAGGACCCCCACAGAAACACAGGACCGCCACAGGAACACAGGACCGCAACAGGAACACAGGACCGCAACAAGAACGCCACAGAAACACAGGACCACGACAGGAACACAGGAACGCCACAGCAACAACGGAACGCCAAAGCAACACCGAAATGCCACAGGAACACCACAGGAACACAGGAAACACGGAGGCATCTGGAAACGCACAGAAAACATGGAGGTGTCACTTCAGCAGAATGACTTGAAGAACTGGCAGGGGATGCTGGGAGCCGCCGGGCTATATAGGAGCCTGGAAGTAGCCAGCACCAATGAGGAGGATGCTAGCCATTTAAATTCCTGGAGAGTCGCGGCCTCGGCAAGCAGCAGCAGCGTGGCCTACAGAGGAAGCCGGTGTGGGACCTGGATGGGATCGCTGGGGCATCCGTGACAAACAGAAATGCAAGATAACTGTATGGTGGGTGGTAAGAGGGGGCGCAGAATGACAGACAGGACAGTGAGCACTAAGGTGAGCCCCCCAAGCTGTCACCTCCTACCTACTGACCCCACCCTAAGTGGTGGGCAGTGACTATATGCCGTTCCCTTCCTAGGTCACAGTGACACAAAACAAGACTGACAAATAAACAACACAGAAATAATAACAAGTGGTTTGGTTCATAACAAGATTTCAGGTACAGTACAGAATCGGAATCAATAGGGTTAGTCGAGGGTACAATAGCCAAAGTCAAAACAAGAATAAACGATAGAGCAATAACGGCAAAAGCACACACTGTGAAAAGGAGCTGAGGTTAACCTATAACCAGCAAAGTCTGATGGAGCTGAGCTAGAATATAAAGGAAACCCTAGACACACCTTCCTCAGCAGAGTGGAGGAGCTGTCCATCACACCAGTAACCCTTTGCTGGACAGGCTCAGCTTGACGGAGCTGGGTGGCTAAACAACGAAAAGGCTAAACTACAGTTCACACATGGGAGACACCAACAGACATCAACGTCTTCTCAGCAGCAATCTAGAGGATGATGTACTTTAAACCTTCAAATTTGTGCAAAAGTGTTTTGGCACATGTAGAATATGCAAATATGTTTACCAAGATGGGATAAGAAAAATAACACAATTCTTTTAAGTACCTTGTAAAGCATCTCCCTTGACATCAAGCATCACCTTTAGGAAGCCTAATGACATGCAGGACAAGCCTAATGACAAGCAGGATTAAAGCCAAACCAGTATATCTATTCTAGAAGGCACACTTTCCCATCTGTGGACAGCACTGTTATGACCTGGTTGGAATTCTTCAGTACACCATAGGAAACTGAGTTGGCTGAATGAGAGGCTTTTACTAGGTTCAACTAGAGTTGAGAATAGAGATGAGCGAGCACTAAAATGCTCGGGTACTCGTTATTCGAGACGAACTTTTCCCGATGCTCGAGTGCTCGTCTCGAATAACGAGCCCCATTGAAGTCAATGGGAGACTCGAACATTTTCAAGGGCCAGGCTCTGACACGGGAAGCTTGGCCAACACCCTGGAACCTCCGAAAAGGATGTTTCAAGGGGTCCAAGGCTCTGCACAGGGAAGCTTGGCCAAACACCTAGGAACCTCCGAAAAGGATGGAAACACCACGGAAATGGACAGGAAAAAGCAGGGGCAGCATGCATGGATGCCTCTGAGGCTGCTTAATCGCACCATTATGCAAAAATTATGGGCAACAGCATGGCCATGACAGAGTGACCGAATGAGGCTAGATAGCATCTAAACATGCAATAATTGACCTGACACTATAGGGGACGGCATGCAGGCAGCGGCAGCAGTGCAGGCTAAGAGTGTCATGGCGACATACCCTAAATGGACTCAGTTTCACCAAAGGAGGTGAAATATTTCCTATGTGAACAAAAGTTTGACGGTATATTTAGTCGATAACAAGCATGGTGGCACATATGACCAGTTCCATACGTATCTGGTGAAACACCCGAAAAATGAGCCTGACCAGCTCTTTTGATAAGGGGAGACGACATGTGGAGGCAGCCATGGAGACGACTTCCATGATTAAGAGCGACAGTATGGGGCATTCATATTGCGCTGCTATGATTGCAACTTCAGGTCTCCAGCATGGCGGCGACAGATGGGCTGAGTTCCACTAGAACACCAGAAAATTCTGCCTGACACAGCTCGTTTGTTAAGGGGATGATGTGCTGCATATCCTCTCGTGCTCCAGCGTCTGGGGTATAGAGAGTTGAAATGAGACATTGGTGGATGCTGTGGAGGATCGTGCAGGCAAAATGGACAGGAAACAGTAGGGGCAGCATGCATGGGTGCCTCTGAGGCTGCCTAATCTTGGGATGGAGCTGGCGGTCCACTGCCAGGCGAGCTTTCGCCTGTCCAAGCCCCTGTCTCTCGGCTCCTCCCCACTGAAATGGGCCTGAGGGCCAGAAGCGTTTACTTTGAAAAAATTATAATTTTCAAAGAAGGCCGGGTCGTTTGAATATTTCACCTAGGAATAATGGAATAGCATAGTGGTTCTATTTTTAATTGTTTTTACGGAAATGGTTCCATGATTAAGAGCGACAGTATGGGGCATCCATATTGCGCTGCTATGATTGCAACTTCAGGTCTCCAGCATGGCGGCGACAGATGGGCCGAGTTCCACTATGTATCTGGTGAAACACCTGAAAATTCTGCCTGACACAGCTCGTTTGATAAGGTAACGATGTATGGAGGCAGTGAACTAGTAGTAGATTAAAGGTGCTGCAGTGGGTACATTGTGTTCATAAAGGTAATGGACCATGGTCACAACATACTCATGTAGGCCGGTGGCGTTGCCGTATTGCTCAATTGAGTGGGACCAATGGCCCAAAGCGTGCCAAAAAATATTCCCCCCACACGCATGACAACCACCACCCACCCAGCCTGAACCATTGATACAAGGCATGATGGATCCCTGCTTCTGTTGTTGATAGATGCCAAATTCCCTGACCCTACCATCCTAATGTCGCAGCAGAAAATCGAGACTCTCACCAGGCAACGTTTTTCCAATCTTCTTTCTACTTCCAATTTCTATGGCTTGTGCACATTGGTAGCCTCAGTTTCCTGTTCTTAGCTGAAAGGAGTTGCACTCGGTTGTGGTCTTATGCTGCTGTAGAGAGCCCAATCTGCCTCAAAGTTCGACGTACTTTCGTTCAGAGATGCTCGTTCTATGCTTCTTCGCCTACTTTTTTTTTGGGTTGGTAACGTGGCGATTTTGATTCACTGTTGCCTTTCTATCACTTTGGACCGTCTGCCCATTTCTCCCCCCTTGACCCCTGCATCAACAAGGCCTTTCCGCCACCGGAGACTGCCGTCTCACATGGATGTTTTTTTTCTTTTTCGGCGGGTTTCGGACATTCTCTGTAAACCCTAGAGATGGTTGTTGCGTGAAATATCCCAGTAGATCACACGTTTCTGAAATACTCATAACCCACCCCTGGCACCAACAACCATGCCACGTTCAAAAAAAGGCATTCAATCCCTTCTTCCCCATACTGTAGCTCGTTTTGAACTGCAGATGAGATTGTCTGACCGCATGTCTCATTCCTAAATGCCCTGATTTGCGCCATGTGATTGGCCTTATTTAAAATTAGTGTAAAGTACGGAGGACAGATTGGAGCGGTTTCCCTAATAAGTGGTCCGGTGAGTGTATATATCTGTGCAACGGTATTTCATTTTCTTATATATGCGTGTGTGGATTTGTAATGTAGCGTCAAAATGTGTGTGATACTTATAATGGTGCTGTATTAAATATGTGCTTTTATTGCGTGTTTATTTATATCAAGTGCATGTTTGCTAATTGTAGTTGATGTATATCTGAAAATATGTGTATTTTGAATATAATGGTGGCGGGACGGGCCAGCAGAGAGTGTTGGGTATGGGGGGCCCTGATTCTAAAGTTCGCACTGGGGCCCACTGGAATCTTGTTACGCCACTGGGGCTGAGGCAAGGGTTTTGTGCTGCTAGCACATTGGACACAGGATAGTGGGGAGCAGTAATATGAGGCAGGCCTAAAGCTGCTGAGGGTCAGAGCTGAGAGTCGGGGCTCTATATTGGAGTGTCTGGCAAGAGCTCAAACAACCCTACACAATCCATGGAACCGCGATGTCCCGTTTAGCCATGTTGACTTCATATGTTAGTGGTGAGCATATAGGGGAGACCTCTCTGTGGAGCTAGACAACCCCAACGGGGGAGTACTAATTGTTTATAATTGTGTTTAGATATGCCTAGAATGGTGATTTAGTTTGTACCGTTGCTACTTAATAAGACGCCCTGAATAGCGGGAGACCTTTGGTTTGGGGCACTAGTACTTAATGGTGTCACTGTGCAATATGGGAAGTGGAATCATGCCAGCTGGGCGGAAGAAACGGCAGTGACAGCTAGGGAGGTGAGGAAAAGACAATAAATACGATTGGGTGTATAGTCTATTAAAGGGGGGAGGAGATACACATGGTAAGGAAGAAAAAAGATGGAAAGTGGCATTTAAAATGGGGGAGAGTTAGAGTTATTTAGTGGTACTAATGGCATGAAGAGGTGGCCTCAATCTGGCCAACACAAATTCTTGTCAAGTGGGTTATTAAGGGTCATAGAAATTAAGGAATAGTTGTAGTTTTTTGTAAGGTGGACGGATAACTTGGCACCATCCGCTTGTCGCATTAATGTAATTATTGGATTATGAACAAAGCAATAGCCACAAACAAAAGTGATCTGTAAACGATGATGGTTAATGAAAGATGTGAGGTATTTGGTGGTTTTTCTCCCTTAGGATGCAAGGTATCCGGTGACATTTGTTTTCATTGTCTCCGGAGAAAGTAGGTATGTGGGGGAGGAAAATTCTGTTTGAGGTGAGAGAGTCTAAGAAGAAAAGGGGCCACAATCTTCTGGGAAGGTCTGCAACTTTGAGCTAGAGGTTGTCAAAGCAAATATGGAGGCTGGGTGGGGTTTCTCAGGTGAGCAGCTGACGTGCAATTAAAGTATGGTTATATTGATGCAGACAAGAGATGACTGGTGTTTTGTTATATGTTGTTTAAAATCCCATGCAAATAAGGGTTGAGTGCCCAAGAACTATTGCCGTCATTTAGTTGATGTAATGTTATTATTATTTTAACAAATTTTCTTGTTTTTGCAGATTTATTCCATTGCAATAAAAGCTAATTTGACAACATTACACTTTCCACCATACATGGGTCTCGGAATTTTATTTGTAACTAGTGTTGGTCAGGGCTAGGGTAAAATAATAGATGTTCAATTTCCAGGGGTGAAGATTTACGCCTGGGTGGCCGCGTAACTCGGGGAAGGGGCCGGGTGGGGGGGTGGGGCCGTGGGCATGGACTGGGGCGCGGCAGGGCTAATCTCGCGTATGTGCGGCAACCTGGTTCTGATTGGGCAAAATCGCTCCGAACAATGCCAATGCGGTAATTGCGGTGGAACTGAGTTGTGGACAACAGAAATGTACCGTCCCGGAAGAAAAAAAAAAGAGAAAAAGGGGGGAAAAGAGAAAAAGAGAAGAAAAAAAATACCAGGAGCCCCAGAACACATAGACCAGAGGGGGCATTCTTATGAGGCGCATCCCCGTAATGAAAGACTGTTAGCCCCATAACCAAGTTTAAGGTTTAGATAGACATGTGTGAGTCCAGGTTTGGATGGTTTGGTAATATTATCATCAAGAACTGGGGGACACTTGCTTCTACACACAGTTTTTCTGATAGAAAGCATGAGGAATAGATTGCAACATTTTTATGCAGTGACCGTTCAACTTACGATTAAACATAGTGAGAAGTCCACTACAACATTGTGGGCGTGAAGGGATATCCAAGGAATGTAGCAAGGTGCGGCGGAACCAGCAATGGAAGCCTGCCTTACAAATATTTGAAATTTGCCGGTTATGTGCAAAACTATGCCACAAACTATTTGGTTACAAACAATTGGGTAGAATGCAACTAAAAACTAGGTGAAGAATTAGTCTATCATTGCATAACTACAATTCAACAGTTGTCAACAACATGGGGGGTTGTGGGAAGAATGTCCAAGGCTCTTGGAGCAAAAAAATCAGGGAGCTCGTGGCCATCGCAGGGAGATGGGTTCATAGTCTAGCCAGTCAACCCAAGAACGGACATCTAAGTAGGCCCTGTGTATTCACCACGAGCGCAAGGCCCGAGCGGGAAGGTCTGCTGCGGCGGGAAGCCACGCACGTAAGGTTAAGGTAACGCTACGGAACACAGGAATGACATAGGTATACAAGCCAAGGAACATGGAACACACAGATAGGGCGAGTCGGAAACCCACGAGGAAACTGGAGGTTCTGGAAATGCCCAGGAGAGCTTTCACTTCAGTAATACTAAGCATCGGCAGGGAATGCTGGAGACGCCGGCTATATAGGAGCCTGGAATATGCCAGCGCCAATGGAGGACACTGGCCCTTTAATTCCGTAGATTCAGTCGCGCCCTAAAGCGAGCGCGCAGCCTCGGCATGCAGCAGGAGCGCGCCCTACAGAGGAACTAGCTGTGGGACCAGATGGGACGAGGCAGCATCCGAGCAGAGAGGTAGTACGGCCCTGAAGGAGGCGCCCCATCGGAGGAAATCCGGGGGCATCCTTACAGTACCCCCCCTTTAGTACCCCTTCTCTTCTTCTTCAACCTCCTCCTCTTCTTCCTCCGCTCCTACAATTCTTCGGGTGACGGACACCTAAAAAGAGCAGGACAGAGAAGACAGGGCAAACCAGGTGGTGCTTGGACCTGGGCATGGAACAACCGAGGATACTTGTAGACATCTAGAACGTTTTTTGCAGAGCTGGAGTGCCCTTGGGAAACCACAGGCTGGGTGACTCTTGGTGGCAGCTGGAGAGCAGCACTGGAAGCGTGCGGAGGCTGGGGCCGGCACCATGGAGCAGCAACTGGGTGAATCTGCGGAGGCTGGGGCACAACCGCTGGAGCAGCACTGGGAGAGACGTAGCGGCTCTTTTTTACGCTGAAGCGGCATCTGGAAGGCGAGAGAGCCCTGTGTGGCTCTTGGCACGTAAAAGAGGCCTCTGGGAAGGCCGGGGAGACCTTGGGAGTCGCCTCGGGAGGCTGAAGGAGATCTGGACGTCCTCTGGGTGGGTCCCGAGGAGACTCTGAGCAGCCTTTGGAGGCCCAGGAGACTCTGGAGTCAGCCTCTGGAAGAGCCCGAGGAGACTCGGGAGCAGCCTCTGGAGCGCCGAGGAACTCTGGAGCCGTGGAAGGCGGAGGAGACTCCTGGAGCGCCCTCGCGAAGGCCGGTAGGATGCTGAAGCAGCCTCTGCGAAGGCCGGAGGAGACTCGAAGCAGCCTCTGGAAGCCCGAGGATACTCTGGAACCCTGGAGCCAAGAGGCCTCTGGGAAGGCATTGAAGCCAGACTTGAAGTTGTTCGGCACCTGGACCGGAATTTTTCCAGAAACGTGCTATGGGTGGCCATGTCCAATCTCCACTATCCCACAAAGTAGTAGTCCGTCCAGGGCCTCTCCAGAGCAAAAGGAAACAAATGCCAGCTTAGTGCTTTCGGTGGTGAACTGCGAGGACATCAGTTTAATGTCAGCGAGCACTGGGCAAAAAGCTCCAGCAAAAATTGGGTTTGCCAATAATTTTGTTAGGCATAAAAAATCTGGTCCGACTCAAGTGCCGGAAAACATGGCGGGGTGATGGACAACAGGAGAGTCGGGGGAGCTCTCTGCTGGGAGCAATCGTTCATCGAAGAGTGGCAGCAAGTTTGTCCAGAAGTTCTTTTTGGACAGCAATCTCCTAGCTTGCTGGGCGATGAGGCTGGAAAGGTCAACCGTAGCTTGGAGTGGTTTCTTGGCCATGCTAGATCGTACTGTCACACACGTGAGTGTGGAGTTCTTGGCAGGAGACGGACCACCGGGGAGATGATGGTTTCTAGCCCAACCCAGGACCCGGACTCCAGTGGCCCCTGGTCCTTCGCAAGTCTGCCGCAAAGCGCGATGGTCTTACTGTTGGTGGAGCCACCCAGGTCGTTCCATGGTGCACACTAGCCCGCGGTGGCAGCCAAGGTAGGTCTTCTCGGGAAGGCAGGACCTCAGGAAGGTCAGACCTACGTGGGAAGGCAGACCATGGAAGCAGGACCATGTAAGGAGAGCAGCACTGCGAAGCTGCGGAGGCTGGGCAACCGCTGGAGCAGCACGAGAAGCTGCGGGATCGGGGCCACGCGCCACTGGAATCTGGCGGGCTGGGGCGGCTCTTGGTACACGGAAAGAACTGGAGCACTCTTGGCACGCCCAAAGCACCTCTGGGAGGCTGGAGGAGACTCTGCCTCTGGAGAAGGCGCGGATGAGACCACGGACGATGATGGTTCTAGCCACAGACCGGGCCGGAATGCAAGTGGCCCCTGGTCTTCGCCAGAGCCCCCGCAAGAGGGATGGTCTTGCTGCGGCTGTAAGCAACCAGGTCTTTCATGGTCGACTGATAGGCTCCTGTGGCAGCCAGTTAGGGACCTCCGAAGCAGGATCTACGGGAACAGACCTCGGGTAGGCAGGAACTCTGGATGGCAGGACCTCTGGCATGCAGGACCCTCGGGATGCACAAGACACGGACCGCCACCAGGAACACAGGACACCACAGGAACACAGAGCACAACCACAGACACAGCTCCATCACAGGAACCAGGACGGCCAAGAAGACAGGACCCCACAGTACCCCACAGAAACAATGACCGCACAGGAACCCAGACCCAACACGGTACCGTCAACAAAGAACGACAGACGCCAGCAACACAGGACCAAGCACGACAGAACCACAGAACCCCCAGAACAACGGAAGCCACGCAACCGAAAATGCCACAGAACACACAGGACAGGAAACACGGAGCTCTGGAAACGCACAGAAACCAATGGAGTTTCACTTCAGCAGAATGACTTTGAAGAACTGGCAGGGATGCTGGAGCCGCGCGCGTGCTATAAATCCCTGGAGTAGCCATCACCTGGGAGATCTACCTTTAAATTCCTGGGATTCGCGGCCTCGGTCAAGCAGCATCGTGGCCTACAGAGGAAGCCGGTGTGGGACCTGGTGGGATCGCTGGGGCTCCTTGACAAACAATCAAGATAAACTGTATGGTGGTGCAAGAGGGGGCGCAGAATGACAGACAGGACAGTGAGCACTAGGTGAGCCCCCCCAACTGTCACCTCCTACCTACTGACCCCACCCAAGTGGTGGGCCGTGACTTATGCCGTTCCCCATTCCTAGGTCAAAGTGACACAAACAAAGATGACAATAAACAACACGAATAATCAACAAGTGGTTTGGTTCATAACAAGATTTCAGGTACAGTACAAATCGGATAATAGGGTTGTCGAGGGACATAGCCAAGTCAAAACAAGAATAACGATAGAGCAATAACGGCAAAAGCACACACTGTGAAAAGGAGCTGAGGTAACCTATACCAGCAAAGTCTGATGGAGCTGAGCTAGATATAAGGAAACCCTAGACACACCCTTCCTCACAGAGTGGAGGAGCTGTCACACACCAGTACCCTTTGCTGGACAGGCTCAGCTTGACGGAGCTGGGTGGCTAAACAACGAAAAGGCTAAACTACAGTTCACACATGGGAACAAACGCACACATCAACGTCTTCTCACAGCAATCTAGAGGATGATGTATACTTTAAAAACCTTCAAAATTGTGTGCAAAGTGTGTTTTGGCAACATGTGAATATGCAATATGTTTACCAAATGGGATAAAAAAATAAACAATTCTTTTAGACTGTAAAGCATCCCCTTGACATCAAGCATCACCTTAGGAACCCCTAATGACATGCAGGACAGCCTAATGACAAGCAGGATTAAAGCCAACCAGATATCTATTCTAGAGAGGCACCTTTCCCATCTGTGACAGCACTGTTATGACCTGGTTGGATCTTCAGTACAACACTAGGAAACTGAGTTGGCTGAATGAGAGGCTTTTTTACTAGTTCAACTAGAGTTGAGAATAGAGATGAGCACTAAAATGCTCGGTACTCGTATTCGAGACGAACTTTTCCCATGCTCGAGTGCTCGGTCTCGAATAACGCCCCCATTGAAGTCAATGGGAGACTCGAACATTTTCAAGGGACCAAGGCTCTGCACAGGGAAGTGGCCAAACACCCTAGGAACCTCCGAAAAGATGAAACACCACGGAAATGGACAGGAAAAGCAGTCAGCATGCATGCTGCCTCTGAGGCTGCTTAAATCGCACCATTTGCAAAATTATGGGACCAGCATGCCATGACAGAGTGACCGAATGAGTCTAGATAGCATCTAAACATGCAATATATGACCGACACTATAGGACGGTCATGCAGGCAGCGGCAGCAGTGGCAGGCTATAGAGTGCTGCATGCGACATACCCCTAATGGACTCAGGTTTCACCAAAGGAGGTGAAATATTTCCTATGTAACAAAAGTGACGGTATATTTAGTCGATAACAACAGCTGTGGCGACATGTGACCACGTTCCATACGTATCTGGTGAAACCACCCGAAAAAATGAGCCTGACCAGCTCTTTTGATAAGGGGACGACATGTGGAGGCAGCCATGGGACGACTTCCATGGTTAAGAGCGACGTATGATGGGTCTGCATAATTGCGCTGCTATGATTGCAAGCTCAGTCTTCCACATGGCGGCGACAGATGGGCTGATTTCCACTTGTATCTGTGAAACACCTAAAATTCTGCCTACCAGCTCGTTTGTAAGGGATGATGTGCTGCATATCCTATCGTGCTCCAGCGTCTGGGGTATAGAGAGTTAAATGAGACATTGGTTACGCTTGTGGAGGACTCTGCAGGCAAATGGACAGGAAACGTAGGGGCAGCATCATGGAGCCTCTGAGGCTGCCTCGGTTCTTGGATGGAGCTGGCGTCCACTGCCAGGCGATCTTTCGCCTGTCCAAGCCCCTGTCCTCTCGGCTCCCCACCCCCCGAAATGTGCCTGAGGGCCAGAAGCGTTTACTTTGAAAAAATTATATTTTCAAAGAGGCCGGGTCGTTTAAATATTTTCACCTAGAATAATGGAATAGCATAGGTGGTTCTATTTTTATTGTTTTTACGGAAATGTGTTTCCATGATAAGAGCGACAGTATGGGCATCCATATTGCGCTGCTATGATTCGCAACTTCATGTCTCCAGCATGGCGGCGACAGATGGCCGAGTTCCACTATGTTCGGGTGAAACCCTGAAATCTGCCTGACACAGCTCGTTGATAAGGCACGATGTATGGAGGCAGTGACTCTTAATATATTAAGGTGCTGCATTGAAACTATGTATTTGAGATCTTGAGATGGCTCTGGCGCTTCGCTGCCAGGCGAGCTTTCGCAATCCAACCCCTAGTCTTCTAAGGCATACCCCAAAAAGCACTTCAAGAACCTTTTGTATAAGATCAGTGTAGTAGCGTGTCTTATAAGTTTTATGATATGGCGGTGGGGGAATGTAACATGGAGTGCGCAAAAATCGCTGAAATAATTCGGTAAATGATAAAGTTTGCCATATAGTTTGTGGCTTCAGCATCAAGGGTGGCAAACCAAAGTTAACAAGTTTGGAGTGGAATCCATGAAACAACCCAAAATTCTGCTGACAACAGTTTCGTTTGTAAGTAGACTTGTATGGAGTCAGCTATAATGGACTACTTTTGGAGGCAGCTATGGCGATTTCGGTTGGAAGGTAGCAAATGAGACACGTTGGAGCCGCCTCAAAGACGGTCCAGTTGTAGGCTGCTATGGGAGCCAATTTAATTGGATAGGGCCTGTAGTGGCCTTCCAAAAAAGTTTTCAAACTTCAGAGAGCAGGGTAGGGGTCCTCCAGAAAAATAAATAGATGATTGCCTGTATGTGGTAAAAAAAGCACTCCCAAAATTTCTTAAAGCAAGGGACCGGGTAGGTGGCCCTCCAGAAACATATCCATGGGGCACATTTATCACTTTTGTGCGCCTAAGTTAGTAGTTCTCCTAAATTCCCTGCACCCTGTTTTTGCCAGAATTATCACAGCTCTAACATCTGTGCTAAGTATAGTGTCCTGCTCTTATTAATCTCTTTACTTTAAACAGTTTAGGCGCATATTTGGCGCAGTTTTAAGGCGGCATGTTATTCCGGCACTACATGTGATCCTGCTAACCACTCCTCTCTGCTTCTCCTCTTGCTCCCACATCCCACACACAATGGTAATATACACAACTCACAGCAGCACCCGGGTGTGTGACACCCTGCACCAGGGTCTCCTCAGCAGGGTCTTCTCCTGTAGATGTTCCCCCAGTGTGTCTCCTGCTGCACCCCTGTACTTCGCCACAATATCCCCCTCAGACTCTGTGCATAATTAAATGGGGGACGCTTGTTGTAGTATCTTCAAACTTTCTGCCAGCTTGCTCCAAACTGTGCAAATTGTCTTTTCTCTCTTGCTTTGGAGCTCAGCGTGTGCAGATATTTGTAAATAGAAGGTAATGAACTGTAAAGAGAGCTTCATGCCCTGTCTGCAAGTATCTCATGTATCTAGATATGGTTCTAGGTCTGTCTGATCTTGCTGCTGAAATGAGCTGTTTGCTGCAAAGGGGTCATGCTTTCTTTCTTCTCAATAACGCCACCTCGGGCTGGAGTTTTTTCGCTCGTTTTTTATTTTGCGCCTAGCGAGACAGTGCACGTGTATTATATCATTAGCCAGCAAAACTCTGATTGTAAGATTCGATGAGGGAAAGCGCTTGTTTGCTGCGCGGCTAGTTTTGCCTTTATTTGCAAATGTGCAAAACAACAGAAAAACCGAGTGATAAATGTGTCCCAGAGTACTATAGCTAGAGAGAGCCGTTGGCCCTGGCAAAATAGCCAGTTTCCTATGCTTTATTGTACAAAGATTAGAAAGTAGGACATATGGGAGGAGGAAGTGCGACATTATTCAGGTTGAGCTTCTTCCCCTGGTGGAGAAAGAATCCGTAGAAATCCTGCTTTTCTCTATAAGCGTCAGCCTGTCAGCGCTGGCAGTCGACCGGCGTGTACGCTTATCGGGATGAGATGCCACCACGGCACGGAAAACCCGCTCGGACAACACGCTAGCGCAACGGAGGCAGAACTTCCAGGGCGTACTCGCCATTCTGCCACATGTCCAGCTTTGACCCAGATTGAGGAGCTGTGGTGATCATTTAGGACAATGGTATGTCGCTACGTACTCTCACCATCTTTCGTAAATCACCCTACTCTTGCCGAGACTTGGGAGAGGTGACAGTGTCTCTGGGGTGACATAAACTGGCAAAAGGCCTTGGGATCGTACCCCCGCAAGTGCTGGAAAAGCGCCTCTCGCCTACTCTCCACTCTGCTACTTGTTCCCGCATATACGCCGTCTGCCGCAGCTCTGTCAGAAGGGAAATATGTTTCAGCTTTTGGGCACCAGGTCCTGCTGGTATCCATGCATCTCACACTCGCTTCTCTCCAGGGATGAAGTGAAAGATTTTGCCTTGTTTACCCCCGTGGTGCCAGTAGAGTGAATACCCAGTAATCGGTGCTGGAATAAATTCTTTGAACCGCGTGTCACGGGATGGGCAGGCGAGCTGACATCTGCATACATGCGCAGAGTTCCCAACGCGCAAGAATCACTCCCCTCACTGGCCTGACTACCCCTTTCCTTCCTCCTCCACTCTCTTCTTCTGCCAGACCCTCTAACAGTGAGGACTGAACAATGGCCCCTCTTCTGTCTCGCAACATTCTCCTCCTCTCCTCCTCATCCTCCTCCAACCACCTCCTCCGATATGCTCTTAGGAAACATACCTAAGGGTGGCTTTGGCTATCAAACAAAGGAATCTCCTTCCCGCCGTCTCTTGTGACGTTCGCAAGCTTCCGACTTCATGTCTGACCCGAGAGTTTTTCAACGGATAACATGTAATTTGAATTCCACCTCCTGGGCACGTCGCCACAACATCGGTGGAGCTGGCATGGGAGGCGGCGCTGCGCGCCCTGAAATGGCAGGCATCTGTGTCTGGTACTTCCTGAAATGCGCCAGATGCGGCGCACCTTCGTTAGCAAATCAACGATGGGGATTTAACAAACACCAAAATGGGCCAGGCATGGCACATTGTCAGTTCTGGCTGAGTTGCAGATCCCGCCACCCAAGGGGTTCGGCCGTTGTCACAGCAGAACCATGCCTGGCTTCAGGTTTTAGCGGTGCCAGCCACTTCAGTCTGCGACGTGATGCCACCCTGGGGGGGGGGGGTGTGATAGCTTTTGGGCGGTGTGCCTTTTTATTACGTCGCCTATGCTCCAGAAAGGCAGTTTGAAGCACCGCTGCTGTCGCTTAGCGACGGCACTGCTGGCTGTGCCTAGCGCTACCGACAATGGCCCATGCACACTGATGGTAATTCGGGAGGAGGAGGTGGAGAGGGGTTGGAGAAGGAGAAGGCATAGTATGCCTTTGAGACCTGGACCGAGTAGGCCCTCAATCCTCGCGTCGGCAGTATATGAGGCAGCCCCATGGTCAGACTCGGTCCCCAGCCTCTCACAAGTTCACCCAATGTGCCGTCAGCGACATATGTTGCCCTGCCGGCAGCACTCGTCACTGTCCGTGGTCAGGTGGACCTTGTCAAAACGGCGTTGGTCGGGCACGGATGATGTTCTCTGACACGTTCTTGTGCAGGGTTGGTACGGCACAATCGGAAAAGTAGTGGCGGCTGGACCGAATACCTGAGGGGGGCGCCGCGCCATGAGTTTTCGAAGAGGCCTCAAGGTTCTCTAACCATCCTATCGGGCAGCATCTCCAGGCTAAGCACCTTGGATGTGGACGTTGATGGCTGGGGGTGGTGGTGGGTTTGCGCATACTCCGTTTGCGCTCCCTCGTCTGGGGTATGGAGAGCTGAACGCTGTGGATTCTTGGGAGGATCTTGGAGCGAAGAGGGTTTTCGCACGGGAGGGTTTGTGCCTGGTCCTGGCCATGGGGCTGACAGCAGATACACAGGGAAGGAGCAGTGTTGTCCCGTCCGGAGTGAACGGCTTGGTGCCATTGAGTGGGGTTTATCATTCATAATGCCTCCCATACTGTGTGTAGTTAAGCTAGTAGTGGTGGTTGAAAGACCCAGGCTGATCCTGTTTTGGCAAAGGTTGCACACCACAGTCCGTTCGGGTCATCGGATTGCGTTTTCCTTAAAGAACCGTCCAACTTCTGAAAATCTAGCCCTGCCCGGACGGGAGGGAGAGCCACCCAGAGTTACTACGTGGCACATTGTGCGCTGATGCACATTGCTCTGACCCTTCCTCTTGCCTCTCCGTCTGGCCCCACCACTGCCTCTTCCAATCTGTTCTGCGTATGGACTCTGCCTCCGTCTCAGAAGCACTGTGTTCACCCGGCCTCCTATACACCCCAGCGGTGTCTTCACCTCATCAGTCTCACGACCCTCAGTCTGTTACCCCCCTCGGACTTCCTGCCCTGACACACAACTTCCCACGGTCTGACAACGGTTTGTTCCTCATCGTCGCGACACTCTTTACCCCCAACTCTTCCACACGTCAAGAAGGTCAATCATCACCCACAGAGCGCGAACGGTGGAAAACCGGGATAGGAAAATGGCTCACGCAACGGACAAAGGGTTTGTGACTGTGGGGGTGGAGTCCAGAACAGTCATCGCTAGTTAGCCGATACAATGCCACAATTTTCCTGGGCGGGGACAGATGGGGGGGAAGGTGAGGCCTAGGAGGATAGGCTGGAGGAGAGCCGAGTTGCTGATTTCCGGTGACATGTGGACTGCGTGGAAGACTGACGGTGGACACAAATGGCTAAGAAGCATGTCCGATCCAGACCTACATCACTGTATCGTCATCGTTCTGGCCTCAACAGTGCTCTACCACGATCGCCAGTAACTTAGAACATGAACCCTAGGACTTTAGCTCTGCGGCGTTCCCCCTGCTCCTCATACGCAGGTGGTGTCCACCCCGCCAGGACCACACGCCTCGTGACCCTGCGTAGTTGGACGCCCCCCCCCCTCGCCTCTACCCCTACGCCCTCGGGTTAATGAACATTTGATAATAAGTTAACGTGTAATTTTTTCTTCTATTTTTTGTTTTTTTGTTTTTTTTTGTGTTTTTAGTTTATTTTTTTTTTTACAACCAAACGATGCTATCCTATGCTATGGCTATTTCTAAGCCTATTGAACGCACACATGTTTCTGCCCAGATAGCATGACTTTGATATTATAAAAAACTAAACGTATAAATAAATAGAAATCGCAGACTGGCCTAATTCGAAATCAACCCCCGCTAATTAAATTTTCCCACTTCGGTCGTGTGAGGTGGATACTGTGCTGTCCTAAGCAGCACAACACAGCGGGTAGCAATCTCCTCCAAAGCTTACAATCGGTATAGTGCACTCACAGATCCAAGTACAGCCCAGCAGAGAACCAAACAGAAATCAGAATATATATAACGCTTACTGTGGAGCTAAGTAACTTTGGGTGTTCCTATGGGCTTATTTTCTAGCCTCACACGCACGCACCTGCTTTGCAATTAATGTAGTTCTAAAAGAATAAACGAAACTAAGACAATAAATCACAGAACCGGCGTAATTCAAATCAAACCCCTAATATTGTCCCACTTCGTGTTTTGAGTTTGGATATTGTGTGTCACTAAGAGCTAACACATAATTTGTCCCTGCAAATTCCCTCACAATATGTAACTACTGCTCTACTAATGCCATCATCCCAGCCACAAGAAACAAAAAAAAGGAATATAACGCTATTGTAGCCTACATACGCCGTTGATTCTCCTAGGGCTTTTTCTAGCCCACACTCAAAAGCACACTGCGTTGGGCAGATTAATGTGAGTTCTAAAAAGAATAACGTAAAAAAATAAATCATCAGAACCGGCGTAATTCAAATCAACCCCTATAAAATGGTCCCCACTTTCGTGTTTGAGTGATGTGTGTCACTAAGAGCTCAACACAAGTTTCCTGCAAATTCTCACAATATTTTACTAGCTCACTAGTACTGCCAGCAAGCCCAGCCACAAGCAAGCAAAAAAAGGAAATTCGCTATTGTATTGGTATTATGAGGTGGATCTGTGTGTCCGACGAGCTAAACACAAGTCTCAGCCCTGCCAATTCCTCATCAATATGGTACTATCTCTTCACTACTATTAGCATCAAGCCCCGCCACAAGGCAAACCAAAAAAAAGGAAAAATAAAACTTGTATTGTAGCCCTAATGAGGACTGTTTGGTTCTTGTAGAATCACTCCTCCTAACAATATTCTAATAGAAAACCCTAACGCTTTCCCTGACCAGCCGCAGCTCTCTCCCTATAGCGCATCCAACGGGAGGACGCGAGCAGCGCGGGCAGGTCTGTTCCTTCAGGTCACCTGCTCTGGCCACCAACCACTGCTTTCGACGTGTAAGGTCCCAACGTCCTGCTGGTGGAGTGGCAAGAGTCCTCCTGGCTTGGATTGGCTCTGTTTTCTGGCCGCCAAAAGCAAACGGCGGGAGATGGCCATTTTCTCGAGCGTTCGTCGTATTCTTCCGAGCAACGAGCAGTTTCGAGTACACTACTGCTCGAACGAGCATCAACTCGGACGGTATTTAGCTCAGCTCTAGTTGAAAGTAAAAGTTTCTCTTTACAGAGACTTTCCAATTAAGGAATCTACAACCATTAGGATGAAGGACTGTATGCAAATGACCTAAGGGCTCCAGGCTTCATAGGCTTCACAGGGCTAGGCGTGTATACTGGAAGAGGATGCAGCATACAGTGGGAATCTGCATAACAGTGTGAGTCTGTGTGAGGAGGGGGATGCTACGTATACAGAGAACGTCTGGATATACAAGGGAGGCTGTGTAATAACAGGCAGTGGCGTAACTAAGACGGCAAGGGCCCCATAGCAGGCTTCGGCATTGGGCCCCCCCTTCCACTTAAAAATTATACTATTTTTATACTCGCACATGCAAGTTACAATCACACATTGATACATTTAATACATATAGACCTTATACACAACAATACAGGGACAGATCAAACAGCATATCTACACCACACCTCTCGTATATTAGACACCCTGCACCGATAAACATACAAACATATCACATTCACCGATGCAGCAATTATACATCGATATATATGTTCTATACATATTATGATGTACCTTGTGCAGCGCTAATATGGATATAAGGATGCACCATCCTCCGCTCTTTAGTGTCGGTCGGATGCTGGCCCCCTGACACTGGTGGGCCCCCATAGCGTTGCTATGGCTGCTACACTGTAGTTACCGCTGGGGGGAGACTAATTAGGCACTAATAAATGAAGTGTTATTTTATATAAATAATAAAGGTGTTTTTATGTTGGGAGTAGTGTGTTGATCCTAGAAATAACCCTTGGCTAGGAGAAATCGTAAAGAAGTTCATCACTTGTCATGTACGAATGCCATTAATGTCTGTGTCCCTGACTGGGCGACTAGTTTGTGAGGTAGCATCATCGGGTGCACGCACTGGGGGGGGGGGGGGGGGGGGAGCGCATTTAAGTTTCGGCCTCGTAAGCAAAAAGGCTAGAAATTGGCCCTGTGTACTGGATATTCAAAATACGTTCGTTGTCCTGCAGGCTTAAAAGTTAGAGATTTTTCCTGATTTGTTAACTACCATTCTTCATGAAACCATTATTTATACTTTCAGCATAAATTGAGAAAGCAGGTCCAACTCATATCCATAGAATAAATCATCCTCTCTGTGTATCTGCTCATGTGGCTACTATATTTCTCAAAAAGTTATAATTGTCTAGTGCTGTTGTAAATTAGAGCATGATTATACAGATTTTTCTATTAACCCTTATCATCACCGACCACTATTTCAACTCAAGAACCAATTCGATTCTTCACATCTGACCTGTCTCCGATAATTGTTTATAACTGTCGGAAACCTTTAACATATCCCGGTGATTTTGAAAACGGTTTTCCTGCGTGATTTTAAACTATGTTATGTTAGATCTTGAGATGGAGCTGGCGCTCGGCTGCCAGGCGAGCTTTCGCAATCAAGCCCCGTCTCTAGGCTACTCCCCAAAAGCAACTTCTAAGAACCTTTGTATAAGATCAAGTGTAGTAGCGTTCTTATAATTTTAGGATATCGGGGTGAGGGGAATGTAAACAGATGCGCAGAAGCATCGCTGAAATAATATCGGTAAATGATAAAGGTTTGCCATATAGTTTGTGGATTACCAGCAGCCGGGTGGCACAAAGTTAACAAGTTTGATGTGGAATCCATGAAACAACCCAAAATTCTGCCTGACACAGTTCGTTTGTAAGGAGACTATGTATGGACAGGAGATATATGGACTACTTTTGGGGCAGCTATGGCGGATATTCGTGTTGGAAGTCCCCCTTTCCAATGGTTTCCCTTTTTTCGGCAGGTCTTTCTTTCTCTTGCCCCCTCTTCTTCGGTGCTAAATGGAGACATTCGTAGTGCCATGATGACGGGCCATGTGCTATGGGGAGCCATATTTAATTTGGATAGTGGCCTGTATGTGGCCTTCCAAAAAAAAAAAGTTTTAAACTCAGAGGAGCATTTGGTAGGTGGTCCTACCAGAAAAATAAATAGATTGATTGACTGTACTGTGGCTAAAAGCACTCCCAAAAATGTCTTAAAGAATGGGACCGGGTAGGTGGCCCTCCAGAAAATTAAAATAACGTCTGGGGCACATTTATCACTTTTGTTGTGCGCCTAAGTGTAGTAGTTCTCCTAAATTCCTGCACTGTTTTGCCTAAGATCATTTATAACAAGTATCTTAGTACCATCGGTTTGATAAGCCTATATTGTCCTGCCTCTTATGTAACACCTTTTACTTTAAACAGTTCTAGCGCAATTTTGGCGGCAGTTTAGGCGCAATGCTTATATTCACCGCAATGACATGTGATCCTGCTGTACAAGATCCCTCTTGCTTATTCCCCCTGGCGAGTGTCGACCACTGCCAGGAATTCCCGCGGTGGAAAGTATGTATCTGGTGAAACACCTGAAAATTCTGCCTGACACAGCTCGTTTGATAAGGTAACGATGTATGGAGGCAGTGAACTAGTAGTAGATTAAAGGTGCTGCAGTTAAAACTATGTTAGTTAGATCTTGAGATGGAGCTGGCGCTCCGCTGCCAGGCGAGCTTTCGCCAATCCAAGCCCCTGTCTCTAGGCTACTCCCCAAACAGCACTTCTAAGAACCTTTTGTATAAGATCAAGTGTAGTAGCGTTCTTATAAGTTTAGGATATGGCGGGTGAGGGGAATGTAAACAGATGCGCAAGAAGCGCTGAAATAATATCGGTAAATGATAAAAGTTTGCCAGTATATTTTGTGGATTACACAGCAGGGTGGCAACAAAGTTAACAAGTTTGATGTGGAATCCATGAAAACAACCCAAAATTCTGCTGACACAGTTCGTTTGATAAGGAGACTATGTATGGAGGCAGCTATATGGACGACTTTTGGAGGCATATGGCGATGACGTGTGGAGGTAGCAATGGAGACAACGTGTGGAGCCAGCTAAAAAGACGACATGTGGAGGCTGCTATGGAGACAATTTAATTTGGATAGTGCCTGATGTGGCGTCCAAAAAAGTTTTCAAACCAGAGAGGCAGGTAGGTGGTCCTCCAGAAAATTAAATAGATTGAGTGCCTGATGTGGCACTCCAAAATGCTTAAAGCAAGGACCGGGTGGGTGGCCCTCCAGAAAAATTAAATACCATGGGCACATTTATCACTTTTGTGCGCCTAAGTGTAGTAGTTGCGCCTAAATTCTGGCCACTGTTTTGCCAGAATTATCCCCAATATAACCATCTGTGATAAGTATATGTCTGCCTTTATTAATCACTTTACTTTAAAACAGTTTAGGCGCAATGGCGCAGTTAGGCGCAATGTATATTCAGGCACTTACATGTGATCCTGCTACAAGCTCCTCTCTGCTTCTCCCACAGCCCAAATGAAGTAACACTCACAGCAACACGCGAGGTGTGTGGACACCTGCGCACCAGGTGATCTCCTCAGCAGGGCTTCTCTGGAGTGATCCCCCAGTGCGGTCTCCTGCTGCACCCCTGTAATTCTGCACAATATCCCCCTCAGACACTGTGCGATATTAATGGGGGACACTTGGTTGTAGATCGCCAAACTTCTGCAAGCTTCTACAAACTGTGCAAAGTTGTCTTTCTCTCTTGCTTTGAGCTCAGCGTTTTGCAGAATATTTGTAAATAGAAGAGTAATGAACTGTAAAGAATGAGTCTGCAGCTCCTGTCTGCAAGTATCTAATGTATCTCTTAGTTACTAGGTGTCATGGCTGAGCTTTGCTGCTAGAAATGAGCTGTTCTGCAAAGGGGCTCAGTGCTTTCTTCTCAGATAACGCCACCTTCGGGCTGGAGTGTTTTGCGCTCGTTTTTGCGCCTAAATGAGAACAGTGCACGGTGATATCATTAGGCGCGCAAAACATCGGATGTGGTGTACGATAGGAGGCGAAGCTGCTTAGTTTTGCGCGCGGCTATTTGGCATTTAATTGCAAAAAGGGTGCAAAAAAACAGAAAAAACCGAGTGATAATGTGGCCCATGAGTAACTATAGCTAGAGAGCCAGGGCCCTGGCAAAAATAGCAGAGTTTCCTATGCTTTAGTGTAAAGAAGGGAGGAGAAGGAGGACATGAGGAGGAGGAGTGATACATTATTCAGGTTGAGCTTCTTTCACCTGGTGGAGAAAGAAATCGGAGAAATCGGCTTTTATCATCTGATAAGCGTCAGCCTGTCAGCGCTGTCAGTCGACAGGCGTGTACGCTTATCGGTGATGAGTGCCACCAGCTGCACGAAAACCCCGCTCGGACAACACGCTAGCGGCACGGACAGGCAAGAACTTCCAAGGGCGTACAGCGCCAGTTGTGCCACATGTCCAGCTTTGAAACCCAGTAGTTGTGGGAGCTGTGTGATCATTTAGGACATGGTATGAGTCAGCTACGTACTCCTCACCATCTTTCTGTAAAGACAGCCCCTACTCTGCGAGACTGGGGAAGGGGACAGTGTCTTGCGGGGTGACATAAAACTGGCAAAGGCGCTTGGAAAGATACCCCTGCAAGTGCTGGAAAAGGCCGCTGCTACGTCTCCCTCGCTATTGTCCCGCAGAAGTACGCCTCTGCCGCTAGCTGTCATTGAAGGGAAAATACTGTTCAGCTTGGCACCAGGCCTGCTGGTATTCATCATGCATTCTCACACTCCTTCCTCTCCAGGGATGAGAGTGGAAAGATTTTGCTTGTACGGGTGCCAGTAGAGTGATACCCAGTAATCGGTGCTGGAATAAATTCTTTGAACGCGAGGGTCACGGGATAGGCAGTCTAGCATGATCTGCCATATGCGCAGAGTCCAACACGCAAGAATCACTCCCCTCTGGCCTGACTACCCATTTCCTCCTCTCCAACTCTCTTCTTCTGCCATACTTAAACTGAACAGTGAGATGAACAATGGGCCCCTTTCTGGTCTGCCAACATTCTCCTCCTCTTCCTCCTCATCCTCCTCCACCTCCCTCCGATATGCGCTGAGAAACAGACCTAAGGGTGCTTTGGTCTATCAACAAGGAATCTTTCCCCCGTCTCTTGTGACGAGCGCAAAGCTTCCGACTTCATGCTGACCAGAGGGTTTTTCAACTGGATAACATGGTTAATGTTGAATTCCACCTCCTGGGCACGTCGCACAACAGTCGGTGAGCGGGCAGTGGGAGGCGGCGCTGCGCTGCCCTGAGAGTGGCAGCATCTGTGCTGGACTTCCTGAAATGAGCACAGATGCGGCGCACCTTCGTGAGCAAATCAGACAGATGGGAGTTTGAACACATGGGCCGGCATGGCAATGATGTCTTCTGGCGTTGCAGCCGCGCCAGGTTACGGGCCGTTGTCACACAAAACATGCCTGGCTTCAGGTTTAGCGGTGCCAGCCAATGATCAGTCTCGCGACGTGATGCACCTGTATAGCTATTGGGCGGTGTGCCTTTATCGCCTAGGTCAGCAGTTTGAGCACCGCTGCTGTCGCTTAGCGCGGCACTGTGCTGTGTGCCTAGAGTACCGACTAATGGCCATGCACACGGATGGTAATTCGGAGGAGGAGGTGGGAGGAGGGGTGGGAGAGGAGGAGGCATAGTAGGCCTTTGAGACTGGAACCGAGTAGGCCCTGCAATCCTGCGGGGTCCGGAGTAATGAGCAGCCCCAGGGTCAGACTCGGTCCCAGCCTCCACCAAGTTAACCCAAGTGCCGTCAGCGACATTAGTGGCCCTGCCGGCAGCACTCGTCCACGTGTCCGTGGTAGGTGGACCTTGTCAGAAACGGCGTTGGTAGGGCACGGATGATGTTCTCTGACACGTGCTTGTGCAGGGGGGAGCCACATCGGGAAAAGTAGTGGCGGGTGGGAGACCGAATACCGAGGGGCGGCGCCGCCATGAGGTTTCGAAAGGCCTCGGTCTTTATACCATCCTATAGGGCAGCATCTCCAGGCTAAGCAACTTGGAGAGTGGACGTTGAGGCTTGGGTGGTGGGGGGGTTGCGCAACTACTTCCTTTGCGCTCCAGCGTGCTGGGGTAGGAGAGGCCGGAACGGCTGGGGAGATCGCCTGTGGAGGATCGTGGAGGCGAAGATGGGGTTTTCGCACGGGAGGGTGTTTTGGCCGTGGTCCTGGGCAGGGGGCTGACTAGCAGATGACACAGGGAAGGAGCAGTGGTGTGCCCGGCCGGAGGTGAACGGGCTTGGTGCCATTGAGTGGGGTGTTTAGCATCATAGCTCGCGATGATGGGTAGTTAAGCTTGTAGTGGTGGAACCCTGCTGATCCTGGTTTGGCAAAGGTTGCACACCACAGTTCGTCGGTCATCCGGTGTTTCTTAAAGAACCTCCAGACTTTGAAAATCTAGCCCTCGCCACGGGAGCTTGACTACGGGCACATTGGCGCTGGCACCAGCTCTGGCCCGCCTCCTCGTCTGGCCCCACCACTGCCTCTTCCAACCTGTTTGCTTGGTATGGACTCGCCTCCGTCTCAGAAGCACTGTGTTCACCCGGCTCTATCAACCCAGCTTGGGTCTGTCACCTCATCATCCTCCGATCCCTCAGGCTGCTCCCCACTCGGACTTCCTGCCCTGACAACAACTTCACACATGTCTGACAACTGTGTTTCTCATCGTCCGACACCTCTTTACACAATTCTTCCACACGTCAATAATGTAATCATCACCCACAGACTGCGAAGGTGGAAAAACCTGGCTCAGAAAATTGCTCAGCAGCAACCGGACAAAGTGGTTTGTGACTGTGGGAAGGGTCCAGAAAACAGTTCCTCGAGTATGCCGGTTACAAATGCAAATTTTGCGGGAGGGGGCAGACTGGGGGGAAGGAGGCTGAGGTGGAGGAGCTGGAGGAGTGTGATTTCGGTGACATGGGTGGACTGCGTGGGAGACATGAAGGGGACAAATGGCTAGAAGCATTGTCCGCAATCACGACATCACTCTTCGCACTGTTCTGGCCTCAACAGTGCTCTACCACGAGTCCAGTAACTTGAGCATGATGAACCTAGGAGTGTAGCTGCTGCGGCGTTCCCCTGCTCCCTCATAGCAGGTGGTGTCTCACCCCGCCCAGGACCACGGCCTCGACCCCGGCAGTAGTTGGACGCCCACGTCCACGCCCTCGTCCTCTACCCCTAGCCCGGGTTAAACATTTTCAAAATAAAGTGAAACTTCAATTTTATTTTTTTTTGTGTGTTTTTGTGTTTTTTTTTCAAACAAAACGATGCTATCCTATTGCTATGGCTAGTTTTAACCTATACTGACAGACACATGGATTTTGTGCTGTGCCAGATGACTTGAGTTAAAGATAATAAATGTAAAAAATAAATAAATCAGCAGACTGTGCCTAATTCTACTCAAACCCTAATAAATTGTCCCACTTCGGTGTTTGAGGTGGATATGTGTGTCACTAAGAGCTAAACACAAGTCTCCCTCCAAATCCTCACAATATGGTACTAGCTGGCACTACTAATGCCAGCAAGCCCAGCCACAAGCAAAACAAAAAAAAGGAAAATATAACGCTATTGTTGCCTAAATAAGCCGTTGGGGTTCTCCTATGGCTATTTTCTAGCCCACACTCAAGCACACTGCTTTGCAGATTAATGTGAGTTCTAAAAGAAATAAACGTAAAAAAAATAAATCAGCAGAACCGGCGTAATTCAAATCAAACCCTAATAAATTGTCCCACTCGGTGTTTGAGTTGGATATGTGTGTCACTAAGAGCTAAACACAAGTGTCCCTGCAAATTCCTCACAATATGGTACTAGCTGCAATACATGCCAGCAAGCCCAGCCACAAGCAAACCAAAAAAAAAGGAAAATATAACGCTATTGTAGGCCTAAATAAGCCGTTGGAGTTCTCCATGGCTTTCTAGCCCACACTCAAAGCACACTGCTTTGGCAGATTAATGTGAGTTCTAAAAAGAAATAAACGTAAAAAAAAAATAAATCAGCAGAACGGCGTAATTCAAATCAACCCCTATAAATTGCCCACTTCGGTGTTTGAGTGGATATGTGTGTCACTAAGAGCTAAACACAAGTGTCCTGCAATTCCCACAATGGTACTAGCTGCACTACTAATGCCAGCAGCCCAGCCACAAGCAAAGCAAAAAAAAGGAAAAATAACGCTATTGTATTGTATTGAGGTGGATATGTGTGTACATAAGAGCTAAACACAAGTCTCCTGCAAATTCCTCACAATATGGTACAGCTGCACTACTAGTAGCAGCAAGCCCAGCCACAAGCAAACCAAAAAAAGGAAAAAAAAACGTTTATTGTAGCCCAAGAAGACTGTTGGGTTTTGTAGAATCACTCCTGCCTAACCATAATTCTAATAGAAACACCCCTAACGCTTTCCCTGACCCGCAGCAGCTCTCTCCCTAGCGGCATCCAGACAGGAATGACGCGAGCAGCGGGGCAGGTGGGGCTAGTCTATTCAGGGTCACCTGATCTGGCAGCACCAACCACTGCTTTCGACGTGTAAAGGGTACCACGTCGCTGGGTGGAGTGCAGGTCTCCTGGCTTGTGATTGGCTCTGTTTCTGGCCGCCAAAAAGCAAACGGCGGGAGATGCCATTTTCTCGAGCGGGCGAAGTATTCGTCCGAGCAACGAGCAGTTTCGAGTACACTAATGCTCGAACGAGCATCAAGCTCGGACGAGTATGTTCGCTCATCTCTAGTTGAGAAGTAAAAGTTCTCTTTACAGAGACTTCCAATTAAAGGGCATCTACAACCATGAAGGATGAAGGACTGTATGCAAATGAACCTGAAGGGCTCCAGGCTTCATAGGCGTATACAGGGCTAGGCTGTGTATACTGGAAGAGGATGCGCATACAGTGGGAATCTGCATATACAGGGGGAGTCTGTGTATAGAGGGGGAGGCTACGTATACAGAGAAAGGCTGCATATACAAGGGGGGGCTGTGTATACAGGCAGTGGCGTAACTAGGAGTGGCAGGGCCCCATAGCAGGCTTCGGCATGGGGCCCCCCTTCCCACTTAAAAATTATACATATTTGTATACTCACACATGCAAGTTACAATCACACATGGATACATTTATACATATAGACCTTATACACACATACAGTGACATATACAAACAGCATATATACACACCTATAGTATATGTAGACACCATGCACCGTATACACATACAACATATACACATCACAGATGCAGCATATATACATCATATATATGTTATATACATATTATGATGTACATTGTGCAGCGTAATATGGATATAATGATGCACATCCTCCGCTCTTTAGTGTGTCAGGTCGGATGCTGGGGCCCCCTGACACTGTGGGCCCCATAGCGGTTGCTATGGCTGCTACCACTGTAGTTACGCTGGGGGGAGGCTAAATTAAGGCAACTAATAAATGAATTATATTTTAATAAATAATAAAGGATGTTTTATGTTGGGAGTAGTGTGTTGAGTCATGAGAAATACCATGGCCAGGAGAAATCGTAAAGAAGTTCATCACTTGTCAGGTACGAGATGCCATTAATGTCTGTGTCCCTGACTGGCTACTAGTGTGTGAGGTAGCATCATCGGGTGCACGCACTGGGGGGGGGGGGGGAGCAGCATTTTAAAGTTTCGCCTCAGGCAGCAAAAAGGCTAGAATTGGCCCTGTGTACTGGATATTCAAAATACAGAGTCTGTTTCCTGCAGGCTTAAATAAGAGGTTAGAGGATGTTTTCTGATTTGGTTAACTAACATTCTTCATGAAACCATTATTTTATTAATTTCAGCATAAATTGAGAAACAGATACAAACATCTCTCCCAGAGAATAAATCATCCTTCTCTATGTATATGCCTCATGTGGCTACTAATAATTTTTATCAAAAAAAGTTATAATTGTCTAGTGCTGTTGTAAATTATAGCATGATTACAGATTTTTCTATTAACCCCTTATCACCGACACTAGTTTTCAGCTCAATGACCAGATTCGATTCTTCAAATCTGACATGTCTCACGATAATTGTTTATAACTTCGGAACGCTTTAACATATCCAGGTGATTTTGAAACGGTTTTCTCGTGACACATTGTACTTCATGTTAGTTACAAAATTTAAGTGATAAGTTTTGTGTTTCGTTCTAAAAAAAAAAAGTGAAAATTTGGCAAAAGTTTGTAAAAATTCTTCATTTTCCAAGTTTGAAATGTTCTGGAAACAACCCAACAACCCAATTCTGCCTGACACAGTTCGTTTGATAAGGAGACTATGTATGGAGGCAGCTATATGGACACTTTTGGAGGCAGCTATGCGATGACGTGTGGAGGTACAATGGAGACAAGTGTGGAGCCAGCTAAAAAGACGACATGTGGAGGCTGCTATGGAGACAATTTAATTTGGATAGTGCCTGTATGTGGCAGTCCAAAAAAGTTTTCAAACCGAGGAGCAGGTAGGTGGTCCTCCAAAAATTAATGATTGAGTGCCTGTATGGCACTCCCAAATTGCTTAAGCAAGGACCGGGTAGGTGGCCCTCCAGAAAAATTAAATACCTGGGCCACATTTATCACTTTGTGCGCCTAGTGTAGTAGTTGCGCCTAAATTCTGCCCACTGTTTTGTCCAGAATATCACAAGTCTATAACCATCTGTGATAAGTATATTGTCTGCCTCTTATTAATCACTTTACTTTAAAACAGTTTAGGCTCAATTTTGCGCAGTTAGGCGCAATATTCGGCACTTACATGTGATCCTGCTACAAGTCCTCTCTGCTTCTCCCACAGCCCAAATGAAGATAACACTCACAAACACCCGGGTGTGTGACACCGGCACCCAGTGATACTCCTCAGCAGGGGCTTCTCCTGGAGATGATCCCACCGTGCTGGTCTCCTGCTGCACCCCTGTAATTCTGCACAATAGTCCCCCTCAGACACTGTGCAGAATTATGGGGGACACGTGTTGTAGGTATCGGCAAAACTTCTCAAGCTCTACAAACTTGTGCAAAGTTTCTTTCTCTCTTGCTTTGAGCTCAGCTCAGCTTTGCAGAATATTTGTAAATAAAGGTAATGAACTGTGAAATAGAGTCTGCAGCTCCTGTCTGCAATGTATCTAATGTATCTTTATATTTCTAGTGTCGGCTGAGCTTTGCTGCTAGAAATGAGCTTGTTCTGCAAAGGGGCTCAGTGCTTTCTTCTCAGATAACGCACCTTCGGGCTGGAGTGTTTTTGCGCTCGTTTTTTTGCCCGCCTAAATGAGAACAGTGCACGTGATGAAATCATTAGGCGCGCAAAACATCTGGTTGGTAAGTAGATGAGGAAGCTGCTTAGTTTTGCTGCGCGGCTAGTTTGGCATTTAATTGCAAAAAAGGGTGCAAAAACAACAGAAAAAACCGAGTGATAATGTGGCCCATAGAGTATATAGCTAAGCCAGTGGCCCCTGGCAAAAATCGCCAGTTTCCTATGCTTTAGTGTACAAAGAGGAGGAGAAGGAGGACTGAGGAGGAGGAGTGCATACATTATTCAGGTTGAGCTTCTTCACCTGGTGGAGAAAGAAATCCGGAGAAATCCAGGCTTTATTCATCTGATAAGAGCTCAGCCTGTCAGCGCTGTCAGTCGACAGGCGTGTACGCTTATCGGTGATGATGCCACCAGCTGCACTGAAAAACCCCGCTCGGACAACACGCTAGCGGCACGGCAGCAAGAACTTCCAAGGCGTACAGGCGCCAGTTCGTGCCACAGTCCAGCTTTGAAACCCATGTTGTAGGGAGCTGTGTGATCATTTAGGACAATGGTATGGTCAGCTACGTACTCCTCACCATCTTTCTGTAAAGATCAGCCCTACTCTGCCGAGACTGGGGACAGGTGACAGTGTCTTGCTGGGGTGACATAAAACTGGCAAAGGCCTTGTAAAGCGTACCCCTGCATGCTGGAAAAGGCTGCTGCTCGCCTCGCTCCCTCGCTACTGTCCCGCAGAAGACGCCTCTGCCGCTAGCGCTGTCAGAAGGGAAATACTGTTCAGCTTGTGCACCAGGGCCTGCTGGTATTCATTGCATTCTCCACACTCCTTTCCTCTCCAGGATGAGAGTGGAAAGATTTTGCTTGTACCGGTTGCCAGTAGAGTGATACCCAGTAATCGGTGCTGGAATAAATCTTTGAACGCGAGGGTCACGGGATAGGCAGTCTAGCATGAAATCTGCCAATGCGCCAGAGTCCCAACACGCAAGAATTCACCCTCCCCTCACTGGCCTGACTACCCATTTCCTCCTCCTCAACATCCTCTTCTTCTGCCATACTTGCTGAACAGTGAAGACTGAACAATGGTCCCCTCTTCTGTCTGCGCCAACATTCTCCTCCTCTTCCTCCTCATCCTCCTCCACCTCCTCCGATATGCGCTGAGAAACAGACCTAAGGGTGCTTTGGTCTATCAACAAGAGAATCTTTCCCCCGTCTCTTGTGACGTGCCAAGCTTCCGACTTCATGCTGACCAGAGAGTTTTTCAACTGGATAACATGGTTAGTTGAATTCCACCTCCTGGGCACGTCGCAACAACGTCGGTGAGCGGGCAGTGGGAGGCGCGCTGCGCTGCCCTGAGAGTGGCAGCATCTGTGCTGGACGTTCCTATGACATCGCACAGAGGCGCGCACCTTCGTGAGCAAATCCGAACGATTGGATTAACACATGGGCCAGGCATGGCACGTGTCCGTCTGCTGAGTTGCAGAGCCGCCCCAGTTCGGCCGTTGCCACACAAACCATGCCTGGCTTCAGGTTCAGTGGCCATCAGAGATCAGTCTGCGACGTGATGCCCTGTATAGCTCTTGGGCGGTGTGCACTTTTATCGCCTAGGTCAGCAGTTTGAGCACCGCTGCTGTCGCTAGCGACGGCATGTGCTTGCTGTGCCTAGAGCTAACCGACTAATGGCGCCATGCACACGATGGTAATCGGAGGAGGAGGTGGAGAGGAGGGGTGGAGAAGAAGGAGGCATAGTAGGCCTTTGAGACTGGACCAGGAGGCCCTGCAATCCTACGGCTCGGCAGTATATGAGCAGCCCCAGGGAGATCGGTCCCAGCCTCCACCAAGTTAACCCATGCCGTCGCGATCATATAGTGGCGCCCTGCGGCCACTCGTCCACAGTGTCCGTGGTCAACTGTTGAGCCTTGTCAGAAACGGCGTTGGTCAGGCACGGATGATGTTCTCTGACACGTGGCTTGTGCAGGGCGGGAGCGCACATCGGAAAAGTATTGGCGGCTGGGGACCGAATACCAGGGCGGCCGCCGCCATGAGGTTTCGAAAGGCCGGTCTTCTACCAGCCTAATAGCAAGCAATCTCCAGCTAACCACTTGGAGATGTGGGAAGGAGGGCTTGGGTGTGTGGGTGGGGTTGCGCAATACTCCTTTTTGCGCTCCAGCGTCTGGGGTAGAGGAGAGCTGAACGCTGGTGGATGCTGTGGAGGATCTGGAGGCGAAGTATGGGGTTTTCGCACGGGAGTGTTTTTGGGCCGTGGTCCTGGGCAGGGGCTGACTAGCAAGATGACACAGGGAGAAGCGTGGGTGCCCGGCCGGAGGTGACAGGGCTTGGTGGCCATTGATGTGGGGTGTTTAGCATTCATATGCCTGCGCATACTGGTGTAGTTAAGCTAGTAGTGGTGGAACCCCTGTGATCCTGGTTTGCAAGGTTGCCACCACAGTTTCGTCGGTCATCCGGTGTTTTTCTTTAAAGCACCTCCAACTTCTTGAAAACTCTAGCCTCGCCACGGGAGCTTGACTACGGGCACACATTTGGCGCTGATAGCACCAGCTCTGGCCCTCGCCTCTCCGTCGGCCCCAACCACTCCGCCCTTCCAACCTGTTCTCTGGCTATAGGACTCGCCTCCGTTCCAGAAGCAACTCGTGTTCACCGGCCTATCAACCCAGCTTGGGTTCTGTACCCTCACATCCTCCGATCACCCAGTCTGCTCCCCACTCGGACTTCCTGCCCTGACACAAACTTCACCACTGTCTGACAACTGTGTTTCCTCATCGTCCGACACCTCTTTACACACTTCTTCCACTACGTCAATAATGTATCATCACCCACAGACTGCGACCGTGGAAAACCTGGGCATCAGAATTGCTCAGACAAAAACCGGACAAGTGGTTTGTGACTGTGGGAAGGGTCCAGAAAACATTCCTCCGAGATGCCGTTACAAATGCCAATTTTGCTGGGAGGGGCAGACTGGGGGGAAGGAGGCTGAGGTGGGAGCGAGGAGTGATTTCGGTGACTGGGTGGGTGCGTGGAAGACTGACTGGGTGACAACATGGCTAGAAGCATTGTCCGCAATCCACGACATCACCTCTCGCAACTGTTCGGGCCTCAAACGTGTCTACACACGAGTCCCATAACTGAGACATTGAACCTAGGAAGTGTAGCTCTGCGGCGTTCCCTGCTCCCTCATCAGCAGGTGGTGTCTCACCCCCCCCAGGACCACGGCCTCTGACCCCGGCAGTAGTTGGACGCCCACGTCCACGCCCTCGTCCTCTACCCCTAGCCCTCGGGTTAAACATTTTCAAAATTAAAGTGTAAACTTCAATTTTATTTTTTTTTGTGTGTTTTGTGGTTTTTTTTTCAAACAAAACGATGCTACCTATTGCTAGGGCTAGTTTCTAACCTATAACTGACAGCACACAACTGATTTTGTGCTGTGCCAGAATGACTTTGAGTTAAGATAAATAAATGTAAAAATAAAAATCAGCAGACTGTGCCTAATTCTACTCAAACCCCTAATAAATTGTCCACTTCGGTGTTTGAGGGGATATGTGTGTCACTAAGAGCTAAACACCAAGTCTCCCTCCAAATCCTCACAATATGGTACTAGCTGCACTACTATGCCAGCAAGCCCAGCCACAAGCAAACCAAAAAAAAGGAAAATATAACGCTATGTAGGCCTAAATAAGACCGTTGGGGTTCTCCTATGGCTATTTTCTAGCCCACACTCAAAGCACACTGCTTTGGGGCAGATTAATGGAGTTCTAAAAGAAATAAACGTAAAAAAAAAATAAATCAGCGAACCGGCGTAATTCAAATCAAACCCCTAAAAATTGTCCCACTAATCGGTGTTTGATTGGATATAGCTGTGTCACCGAGAGCTAAACACAGAGTGTCCCTGCAAATTCCTCACTGAATTGGTACTAGCTGCACGACTAATGCCCAGCAATGCCAGCCACAAGCAAACCAAAAAAAAGGAAATATAACTCTATTGCTACCCTAAATAGCCGTTGGAGTTCTCTTATGGCTTTTTCTCTATCCCACACACTCAAAGCACACTGCTTTGGCAGATTAAATGTTGAGTTCAAAAAGAAAAAACAGTAAAAAAAATTAAATCAGCAGAACCCGGCGTATCAATCAAACCCCTAATAATTGCCTCACTTCCTGTGTTTGAGTTGTGATATGTGGTCACCAGAGCTAAACACAATTGTCCGCTGTCAACATTCCTCAAGCAATAATGGTACTACTGCACTACTAATGCCGCAAGCCCACCTCCCCCCCCCACCCACCACCCGCCCCCCCCCCACCCCTCCCCCCCCTCCCCCCCCCCACCCCACCCCCACCCCCAACCGCCCCCCCCAACCCCCCCCAGCCCCCCCGCCCACTCCCCCCCACACCCCCCCCCGCGCCGAACCCCCCGCCCGACCCCCCCCCCCCCCGCTAACCCCCCCAACCCTCGCCGCCACCCCGACCCCAACACCCACCACCCCACCGGCCCCCCCCCCCCCACCCCCGCCCCCCCCCCTCACCCCCCCCCCCGCGCCAACCCACCGCCACCCCAGCCCCCGCCCCCCCCCAAAAACCCCCCCGAGTCGACCCCCCCCGCCACCGGAACCCCCCCCCCACCCCACCCCCCCCCCCCCCCCCCCCCCCCCCCCCCCCCCCCCCCCCCCCCCCCCCCCCCCCCACCCCCCCCCCCCCCCCCCCCCCCCCCACCACCCCCCCCCCCACCCCCCCCCCCCCCCCCACCCCCAACCACCCACCACGCGATATGACCCCACACCCCGCCCCCCCCCCCACCCGCCCCCTGGCCACCAACCCCCCCCACGAAAAAAATTATACCCCCCCACCAACCCCCCCCGCACCCCCCCCCCCCACCCCCCAGCCCCACACCCCCCGCACCCCAGACACCCCAAGAAACCAACACCCCCACCAGGGTGTGTGTAGGAAGGGGTTCTAACCCCCCCCCCCCCCCCCCCCCCCCGCCCACCCCACCCACCCCAGCCCCCCAGACCGCGGCCCCCAACACCCCCCCCCCAATCCCCCGCACCGCCACACCACACCCCCCCCCCCCACCACGGCCCCCCCCCCCCCCCCCCCCCCACCCCCCCACCCAATCACCCCCCCACACCCCCAACGGACCCTACTACGCTCTTTGGTATTGTATTAGGTGGATACGGTGTGTCACTAAGTACTAACACAAGTCTCCCTGCAAATTCCTCACAATATGGTACTAGCTTGCTCTACTATAGCAGCAAGCCCAGCCACAAGCAAACCAAAAAAGAAAATAAAACTTTATTGTAGTCCCTAAGAAGGACTGTTGGGTTATTGTAGATCACCTCCTGCCTAACCAATTTAATAGAACCCTCCTAACGCTTCCCTGCCCAGCAGCAGCTCTCTCCCTAGCGGCATCCAGACAGAGAATGACGCGAGCAGCGCCGGGCAGGGGCTAAGTCTATTCCGGGTCACCTTGATCTGGCCAGCAACCACAACCATGCTTTCGATGACGTGTAAAGGGTATCCACGTCATGCTGGGTGGAGGTGCAGAGTCCCTGGCTTGTGATTGGCTCTGTTTCTGGCCGCCAAAAAGCAAACGGCGGGAGATGCCATTTTCTCGAGACCGGCGTAGTATTTCGTCCGAGCAACGAGCAGTTTCGAGTACACTAATGCTCGAACAGAGCATCAACGCGACGAGTATTCGTCCTCGCGCTCATCTCTAGTTGAGAAGTAAAAGTTCTCTTTACAGAGACTTCCAATTAAGGGCATCTACAAACCATGAAGGATGAAGGACTGTATGCAAATGAACTGAAGGGCTCCAGGCTCATAGGCGTATACAGGGCTAGTGCTGTGTATACTGAAGAGGATGCGCATACAGTGGGAATCTGCTATACAGGGGGAGTCTGTGTATAGAGGGGGAGGCTTACGTATACAGAGAAACTGACATATACAAGGGAGGCTGTGTATACAGGCAGTGGGCGTAACTAGGAGCGCAGGGCCCCTAGCAGGCTTCGGCATGGGCCCCCCTTCCCACATTAAAAATTATACATATTGATAATCACACATGCTAGTTACATCACCTGGATACATTTATAACATATAGACTTATACACACATACAGTGACATATACCAACAGCATATATACACACCTATAGTATTGTAGACACCATGCACCGTATACACATACAACATATACAATCACAGATGCAGCATATATACATCATATATATGTTATATACATATATGATTACATTGTGCAGCGTATATGATTAATGATGCACATCCTCCGCTCTTTAGTGTGTAGGTCGGATGCTTGGGGGCCCCCCTGACACTGTGGCCCCATAGCTTGCTATGGCTGCTACACTGTAGTTACGCGGGGGGAGGCTAAATTAAGGCAACTAATAATGAATTATATTTAATAAATAATAAAGGATGTTTATGTTGGGAGTTAGTGTGTTGAGTCATGAGAAATACATGCCAGGAGAAATCGTAAAGAAGGTCATCACTTGTCAGGTACGAGATGCCATTAATGTCTGTGTCCCTGACTGGCTACTAGTGTGTTAGTAGCATCATCGGGTGCACGCAGGGGGGGGGGGGGGGGGGGAGAGCAGCATTTTAAAGTTTCGCCTCAGCAGCAGAAAACTCTAGAATTGGCCCTGTGTACTGGGATATTCAAAATACAGAGTCTGTTTCCTGTCTCCTGCAGGCTTAATAAGAGGTTAGAGGATGTTTCTGATTTGGTTAACTAACATCTTCATGAAACCATTATTTTATTAATTCAGCATAAATTGAGAAACAGATACCAAACATCTCTCCCAGAGAATAAATCATCCTTCTCTTGTATATGCCTCATGGGCTACTAATAATTTTTATCAAAAAAAGTTATAATGTCTAGTGCTGTGTAAATTATAGCAGATTACAGTTTTTCTATTAACCCCTTATCACCGACACTAGTTTTCAGCTCAATGACCATTCGATTCTTCAAATGTCTGACATGTCTCACGAGAATTGTTTATAACTTCGGAACGCTTTAACATATCCAGGTGATTTTGAAACGGTTTTCTCGTGACACATTGTACTTCATGTTAGTTACAAAATTTAAGTGATAAGTTTTGTGTTTCGTTCTGAAAAAAAGTGAAAATTTGGCAAAAGTTTGTAAAAATTCTTCATTTTCCAAGTTTGAAATGTTCTGCTTTCCAGACAGGAAGTAAAACTACCCAAAAAGCTTGATAATTAACATTTATGGAATGTCTTCTTTATGTTGAGATGATATTTTATGTATCCTCTCATTTTTCTTGGATGTTATGAGGCGCAGAACTTTAGGTGCTATTTTTCTCATTTTCTTGAAAATTGCCAAAACTCACATTTTTAGGGACAACTCAGCTTTCAAGTGAAAGGCCTAAATAATAGTAAAACCCCATAAATTACCCCACTATAGAAACTTCACCCCTCAACGTGTGTAAAACAAATTCTATTAAGTCTATTAACCCTTTAAGTGTTTCGCATGGGTTAAAACAATATGGACCTGCGATTTAGAAACTTTCGAATTTTTTTGGAAAATACATTCATTTAGGCCAAAACTGACAGTTTCAGAATAAATTAAATCATGAAACGCACTGCAACATTTGATGCCCAGTTCCTCCCCATATGTGGTGGTGTCCTGCTGTATGGGCGCACGGCCGGGCATAGAATGAATGGAGGCGCCTTTCACAACAGATTTGTATTGTCACATTGCACGACCTATAAATTTTTATTTTTTTTGGTAATGTGAACATATGAGGCTTATTATTTACGGGATGAGATACAATGTATATGTATTTCATTTTGGGAGTCTAAAGCTTATTCATGAGATTTTATTAACTATTTCAAGGGGGACACAGACAAAATCATCAATTTTTATTTTTAGCATTTTTTCCCTCCCCATTCACCGTTATGTAAAACTAATATTCTATCTTTATTCTCTTGTTCACTACGATTGCGGTGATATCTCATTTATATAGTTTTTCTTACCTTTGCTCAATTTTCCTGAGCAAAACCAATATTGGAGAAAATTGCATTGTTTTTACTACTGACAACTTTTTAGGGCCATAACTTCTGTATTTTTCTGTTGTCAGATCTGGTTGAGGGCTTTTTTTTTGCGAAAAGAGTTGTTCTTTTTAGTCGTACCATATTAGGGAACATAACTTTTTTTGATCACTTTTTAGAACATTTTTAGTGATGGTGTTTTATGAAAAATTGTATATTACGGGAAGTTTTTCAAGTTTCTTTTTTATGTCGTTCACCGAGCGGGTTCAATATACAACATTTAGATTTATTGTACAGATTGATACGGACGTGGTGATACCAAATATGTACGTGTTTTTGTGTTTTATATACTTTAATTGCATTTTATGTGTAACTGGGGAGATTATGGGACTTTTATTTTATTTATTTCATTATTTTCTAAAAGGACTAAATCTTTTTTTTTAAACTTTTTTACATTTTCTACTTCTTGTCTTGAACAAGCGTTCATCTGATCACTTGTTCAAGCCCTTACACTGCAATACAGTTGTGTTGCAGTGTATAGTGTAAGTCACTGAGCATGCTCAGTTACATACAGCCGGGTCCTGCCAGGAGGCGGAACCCGGCACAGAGCGGAGCCGACAGCCTCGGGTCACTCGTCGGAACCCGGGGCTGAAGCAGGATGGATCGGATCCCCCGGTAAGCACACCGGCGGGGGGCGATCCACGTGGGACACACTTGCACGCCACGGTTATGCTTGACCGCGGCGTGTAAGGGGTTAAACACCCTGGATCGGAGTTTTTACGATCCCGGGTGTTAGTGCCGGGTCTGGGCTGTGATATCACAGCCCGACACCGGCACTTGCAGGACCCGATGTCCCGAAATCTTTTTCTGACGCGCCGCCGTAGAAAGGCGTCGCTTCAGAAGAAGTACCCTTAATGACCACCGTAAAAAGCCGATACGGCGGTCATTAAGGGGTTAAAGAGAACCCGTCATGCAAAATAACTGGGCTGGGATGGAATCCTTGTGAGCTGCTCCAACAGCTAGTAGTGACAGGACAAGTGACACAGACCTGATGACAGGTGTCCTTTAATAATGCTGCTTATATGTTTATATACTAACATGCCACTCTGCATTTGTAATGATATTGTAATTGCATAATCAGATTTGGGACATCCCCTATAGCATTTGGTGGGCCCCCAGAATCAATTTCACTATATGCTGATGCATTTTATCCACTCTAACTCATCTAAATTTTAACGTGTGGCAACAGTGCTCTTTGCAAATTGTGCGGACGATTTTTCTGCGACTCTCTAGATCAGTGGTTCTCAACCTGTGGGTTGTGACTCCTGCCGGGGTCGAACGATCAAAACACAGGGGTCGTCTAAAGCCATCGGAGCCACGATTTTATTGCATTTTTTGGCATGAATACAATATTCTTGTATATGGTTTGGGGTCACCACAACATGAGGAACTGTATTGCGGGGTCACAGCATTAGAAAGGTTGAGAACCACTGCTCTAGATAATAAACAAGAACACCTCTGGTGTGAATATAGGTATGTCCTTCGGCTCCAATATTCCCCAAGTTATTGGTGCAGTGGGATTATCTAGGAGTTCAAACATTCACTGAAAAGACATAAGTGGTTGTTAACCTCTGTTATAAGACACTATTCACTGAAGAGAAGTATAGAGAGCTAGCGGGGGATAGTTAGTAATCCTGTGTGCGGTCCAGTACGGTCTACATGTAAACACAGCAGTAGACTGATAGAGAGGCAGCACACTCTATCCTTGTATTCCATTAGCATATAGCCTGCTCTGCACATCTACTGATCCCAGCCCTTGTCAGTGATTATCATACTTCTCTTAAGTGAATATTATCTAGAAGTTCAGCTTAGACAGAATTTATGAATTAATTAGTTATATTGAAATATTCTACTTACATGAACTTTGAATTGAAATTTTTGCCTAGAGACAAATGTTCTATGGATTTACTTCTTCCAACTGATAAAATCAGTGTTACCATTTCTGAGTTAAAACCTAAAAGATAAAAATATTTACCAATAAATGTAAACCTTTTAGGACAGTATTACTTATGTAATAACACTAATAATATTATGTAATGTTATGTAATAACACAATAAACAGTAATATACCTGGTGCAATTACATAGCTTTTAACCACTTCAGGACTCAGACTACCGTATATACCCGAGTATAAGCCGAGACCCCTAATTTTACCACCAAAAACTGGGAAAACCTATTCACTCGAGTATAAGCCGAGGGTGAGAAATGCATTGGTCACAGACCCCCCCTGTATATAGCCAGCCAGCCCCCTATAGTATACAGCCTGCCCCCAGTAGTATACAGCCACCCCAGCCTGCATCCAGTAGTATACAGCACTGCCCAGCCCACCCCCAAAAAAAAAAAACTTATATACTCACCCTCCGGTGGCCCCGATGTGCAGCGCTGCTCCCCCGATGTCCGTGCGGCTCGTCTTCTGGCTTCCGCGCCCGGGAGACAAACATGGCAGTGCCCAGCACGATGTTACAGAAGACACAAGACAGGCACAGAAGCCAGAAGAGGACCCGCGCGGACATTGGGGGGAGCAGCGCTGCACATTGGGGCCACCGGAGGGTGAGTATATAAGTTTATTCTTTTTAAGTATTTTTAAGTACTCGTGTATAAGCCGAGGGGACGTTTTTCAGCACATTTTTGTGCTGAAAAACTCGGCTTATACACTAGTATATACGGTATTTTGGCATAAAGGACATAGCCCCATTTTTCACATCTGCCCTGTGTCACTAAAAGTGGTTATAGCTTTGGAAGCCTTTAACATATCCAGTGGATTTTGAGATTGTTTCATGACACTTTTTTCTTCAAATTAATTGGCTGCTTGATCTTATCCTAAATAACAGACCTGACAGTGTATCAAAATTACAGGTTGGGGGGAACCTGGGTAATAGTGATCATAATATCATTCATTTTGTATTAAACTTTAGTTAGTGGAGTGTTAGCATTAGTGGAGGGGCAACTAACACTCTAAATTTCAGAAGGGTAAATTTTCAGCAACTAAGGAAAGACCTTATATGCATAAACTGGGATAATGTTCTCAAAGACAATAGTCCCTCCCAAAAATGGGACTTTTTCTCATATATTCTAAAAAAGTCCTGTGAGAAACACATACCAAATGGGAAAAAGATTAAAAGGAACAAGAAAAAGCCAACGTGGCTAACTAGTCTTGAAAGAAAATCAATAAGCAAGAATGATAAGGCTTTTAAGGTGCTAAAACATGAAGGTAGCTATGAGGCTTTACAGGATTATAGAGAGAAAAATAAATCTTGTAAAAAGCAGATAAAGGCTGCAAAAATCGAGACTGAGAAAAATATTGCCAGGGAGAGCAAATATAATCCCAAATTATTTTTCAAGTATATAAATGATAAGAAACTAAAAACTGAGAGAGTGGGCCCTCTTAGTAATAACATGGGGGTCAGACTATTATTTTTAATATTTGAAGATTCACTGAGGACTGGTGCATAGAAAATGTGGTACCAATATAAAAAAACTACAGACCTGTGAGTCTAACTGATGTGGAGGGGAAAATAGTTGAGGAGTTTGTTAGAGATGCTATCCTGGAAAATCTCACTGTACATAACCTTATAACCCAGTGTCAGCATGGGTTTATGAGTGATCGGTCCTGTCAGATTAATCTGATTAGTTTCTATGAGGAAGTAAGTTCCAGACTGGATCTGGGGGACACTGGGATGTTGTATATCTGGACTTTTCAAAGGCATTTGACACCGTATCGCATAAAAGGTTGGTACATAAAATGAGACTGTCGGTACAAGGGGAAGATCTGTGTTTTTGGGTAAGTAAATGGCTTAGTGATAGAAAACGGAGGGTTGTCATTAATGGCACATTCTCATATTGGGTTGATGTTACCATTGGAGTGCCACAGGGGTCAGTATTGGGGCCACTTCTTTTTAATATTTTTATTAATGACCTTTTAGTGCATTTACACAGTCAACTTGTACTATTTGCAGATGATACAAAGCTGTGTAAAGTAATAAATACTGAGGGATTTGTGGAAGCTTGAGGAGTGGGAAGAGAAATGGTTGATGAGGTTTAATGTAGATAAATGTAAAGTTATGCACTTGGGCCATGGAAACAAAAAGTATAATTATGTTCTAAACAGTCAATTACTTGGTAAAACTGGAGCTGAAAAGGACTTGGTAACCTCAATTTTAGTGACCAGAGCCAGGAGGCTGCTGCTAAAGCAGATAAAATCATGGGATGTAGCAAGAGATGAATTGATTCTCATGATAAAGACATAGTTTTGCATAGTTATACAAATCACTGGTCAGACCACACATGGAATATTGTGTACAGTTTTGGGCACCAGTGTATAAAAAGGACATAGTAGAACTGAAATGTGTGCAGACGAGAGCAACCAAGATTATTAAGGGAATGGGGGGACTAGAATATAATGACAGATTACAAAATTTGGGATTATTCAGTTTAGAAAACAGACAACTGGGGGAGACTCATTACAATGTACAAATACCTAAACAGACAGTACATGGATCTCTCCACAGATCTTTTTATACCTAGGCCCGAGACCAGGATAAGGGGGCATCCCCTACTCCAAGTGGAGAGGTGATTCTATCATCAACATAGACAAAGGTTCTTTACTGTAAGAGCAGTGAGACTATGGAACTCTCTGCAGCAGGTGGTTGTTATGGAGGACTCTATGTACATCTTCAAGAGAGGCTGGGATGCCTTTCTGGAGAGAAAAAATATCACGGGTTATGGGGATAAAACATTTATTTCATGGTTGGACTTGATGGACCTGCGTCTTTTACCAGTCTTATATACAATGATAATATGATACCAAATATGTGGAGCTTTCTGTGTATTTGTGTTTTTATACTTTATTAAATGTTTGTATGGGAAAGTTACATTTTAGTAGCTTCTATTTTATTTATTTTTGTTTTAAACTTTTTCTTACTGTATACAAACTTGAACCAGCAATGCTCTGATCGCTGGTTCAAGTCCAATACACTCCTCTACAATACTAATGAATTGTAGTGTGGTGAAAACTGTCTTGAGCATACGTTGCATGCCAGACAGTTTACACTGCACTGCAATACATTAGTATTGTAGAAGTGGTCTGACTGCCAAAGACATCGGAAGCCCCGGGGCACTCAGCAGACCTCGGGGCTGCCATGAAGAGGATCGAATCCCCTGGTGAGCGGCATGTGAGGGTCTGATCCTAAGGGTTAAGACCCTTACATGCGGCAGTTATGTTAGAGCATGGTGTAAGCTGTGATATATAGAAACACAAATGGTACAGAAAAATGAATGCATATTTTACTGGGCTCACACCAAAGGCCTTCAAATCCAAAGATAGGACGGCACTCGCTGATACGATCCACAAACATAATTTGTTGGGCTGTTTGAGTGTCTAGAATTTTAAATAGTGGCGATAAGGAGTAGGGCTACTCTGACTAGACATATGTCAGACTGCAGCAATATATAGCACTAGGAAACCAAATTAATTTAGAGAGATCAGGGATCAGAGCAAAAGGGAGCATACATCTATATCTCACATAGACAGCAAAAAGTAGTGTTTAGATAATGATCTCCCTAAACAAACGCACAAGTGTAAACACACACCTACGCTCCCAATATCTGAACTCCAGCCTCTCTTTATTGTGTAAAATAAAAACCCACTCCCACCACACCAAGTTTTTAATCTTTTTCGGTTTGCACATATATTTCAAATAACGACCAACACATACACAGTTCTAGTTTTATTATATGATGGAAATAAAAGTAAATTTTTATCAATCTTTACTTTTGGTCTAAGGACCTCTTGTTTGCAGAAATGCAATTTGAGTGAATTTTCTAAGGCGTTAATGATGTATAATAATGATATTTCAAATATTTCAATTTTATTGTCTGTAAATATTACAGTGTAAAACAATGTTACAGTATAAAACAATGAGGGGTAAGGGAGGGGAAGTGGGGAAGGAGGGAAGGCAAGTCATATTAAAATGATGCTGCTAGGTGAGGAGAAAATTTCTTTTGAACAAGAAGTTTAGCATCCTAGTTTTTCTGGAGCGCGAAAATAATTATTTTTACATTGTTTGATAATCATGAACTTTGCTTAATGGGGTTTTTCCACGAAGGAAAATTAGGCCCTATCCATGGGATATGGGCTAACTTGCTAATTGGTGGGGGTCTCAGTGCTAAGACCCCCGCAGATTGCGAAAAATGATGGGTCCGTCGGACCCCTCGTCCCTCTGTCAGATTAGTGAAGCAGACGGCCTCCGTCATCTATATGGAGCTGACGAAGATTGGTGAGCGCCACGCTCGGCGATCTCCATCAGCTCCATAGAGATTAATGAAGCAGAACAGTCATGCACGGCCGTCGTCTCCATTAATCTGACACCCCTCGTTTTAACTTAAAAGTGACATATTTTTCATTCATGGGTAAAGGAGTGGGGTCCTTTGGGGTTAAAGACTTATCATAGTCCGGTCACATGGTTGGGGGGGGGGGGAAGATGAGTCAAGAATAAAGGAAAGTGTCTCGATGAGGAGGGAAGGTATCAAGAGGAAGAATCCAATATCCAGCCTTTTCAGGAACAATTCTTATTCTTTATTTAGGCATATAATAGACATCCACAGCAGGCAATCTTGCCGACGCGTTTCCAACGTACTAGCCGTTCTTAGTCATGGCTAATATGAACAGACACTTACAAACTTTTATACAAGTGTGAACATAGACACTCCCCTGTTGATGTAATAGGAGCAGATTTCCAGAATTCCCAAAGAGGAGAAGAAAGGGGAGGAGACGAAAAGGGATTGTTCCTATTTGTAAATACATATAATTCATAATTATCTAAATTAATAACATTTGTCTTAAGACAACATATTTACCCATTGCGATTGTGAAGATAAAGAATCTATAAATATGTTAATATAGAAAAACGGGTGCATAATGTGTCATAAGCAAACTAATACTATATAAAAAAAAATAGCACATTACAACAAAAACAAGCAAGCATTATTTTAGGAACGATAACTCTTCCTATTGGGGAATCAAAGAAGACAACATTATAAGAACTATATGTAAAATGCATGAATAATGTGGTTGCTGGTTTTTACTGGTTTTGTAATGAGCCAGAAAAACGCAGGGACAGACGAAAAGTCCTCCCAATGACCCAAATGGATTTTCCGGAAGTCTAGAATATTTTAAAAACACAAAACATGGAGATTAAAAGTATGAAGAGTAAAAACATGATAAGGACAATATACAAGGACGTAACAAATAAATGAAATAGAAATAGAAATATACATAAATAAAGCCTACTTCAAGCTTTTGAAAGGTGAAATAGTGCCTTTATGAGGTATAATGGTACATTAATTCTTTCTTGAGATTGAAGCCCAGAGGTTGACATGGTTCTGATTTAAAAATCCAGCAAGCCTAGAGAGACGTGTTGTTCTCTTTGTCTGAATTCATTTGGAAACCAACTTACCAGTGGCTCACCTGTGATTTTATGTCACCTCAATACCTCTCCATATAGCCATTGCTGCACTGGAGTTTCATCTTCATAAATATAGTGATTATTCTTCTGATCTTAAAGAATTTATTGTTGAGGTTTGTTTGTTTCTCATGACGCGCAATTATTTCATGTATGACAACATTTTTTTCTTGCAAATCAAGGGAGTCAATATGGGTGCCAAGTTTTCGCCCTCACTAGCTAATTTAACAATGTCCTGGTTGGAAGAACTATATGCCTATGCACATGCTAACCACTACCTGGACAGCATAGAGTGGTATGGCAGGTACATCGATGATATACTGATTGTCAGGAAAGGACATGTACCTGCCATACCACTCTTTGTGGATTATCTCAATAATAATTCTTGCAACTTGAGGTTCACATTTTTTACGCATCCCTCAGAGGTAGTGTTTTTGGATTTGAGGTTTACTAATGCAGTTGGCGAGATTGTGAATACTCACACTTATCGCAAACCCACATCGGGCAATACTTTTTTACATGCCCAATCGCAACACCCACGGCATACAATTAAAAGTATTCCTGTCGGTGAATTGGTTAGGGTAAAACGCGATTGCAGTAGTCAATTTACCTACTTTAGTGAAACTAACAATATCTGCACAAGATTGAAGAATAGAGGTTATCCAGACTAGATACTTAAATGGGCCATGAACATTGTTTCCAAGAAAGACAGGAACTCTTTGTCCATCTATCATCAGCAAAAAAAGCTTAGCCAGACTAAACAAACCTACCCTGGTTTTACAATATAGTACTCAGTTTAAGGATATCACTAGAATTGTACAGACATTTGCCCTTATTAAAGACAGATCCGACATAAGAAAAAATTCTAAGTGAAGGATGCAGAATTGTACCAAGCCACGGTTTAACCTTAGGTAATCTTCTTTCCCTTTCTGCCTTTCAAAGCACATCTAGAAAATCCACTTGGCTATCTCATTCAGGTGGCTACTCAAATGCGGGGCTACTCGCTGAACCACCTGTAAATATGTTCATAAAAGTACATCTTTTTGCAATGGTGACGGCACCAAAGAGTTCCGAATTAAGAACCATATCACTTGCAATACAACCAATGTCATCTATGTCTTACATTGTACTCAATGCAATTTGGTGTATGTTGGTCAGACGTCTCGCAAACTCTAAACGAAGTTCATGGAACATCTGAACGATATTAAAAATCCAGAGAACCGCAACTTGTCAGGGGTGTCTGAACACTTCCTACAAGCACATGAAGCCAAAACTGATCATCTCTGTATTTATGCTATTGAAAAAATTAATAAGCCGTTGCGAGGTGGAAACACAGGTGCACTATTGAGAAACCGTGAGGCTTACTGGATTTTTAATTTAGAATCAAGTCAGCTTCTGGGTCTCAATCTCAAGAAAGAATTAATGTACCATTATACCGCATAAAGGCACTATTGCACCTTCAAAAGCTTGAAGTAAGCTTCATGTATATTTCTATTTATACATATATTTATCTATTTGTGGGCTCACAAAGATGCCCCCTATGTTCCTTAACATAACCTGTTGCTTTCTTGTATATTGCCCTTATCATGTTTTTACTCTTCATACTTTTAATTTTCATGTTTTGTGTTTTTAATATATTCTAGACTTCCGGAAAATCCATTTGGGTCATTGGGAGGACTTTTTCTGGCTCATTACAATACTAGGTCACGGGAAACCAGCGACCGCATTATTTATGCACTTTACATATAGTTCTTATAATGTTGTCTGCTCCGATTCCCCAATAGGAAGAGTTATCGTTCCTAACATAATGCTTGCTTTTTTTTTTGCAACATGCTATTTTTCTTATATAGTATTAGTTTGCTTATGACACATTATGCACCCGTTTTTCAATATTATCATATTTATAGATTCTTTATCTTCACAATCGCAATGGGTAAATATGTTGTCTTAAGACAAATGTTATTAATTTAGATATAAATATCCCTTTTCGTCTCCTCCCCTTTCTTCTCCTCCTTGGGAATTCCAGAAATCCGCTCCTATTATGTCAACAGGGGAGTGTCTATGTTCATACATTTATTTAAGTGTCTGTTCATATTAGCCATGACTAAGAACGGCTAGTATGCTGGAAACACGTTTATTATATGCCTAAATAAAGAATAAGAATTATTCCTGAAAAGGCTGGATATTGGATTCTTCCTCAATCTTTTACACTGCCCGTGCAGAGGGGCGATCCGTGCCACTTCTGGAAACTCTCTTTTGCTGGAAGGTGAGCTGGACTTTTCTTCATTTTCCCAATGTATCAAGAGGGTCATGGTATGATGTCATATGATAGGTTGGTTACTATAAAGTGGCAATATATCAGGATACCCGATTACATGAATTGAGGGAAAGAAGAGGGACATTCCTATCATGTGTTCACATCTAATCAAGCATCCTAATAGAAGCAACATGTGGAAAATTGCCCTTACACTGTGCGCTATGGTAGTGGCCTCTGTCACTAAAGGAGGCTCCTCCCAGTGCATAATGCCATTCTGTTTATTGTTCAGGTCACCTGTCAAAAATAACTTTGGTTTCCTGCTTATTGGTGAGAGAGGAACAATTGTTCTGGGCCTTTTCTTCTCAACTCTGGCAGCTGGAGAGTGTTCAGGGCCCTGTGTAAAAATCGGTAAATACTTACAGGTAATTTTGTTTCCTTGAACAACCTGTGTGAAAATTGCTTAACCTGGAGTCCAGATTCTGGATGTAAATGAGCAGGTTTTATGTTAGAAGGCAATTGATAATATGCAGCGCTTTGCTCCTTGAGTAAAAACGCATTGGGGAAGATGGGGGTCGGGATGGTGGTATATAGATTCAGAGTGAAGGAGCAGGTATTTGGGCAATATGTAAAAGGCGGGGTAAAGGGAAGAGTTGCAGGGAGTCTAGTCATAATCTGGTGCACCCCAAGCTGGTGGATGAGGAGGATAACAGCACAGGGGTAGCGATGCTGCTGCAAAACATGGCCTCTAGCAACCCGGCACTGCCTGCTCCAGTAAGAAGGGCAATGGGAGCACAGGCAAGTTCAGACAGGTACTGGGAGATTCCATTATTAGGGTAACATACAGAGCAATTTGTCACAAACACACTGCATACCGAACAGTGTGTTTCCCGGGTGTTTGGTGTCAGCATGTTATGGATTGAGTTACTGGAAGAAGCTGCTGCAGATCCAGCGGTCATGGTCCACATTGGCACCAATGACAAAGTAGGAGGCAGGCGTAGGGTCAAGGACCTCAAAGGGAGTTTTCTCTGAAATACTGTCTGCACCTAGTGCTTCACCAAAAAGGTAGTGGGGGATTAGGGAGGTAAACAAGTGGCTTGAAAGTTGGTGTAAGAAGGAGGGGTTTGGGTTCATAGAGAAATGGGCTGTTGGCTATAGGTTGTACACCACGGATGGGCTCCATCTAAATGTTGAGGGTGCAGCAGTTTTGGGGAAAAAAATGGATACAAGGCTGGGGGAGTGTTTAAACAAGAGACCTGGGGGAGAGTTACTGTACATTTACATAGCAAGACAATGTAGATAGGAAACTGGGAAGAGCCATGGTACATGAGAAACAGGAGCTGGGATAAGATCAGTGAATAAGAACCAAAGGAATAGGGAAAACCATATAAAGTGTATGTACACTAATGTCAGAAGCCTTACAAACAAAATGGAGGAACTGCAACTCTTAATGTTGATGGGCAAATATGATATAGTGGGTATCAGTGAAATATGGCTGGACAATAGCTTTTTCTGGGCTGTTAATATAGATTGTTAGAATCTTTGTAGAAATTTTTGTATAAATGAAAAATGGTGAGGGATTTGTTTTTATGTGAAAACTTGCCTGAAGACGTCCTGCGAGATGACATTGGGGAAGAAAATGAAAAGGGGAGTCCCTATAGGTAGAGATAAGGGGAGGAAAAAAAATATAAACTAGGGGCTTGTTATAAAGCTCCTAGTATAATAGAGGCAGCAGAGGAACTGCTGATAAGTCAAATAGATGTGGCCTCTAAACATGGTGAAGTACATCATGGGGGACAATTACCCAGATAGACTGGGAGCAGAAAACTGCAGGTCCTTCATAGGCAGCAGGTTTTTGTCAATAACAAAATACACCTTTCACAACTAGTCCTGGAGCCAACCAGAGAGGGGGCACTCCCTGCCCTGACCTAGTCCTAACCAATAGATCTGACATAATAAAAAAAAATGACAGGTTGCGGGAAACCTCAATAATAGTGACCAAAGTATGATTGATTTTACATTTTTGCTTTATTAAGATGGTTAGTAGAGGATTATAGATCGAAAAATAAATTCTGTAAAAATACAAAAAAAGGCATCAAGAATAGAGACCTAAAGAAATATTGCTGAGGAAAGTAAAAATAATCCAAAATTATTTTTCAAGTATATAAATGATAAGAAGCTTAAAAGGGAGAGTGTATCATCAAAAGAACCAGGTCCCGATGGCTACAGCGGGGAATTTTTTTAAACTTATGCAAAACCAAATCTCTCTAACCCTTATGCAAATATACAATGAATATTTGAAAGGTAATCCTATACCGGATGTTTCCAACACGGCATATACAGGCAGTCCCCAGGTTACGTACAAGATAGGGTCCACAGGTTTGTTCTTAAGTTGAATTTGTATATAAGTCGAAACCGTATATTTTATAATTGTAGTTCTAGACAGCTGAAGTTTCAAATTTTTTTGCTGTAATGGGACTAAGGATTATCAATAAACCTTCATTACAGATACTTTATAGCTGATTATTGCAATCTAGGACTATAGTAAAGCATCCAGAGAGCTTCACCAGAGGTCAAAGGGGGCAGAGGGGTCTGTCTTTAACTCGGGGGATCATCCAACCCAGCAATACTGGCTATAGATGCTGAAAAAGCTTTTGGCAGTGTAAGATGGGGATGGATCAGTCATGTGCTAGATCATATTGGTTTGAGAGGCGCTTTCAGAACATATATACAAAGCCTATATCTAAACCCTCAGGCTAGGATATACTTACCAGGCTTTATTTCATCACCCTTTCAACTTCACAGAGGGACTAGGCAGGAGTGCCCGCTCTCGTCTCTTTTATTTAATTTAGCAATAGAACATTTATCACGTATGCTTCTGACAACGCCACAATTAGAGGGCATAGAGGTGGGAGAGAAGCAAATCCGGGTCAAACTATTTTGATGTAAGTCAAACTGATGATCTGTTAGCATTTCTGGCTACACCAGGCAGGGATCTCCAAAATGTCTTTAATATACATCATCAATTTGAGGCCTACTCCGGTTTCAAAATTAAAATATCTAAATGCGAGCTACTTGATCTCTCCCCTAAAGAAAATACAGTAAGATGGGAATCCCTGGGTGTACCCATAAAATTGTCAAGTACATCTATTAAATATTTAGGGCTACATATAGGCAAAATCCCAGACACAATATATAAGCTGAACTACCCACCAATAATAGGGAAAATCACTGCAGAACTGAAAAGTTGGATATCTCTCACTTAATCCCTATCAGCAAGATGCCATCTCCAAGATGATGTCATTTTCTAAACTTTTATAACCTATGCAAACCATCCCCCTGATGATAAAGCATGTAGAAGGGAACTCCGTTCACTCAGCTTTTACTTCCTTCATATGGGCAACCAAATGCCCAAGGATAGCTTTGCATAAATTCCAATTGCCGAAAGACAGAGGAGAACTTAACCTTCCCAATATAAGGAACTACAATAAAACCTGCCTATTGAGACATGCGATAGACTGGTTAGGTGATACTCACTGCTATTCTAACACATCCCATGAGAAAAATATGTTAGGCCCCCTTTCTCTGAAAGCACTTTTGCACACGCGCCTTAATTGAATACCATGATACCGTGAATAAAGCCTCCTACTTATAGATACAATAGCAGCCTGGAAAGCCACCAGACGCTTGATGGGTTTACCTTTTTTGGAAAGTAAACATATGCCACTCTGGAATCACAATGAATTCCCCCAGGGAAATGAATAATGAGAATTTATTGAATGGCCGCAAAAGGTGATATAAATAAGTCATCTCTTTCACCCTGATGAACCTAGACAATTCACTTTTTCTGAAATGGTTTCAACTTATCAACTTAGCCAAAGCCATTTTCTTGCCTTCTGTCAGATAAAAAGTTTTTTAAAAGAAAGACTGGTAGACTGGACAAAAGAAAGGGGGAATAATTTCATTGACACGGCCATAGGAGCAACCCCTACATTACAATCCTTCTTACATGCTTACATAAGGGATTTTTTTATGACTAAACAAGTGGATAAAAACCTACTTAAGTCATGGGAAAAAGATACAGGTGTATCCGACGATAAAATACATATATTATAGGGCTGTATTAAGATACAAAAAGTGGTCATTTGTGTAAGGTGGAGGGATGGCTATTTTCAATTGATGCACAAAGCCATTTATGGGTTTAATATACCGCCACATCCTAATACTCTTCATTGCCTAGCCGCTTGTCCAAAATGCCAAAGACCAGCTACTGACATTTTCCATGGCATGTGGATGTGTCTAAATATAAAAAATTTTGGCAACAGCTGGTGACCCAGATTAATGATAAGTTAAAAATTTAGCTACCTATGGAACCCTGGTTACTCCTGCTACATTACAATATACTTGACTTCACACTGCCTGGGGTTTTAAATGTATATATATTGGCGGCTAAGCGTGCCATCCTGGCAAAATGGCTACAGCCTCACTGCTCCCAAATAAGTGAAGTAATGCAACTGATAAATAAATATATGTAACTGGAGAAATTGGAGGTAGAAAACCAGAAAGAAAAGATGACTGAAACATTTTTTGATAAGTGGGGAGTATATTTGGCTCAGATGGAAGTATAAAATCGATATTACAACTCTTTATGAACACCACTTGGTATTTAAAAGCAGACATAGAAGATGCCTTGGGCAGGCTCAAAGTAACTTGAAGGGCATATGAGCATTCTAGGTGTAGTCCTTACAGGGAAATACATTTTTGAGACCACAAAAGCATCCAACCTAAAGAGGTAGGAAAAGATAAACGGCACACCTGTGAGAAGAGGGGGAGGAGTTATAGGTGGAACATAGTAGCAACCTTTGAAAAAAAATTTTTTAGCATAGAGTGGTTTGCAAGATACAGATGAAATCTTTCCTACCCACTTGGCTGACTTCTTGTCAGAAATCTCTTCAGTTAGTTTCAAAAGGAGTGCTCTAAACTGGTAGTGTTTTAAAAGGCCTTTCAGGTTCGCTGCTACCCTCAGATATTTCTGAGACTAGAGGCTAATGGGCACTTCATAATAAGCATTGGATAGGTCTATTGATATTATGAAGCAGTGTTTTGTTATAAGAAATTTATTGTCGATTTTACAGTTTCCATGTTGAATTTGTCTACTAAATTTATTATCATACTAAGGGAGCCAAATGGTTTCTTTAAATGGATATGGTTTTTAAAAGATCCCTTGACCCCAAGGTGAACACTTCAAAGACGGAGGCCTTGCCTTTCAACCTTGCACAACCACTTGTAGACCAACTGAAAGCTACATTCAAATATAATTGGAAAGCTGATGCTATTAAATATCTGGGGATACTTCTGACCCCCTCCTATAATACACTGTATGGGCAGAACTTCCCTGGCAGCTTTCGGGAAATAAGGACTCTGCTTGATAAATGGAATAGTCTCCCCCTCTCCCTTTTTGGCAGGATAGCAGCGGTTAAAATGACTATCCTGCATAAGCTGCTTTACCTTTTTGAAACGCTACCAGTGTCGGTGCCGCTGGGTGCTCTGAGGTCCCTGCAAGCATCAATACTACATTTTATTTGGGCAAAAAAGAGGCACAGGATCTCTAGGACTGTTTTAATCTCTCACAAATCTAAGGGTGGACTATCGGTGCCGGATATAACCAGATACTACTGGGCAACACATTTGCGGCGTATTCCAGCATGGTCCACCTTGTTGGCATTTTCTAAATGGATGGAGATAGAAAAATTGTGGTTGGCCCCTTTTCACCCTAACTCCTATCTCTGGCCTAAAGAGGCGCCCGCGTTGCCTAACCCTCAGTTAGGCCCTATTTCATTCACGATAAAATTTCCACTGGTATCTCAGTGTTCTCCTCTGCAATCTTTCTTACACACCCCCTCTATGCAGCAGGCTGGAGTTGGACAGGAAATCAAACCCTGGCATGAAAAGGGATTATTTAGGTTTGCAGACATTGTAGACTACCGAGATAGGAAGATTTTGCCTTTTACTTGTTACAATCCTTGGATAGTACCGAAACGGTCTCAGTGCCCACCATGTTTGAGCATATTTGCAAAACCGCTACCCACACCTCTGGCCTTATATCAGATATCTATATGATACTATTGCACCCAAGCTCAGATGAACCTATCGCACACCCATACATGGACAAGTGGGAGAGCATAGTGGGGGGACCAATATCACAAGACACATGGCAACTGATTTGGCATAGGGCGGCTAAAACCTCCTTATGTGCTACACATAAGGAGAATCAGTACAAGCTGATGTTGCAGTGGTACCATACCCCATCTTTGCTACACAGGTTATTTCCGGACACGCCGGATACTTGCTGACGATGTGGCTCAGTTGGGGGGACTCTTCAACACATCTTCTGGACATGTCCATTAGTGCAGCCCTTTTGGCAGGAGGTGAAGACTCTCCTTTGGGAGGTCGTAGCGGTGGATATTCCACTCTCTCCTTTATATTACCTGTTGAATGTTTCTCCTCAGCCCATGGCCAAGACAGGTACAAAACTGAGCCTGCACATACTCACAGCTGCGAGGTGCTTGATAGCGCAATTGTGGAAAAGGCAAGCCCCCCCCCCCCCCCCCCGAATGGACCTACTCTCTAGGGTAAGGGAAACTCGCAGTATGGAATATCTGACTGCCTCCCTGAATAATCGTATCCCATTATTTGATAAAACAAGGGAACGATGGAATCGCTTCTGGATAGAAGAGCGGGCAGGAAAGGGAGAGTGATATGGTCACCCCTTTTGTTTCTACCTAAGTGTTAATTGTTGTCACGGTGAGTATGTATGGCTGTCTTTTGTCTGTACCCCCCTACACCCCCCCTAGACCGGTTAGACATACTGTTGATGCCTCCCTTGGTAATTGTTTTAATATTATGTAAACATTATACTGTTAGGCTTTGCCTCTTGGTACGCCAATGGAAAGTTTAAACTGTTAATATCCTATGGGACAAACCTTGTCTTACAGTTGTATTATTGTTGAAGAACTTTAATGCATAATATGTACTTGACAACTTTTTGTTATATCTCTTTGAAAAACGATAATAAAAATACAATTATAAAAAAAAAAAAAAAAAAAAAAAAGATCCCTTGACCCTTCTCCTGTTATGGTACTTCCCACAAAACCCCTTTTTTCTAGTAGGCACATTACTTTTGCTTCCATAACCTGCTGAGCTAACATGTTCATCATAATTGTGATTTTGAAACAAGGTGGAATTGAAAATGTAACGTAGGCCTTCTCTAATGATACCTGAGACTCAACTCCTCCCTGATATCTGTTACAGACTGGATAAAAATGGGAAATCCTGCCCCACACCAGAATCCTTGCATCATTTATGAGAGGATTTCCTAGAGGTTTCAAAGCTGAACATAGAACATCTAGATCTTTTGGTTATCTCCAACCTCCTCCTTTCTTTTTCCTGTTTTTCTAACCTTGATGACATTTTAGTGGGGCATAAAAGGACTTATTCTTATACGAATTATTAGGAAAACTGTTTTTCTTGTTTGAGATTCTCTTAAGGGATGGGGGATGGGAGATAGGGATGGGAGAGGGGGATAGGGAAGGGGGAGAGGGTGAAACTAATCTACTCTGTATTTATTTAGTGTCATATTTTTCTTTTGAGTCTAGCAGGGTGAAAATAGGTAAATTATAACTTTTAATTACACAATTACTAAAAAGCTTTATGCATCAAATGGACTCCAAAACTTCATTTTGATATTAATTTACGTACCCAATGGTGCACTCACATAAAAAACATTGACACACATAAGTGTCGTAACCAAGGATGTAATTGATCAAAAATCTCTTAGCCAGTAGAGTATGAGACGTTCAGTCACAGAGATAGTGATCAATGTGCACCACCAATTAGATATCATACACCTATTGTATGGAACAGCTACATGTAAAGGCAGCAGGATTGGTTATCATTTGCATACCCACCACTCAAATGAGTAGACTGGTTGGACCTGTTGTGCCAGGTATAATCTGGCCACTTTCGGAAATGCTGGCGCAACCAGTGCACTTGCTAAATGATGAATAACAATCATACAGTGTGAAGTTAAAATAGTTATCCAAAAAACAATGCCTGAACACTACAAGATGTCATCGTTAGTGTGTGGAGACAATGCACCATATTCACACTGACATAGAGAATTAGACCAACAAAGATGAGCATAGAAAATGAAATGTTCTTACCAATTCCAGGAGTAACATTCCTGCTCCAATCCGTTCAGGGAGACGGGACAATATAGGCCCTCACACTGACCTAACTGATGCCCAGACTCCCGTCCTTACAAGGACAGTCCACAGCTGCAATAGAAGAAATATTCACGGTCCAGCCAGTATCCAATACACACTTCTTTATTAGGTAAATCAGATAAATAGGATGCAGTAAAATTCCCAACGCGTTTCCTCCGCTGTCCTGCAGATTCATCAGGGGACATTGATATTGTAGCGATCAAAACATCACATAAATAACTTGTGGCTACTTCTAAGAGTTCAAAGCAGTGGCTCCTGTACTCATATATCCCGGCATAGTGACACCCAGATAGGCGGCTGGCGTGTGCAGGAATCTACTGCGCAGGCCCGGCTATTTAAAAGCCATGGCACGCTCAGTCCGCTTAACCCCGCAACTGGTCATCTGATCGCGTCGCGTGACTGGTCACGCGGCAGATCCTGGACGGCTTCCTGAGCTGTGACGCATAGTGGGGAGTGTTAAGTATACACCCACTCGATCTACATCACGCAACAGGGACAACCAAATTGTAGGTATCAATAATCGCCTAACCTGGGAATTTGCACATTAGTGAATGTGCTTATTCGTAAGGAGTCACAACGCACCGATCTCCAATATATTGTATCGGGGCATGTGTCTGTGCTGTTGCATAGACCGGCGATTATTTATTTCAACAATTATTTAAAAGGTACAGTGAATTGATATTTCTGGCAGTACAATATACAAAAGAGTCTCTTAGATAAGAAAAAATGGGTTAAATTCAGAATTAGAACAGCACAATACAAACACCTGTAATGCAGTTCTATAGATAAACGCAGAAAACTAGAAGGTGGGGGGAAAGAAGACAGACCCCCCAAAAAATGGGTAAGGATGATCAGTGATGGAGTACTATATTGTGCGAGAGTCCATTGATTGTAGCAGCTTTTCTACAACAAAACAGCACTGTTCAATATCATATTCAGTGCTGCAATATATCAAGAAGTCACAGTGATGGAGCTAGACATCAATGAACAAAGCAAAACTTAGAGTTTCGTTCAGACTAGCTGGTGCTACAGTGTTCAGTCTAAAAATCCATCTCGTCTCGGTCTGCAAAATTATTTTATCCCAACTCCCACCTCTTACATTACGCGGTACATGGGTTATGCCGTGGAAACGAAATACATTTACATTCCCTTGGTGACATTCCAGGACATGTTTCGCCACAGATGTCTCTCTCGAGTGTCTAACATCAGCCAGACCTTTTCTGAATGTGATGGAAGGTGCAATGTCAATGGCATCAACAATGTCAGGGTCCATTCGTCGGGTATCCCAATGTTGGGAGATGATCTTCCTCACAGAGTCAGAGCCATTATTAAAAGTTGTTATGAACCTAATGGCATGATCAGTGTCCTCTTTCACTCTTGGAACCAACAGGTCCTTTCGTTCGCTTTTTAAGGCATTCTGAAATGCACCCTTAAGGATATTGTCCGGATATCCCTTTTGCAGGAACCTTTCTCTCAGGTCATCTGCCTGTCTCAGGAAGGTTTTTGTATCCAAACAATTCCTTTGTAACCTCAAATATTGGCCAGGGATGAGAGTGGAAAGATTTTGCTTGTACCGTGGGTCCAGGAGAGTGAATACCCAGTAATCGGTGCTGGAATAAATTCTTTGAACGTGAGGGTCACGGGATAGGCAGCCTAGCATGAAATTTGCCATATGCGCAAGAGTCCCAACGTGCAAGAATTCACTCCCCTCACTGGCCTGACTGCCCATTTCCTCCTCCTCCAACTCCTCTTCTTCTGCCCATACATGCTGAACAGTGAAGGACTGAACAATGGTCCCCTCTTCTGTCTTGCCAACATTCTCCTCCTCTTCCTCCTCCACCTCCTCCGATATGCGCTGAGAAACAGACCTAAGGGTGCTTTGGCTATCAACAAGGGAATCTTTTCCCCCGTCTCTTGTGACAAGCGCAAAGCTTCCGACTTCATGCTGACCAGAGAGTTTTTCAACAGGCCAAGCAGCGGGATGGTGAGGCTGATGATGGCGGCATCGCTACAGACCATCTGTGTTGACTCCTCAAAGTTACTCAGCACCTGACAGATATCAGACATCCACGTCCACTCCTCATTGTAGACTTGAGGAAGCTGACTGACCCGATAACATTCTGGTTTGGAAGTGACAATATGGCAGTCTAACATCGGCCTGCGGCATGCATAAGGCGGAAACCATGGATATATAATTCACCTCGTGGCACGTCGCACAACAGCGTCGTGAGCGGCGCAGTTGGAGGCCGCGCTGCCTGCTGTCGCTTAGCGATGGCACCACGCTGCTGTGCCAGAGCTACCGATGATGGCGCCATGCCCAAGGCAAGGTACTCAGGGGAGGAGGAGGGGAGGAAGTAGTGCCCTTTGACCGGCCGAGGTAGGCCCCGCAATCCTGGCGTCGGCATATATGGACCAGCCCCACGGGTAAGACTCGGTCCCAGCCTCCACCAAGTTAACCCAATGGGGTCGATACCTGAACAGTGGCCCTGCCCGGCAGCACACTCTCCACGTGTCCGTGGTCGGATGGACCTTGTCAAAAGACGTTGGTCAGGCACGGTGATGTTCTCTGACACGTGCTTGTGCAGGGCTGGGACGGCACATCGGGAAAAGTAGTGGCAGCTGGGGACCGAATACCGAGGTTTAAAAGGCCTCGGTCTCTACAAGCCTATAGGGCAGCTCTCAGGCTAGCAGTTTGGAGAGTGTGACGTTTAGAGCTTGCGCGTGGGTGGGTTGCGCTTATACTCCTTTTGCGCGAACACGGTGGATGCTGTGGAGGATCCTGGAGGCAAAAATGGGGTTTTTCGCACGGGAGGGGTGTGGGCCGGGGTCCTGGGCAGGGGGTGACTAGCAGATGACACAGGGGAAGGAGCAGTGTGTGCCCGGCCGGAGGTAAACCGGTTGGTGCCATTGAGTGGGGTGTTTAGCATCATATGCCTGCGCATACTGGTGGTAGGTAAGCTAGTAGTGGTGGAAACCCTGCTGATTGGGTTGGCACAGGTTGCCACACCCAGTCGCGGTCCTCCCGTGTTTCTTAAAGAACCCCAATCTAATCTCTGAAAATCAGCCCTCGCCACCGACGCCCCCGGCTCTGACTAGGCCCACCACATTTGGGCGAGCGCCGCTCTGGCCCTGCCTTCTCCGTCTGGCACCACCACCCCATGCCTTTCCAACTGTTTGCTATAGGACTGCCTACGTCCAGACAGCACCGTCGTTCCACCCGCATCCAGCTGGCTGACACTATGCATTCTCGATCACTCAGATCTGCTCCCCCCGGACTTCCTGCCCTGACAACATTCACCATGTTGACAACCGTGTCTCCTCATCGTCCGACACCTCTTTCTACTCTTCCACCACGTCAATAATGTCATCATCACCCACAGACTGCGACCGGTGGAAAAACTGGGCATCGGAAATAGCTCAGCAGCAATCGGACAAGGGTTTGTGACTGTGGGAAGGGTCCAGAAAACAGTTTCCTCAGAGTATGCCGGTTCAAATGCCAAATTTTGCTGGGAGGGGCAGACTGGGGGGAAGGAGGGTGAGGTTGGAGGAGCTGGAGGAGTGCTGATTTCGGTGACATGGGTGACTGCGTGAAGACTGACTGGGTGGACAAATGGCTAGAAGCATTGTCTGCAATCCACGACATCACCTCTTCGCACTGTCTCGGCCTCAACAGTGCTCTACCACGAGTCCCAGAAACTTGAGACATGATGACAGCCGGGAGTGTTGCTCTGCGCGCTCCCCTGCTCCTATCAGCAGGGGGTCTCACCCCGCCAGGACCACGCCTCTGACCCCTGCAGTAGTTTGGACGCCCACGTCCACGCCCTCGTCCTCATCCCTAGCCTCGGGTTAAACATTTTCCAAATTAAAGTGTAAAATTTACTTTTTTTTTTTAAACAAAATGTGCTATCCCTATGCATGGCTGTTTCTAACCTACATGACAGCCACATGGATTTTGTGCTGTGCCTGATGACTTTGAGTTATAAAACGCACACATCCAACACTAAAAAAAAATAAATCAGCAGACTCTGCCTCATTCTAAATCAAACCCCTAATAATGTCCCACTCCACCGGTGTTTGGGTGGATATGTGTGTCACTAAGAGCTAAACACAACGGTCCAAGTCCCTGCACCATCCGACATACTATGGTACTAGCGCATCTACTGGCAGCCAAGCAGCCACAAGCAAACCAAAAAAAAGGAAATTATAACGTTATTGTAGCCCTAAGAAGGGCTGTGGGTTCTTGTAGAATCACTCACTGCCTAACACTATTTAAGAGAACACCCTACGTTTTCTACCAGCAGCAGCTCTCTCCCTAGCGGCATCCAGACAGAGAATGATCCGAGCCAGCGCGGGCAAGGGGCTAGTCTATTCCAGGGTCACCTGATCAGGCCAGCAACCACTGCTATCGACGTGTAAGGGTACCACGTCATGCTGGGTGGAGTGCAGGGCTCCTGGCTTGGATTGGCTCTGTTTCTGGGCCAATATCACAATGGCGGGAGATGCCATTTTCTCGAGCTGGCGAAATACTCGTCCGAGCAACAAGCAGTTTCGAGTACGCTAATGCTCGAACGTGTTTTCTCCACTTAAGCTTTCTCACAAACAGATGTAGATCTTTTATTATCTCATATATGTCCGGATTGCTAGTGGGGACAAAATTAAGACCTTTTGCCAAAAGCTGGATCTCAGAGGTGGTGAGGGCCCTAGTATAGAGGTTTTATGACTTGGGAGCTACTGTCTGACTCACGGGGGGTCTGCTCCTAGCTCTCGTTTGGTATGATCACTATTTCTCTGACTGAACGTCTCATACTCTCCTGGCTAAGAGATATTTGATCAATTACGTCCTTGGTTACGACACTTATGTGTGTCAATGTTTTTTATGTGAGTGCACCATTGGGTGCATAAATTAATGAATTTTTGGAGTCCATCTGGTGCATAAAGCTTTTTAGTAATTGTGTAATTAAAAGTTATATTTTACCTATTTTCACCTTGCTAGACTCTATTGATAAATTTTTGGTGACTGGTACAGCCTCTTGATCAGGGCTTCAGGCGGCAGAATGCGGGTGTAAAGGGCGGCGAAATTTGCCGCTCTAAAGTGGGCGATTCGGGCGTCCATTAACGCCCGAATCGCCACCAGCTAAAAAATCGCGCCTGTCTCTTTAAGACACGGCGCGATTTTATGCGGAGCGACGCAGCGCCTTTTCGGCAGCTGCGTCGCTCCGTTCTAAGCAGTGCACAGGCGTCATGACGTCCAGCGCCTGTGTCACTGTGCGGAGCCGCGGCTCACAGAAGAAGCCGCGTGAAGACCGGAGCGCGCGAGGGAGCAGCTGCCTGCAGGTGAGTATGATTGTTTATTTTTCATGTACTTTAATAAATGTGGGAGGTTTCATGTTTATACTGGAGGGGGGGTACTATATAGGGCTGAAAACGTTTAATACGGGGGGGGGGGGGCGTATAGATATCAAGGGGCCATATTATTTTACTAGGGGGGGGATGCCATATATATTATTGGGGCCATAATTATTTATACTGGGGGGGCTGGGGGGATGCTATATATATTATTTGGGGGCATAATTTTTTATACGGGGGGGGGGATGCTATATATATTATTTGGGGCCCATAATTATTTATACTGCGGGGGGGGGGCTGCTATATGTATTATTTGGGGCCATAATTTTATACTGGGGGGGGGATGCTATATATTTATTTGGGGCCATAATTATTTTTATACTGGGGGGGATGCTATATTATTATTTGGGGCCAATAATTATTTTACTAGGGGGGGGGGTGCTAGGGGGGTGCTCTATATATTATTTGGGGACATAATTATTTATACTAGGGGGGGGTGCTGATTATATATTATTGGGGCATAATTATTTTATACTGGGGGGGGATGCTATATGATTTTGGGGCCATAATATTTTATACTAGGGGGTGGGGTGCTATATTTTATTTGTGGATTTGGGGCTATAATTATTTTATATGGGGGGGATGCTATATTATCTATTTGGGGCCATAATTATTTTATACTGGGGGGGATGCTATATATTATATATCACTATATCACTAAGCTGGGGGATGTATATGGGATACAGTATATTACTAAGCTGGGGGGAGGTTATATGTGATACAGTATATTACTAAGCTGGGGGATTATATGGGAAGTAATTACTAGTGGGGGGATGTATATGGATACCGTATATTACTTACTGGGGTCTGTTACCGGTACAATATTTACTAAGCTGGGAGAGGACTGTTTATGTGGGGCAAGATTTTATTAAGCTGTAGGGGATCTATAGGGGAGCTGTAATAATAATTGGGTGGTGAATAACGAGGCCTTTAAATATATGGAGCAGGGATATATAAAAATAAATGTAATATATATATATTATATATATATAATAGGGGTGCTATATATTTAGTAGTTATAGGATACAGATTACGTTGCATCATGTAAACCAAAGTTGGGGGGGGGGTCTGGAATAATAACTTGGGGGGTGTGTATATTGATTGGTGCTTAGCATGCTATAATTCCAGTTGACTAAATCTAATAATATAATATATATATTATATATATTATATATAATGAAGAGATGGTGTTATATGGGTGGAGGATGAAGTCGTGGGGTTGAGGGGTATCTATTAGTTAGGAGCGCAGTGTTGTTATCCAGGAGACTTCATACTGTAAGTGACTGTGGTATTTTTAGGGACGCCGGGTGGAGATGCTGCACGGAGCTGAAGATATCTGGCCGTGAATTCAGCAGTGATACGTCATGGATTGGAGAACCCGTAATAAAGTCCTCCTCATGGAAGAGATTGTCATCTATAAGGTACTAGATGCCACTAATGCCTCTCAGATCCTGTAGTCAGTCACACAGTGTCAGTGCGCTGTCTGTAGGGTTGTTAATTGTTAATAAAGTTTAAGGATTTACTTAACAGGGAGCGGGGGGGGGGGCAGCATTTTAATATTCGCCTCAGGCAGCAAATATGCTAGAATCGGCCCTGCTCTTGATACATTGTTTATTGTTTAAAGTAGTGGGCTTTTTGACTAGGATAGATTCATATTTTTCTTTCGTCTATCCATGTGACATCACAGATTTTGTAAGCAATATTTTTGTAAAATTAAAAAAAAAAAATCAGTTTTAACTCCTGGGGAATTAAGATTTGAAATTGAAGTTCCAGGAGTGGGAAATTCAGGCTCTGCTAAAACCAAGCTGTGTGGGATCCATATCTGGTTCATCTTCATCAATGACCACTAGAGATGGGAGAATCAATTCTAACGAATCAGAATTTGTTCCGAATTTTAGGAAAACCTTGATTCATTGCGATTCTGAAGTTTACGGTGATTTGTGGGAACAATTTTTTTTTTTTTTTCCCCTTTATTAGCTAATTGGGCGTGAGTACAACGTGTTACATGGGGCAGAGAACTCTGGGAAGAAGAAAGGAACACACTCGACCACATGTGCAGGCATGTCAGCCAATCAGCGACCAGCAGGCTTATGTGATGTCACAGCCCTATAAAAACAGGCAGCCATATCCAATCTCATCATTTCCCACTGCATGTGCTGTCTGTAGCGTCCAGCTGTTTGTGCTCAGTTGCTGCTGGAGTGATTTTTTTCTCAAAGTCCAGGGTGTTAGTTATTGTGGTTCAGTATACTCCCCATTTCAAATGCTTTTTTGTTGATAAAGTAGAAATCAAGAAATTTGTGTCAAATCCACATGGTTGCTGGAGTGATTTTTTCTCAAAGTCCAGAGTGTCAATTCATGTGTTTGTCACGGTAACAGGGAGACTTGGTCACAGGAGGGGTCAGGATGAGTCTGTGGACCCTCTGTAGCACCGCGAAGATGATGGTACCAGCCGACACCCGGGACCAGAGTCTAAGTGGCACCTTGTCTTTGCCAGAGCCTGCCGGAAAGCGGGATGGTCTTGCTGCGGCGGGTTTCCACCAGGTGATTCCATGGGTGCAACTAGGCTTGTGGTGGCAGCCAAGGTAGTACGGGGGAAGATGCAGGGCACAGTCCGAGCCTGGGATGACAGCAGGTGTACAGGTTGGAAGGATGAGCTGGGACTCACGGCAGGAACACAGGAGCTGGCACACGGTACAAGCAGGCAGGATCTGGTACACAGAGCAGGCAGGCAGGAACTGGTACATGGAGCAGGCAGGAACTGGTACGCAGAAACATAGCCAGGAACGGATGATAGGATACAGAGGAACACTGGTAACACAGTAACACTGGAGGTCTTTCAGTTAGCAGGAAATGATGCTTAAGATCCGGCGAGGCAGGAAAGGTGGTGCCGGATTATAAGGGCGAGCCGAATTAGCCAGCGCTTGGAACGGGGACGCACGCGGCCTAGTCAGATGGGAAAGCAGACTCGTGGAGAGGTGAGTCCGGGCCAGGGAGCGGGAACGCAGCACCGAGAGGGGCACGGGTGTGCCCGTGATCCATGGCATGGATCGCAAGGACACCCGTGACAGTGTTTTTGTTTACCCTCCCACATTTCAAGTGCTTTTTTGTTGATAAAGTAGATATCAGGAAATCCGTGTCAAATACACATAGTTACTGGAGGGATTTTTTTCTCAAAGTCCAGGGTGTCAGTTCTTGTGGTTCTGTATACCCCCTCCATTTCAAGTGCTTTATAGCGGCAGTGTGTTGATTGGCAACCCAAAGGTTCTCGATTGGTTGACTAGGTCATCCACTTCCTCCCAAATGACATCTGACAACCCCAGCCAAGAGTCTGTGATTTCGTCAGATACAACCCGTTTTTGGCATGGCCCAGGAGCAGGTCAGCGGCCCTTACCTGTCCTCAACCAGCCTCTGTCCTGTTTATTTCCCTCAGCCAGAGATCTACTAGGTGGTCTGGGCTCAGCGCCACTATACAGCGAGGATGAATTATTTAAGGACAATCAGCAGCTGCTTGGCAGTGAAGAGGTAGGGCAGACATCCACTGCTTCGTGCGGAAGATGGGAAAGTAGAGATATGGAGAGTGGCACGGGAAGTTATGTTGCACTTGCAAGTAGTCGGGCTGTGCATACTGAGACTGTTGAGGAGAATAGCAGTGACCGCAAAACACAAATCGATGATGATATAGCTGATCACACTTGGGTGCCAGGTGAAGCTAGGGTTTCATCATCATCGTCAGGAGAAGAGGGTGTCAGCAGGCGACGAAGCGGGCAGCAGGTTGCTACTGTGACCATGAGTCAGCAGGGTGGCAGCAGTGCGGGGACAGGAGCCAATTAGTCAACATCTGGCATAGGGATGTGTTTTGACTCTCCACCCTCTTGGACCCTTGCTACCGGTCAAAAATGCATGCCTTTACTTCATCTGCCGAGAGGGAACAACAACTGGTGTACTATAGTGAAATACTGTGCAGACGGTTGGCAGCAGCCTACGTGCGCCATTGTCCATCCATTGTCCATCCTCTGTCAGGTCTGACAAGGGGATTCCTGGCAGTCATCACTCACATACTACTGCCACGGCTGCTGGGGAGCTATTGGGGGATAGGAGCAGTAGCAGCTTCATCAGCAGCAGCTTAAGTCTGGAGTCCTTAATGAGTAGCTTCCTTCACCTGCCTAATGAGGAGGGTAGCTGCCACCATCAAAAGGTTGATGTGTGGCCACAACTTGCGTAGTTTGCAGTAGAGAAGCTGTCCTGCCCGGCCAGTATTGTGGCATCAGAGCGGGTGTTCAGTGGGGGGGGGGGGGCTATCGTTACTCCAAGGAGAACCTGCTTGTCCACCTGTAATGTGGAGAGACTGACCTTTGTCAAGATGAATCAGGCTTGGATCGGCCAGGATTTCAACTAACCAATGTCTTATGCATCAGATTAGATCAGCGATGACGTCTCCCCCAAACGTTGAGAAATTAGTCTGTATTCTAACTACCTGCCTCAGCCACTATTCTGATGCTGCCACCTGCCTGATGCCACACATCTGCTGCCAGTTTCTCCATCTGCCTCCCACTGTCGTTGCCAGGGACTGGAATTGTCACCCACCTCCACACTCCGTCATTATGCCAGTTTCTGACCTCCTGCTGCTGCTGCCGCCACCTCCACTATCTGTTATTGTGCCACTCTGTGGCCTACCATGTTGCTGCCACCTCAACACTCTGTCATTGTGCCACTTTCTGACCTACTGCTGCTGCTGTTGCTGCCGCCGCCTCCACACGCTGTCATTGTGTCATTCTGTGGCCTACCATGTTGCTGCCAGCTAAAGAATTTGTCATTGTGCCACTGACTCCGACTTCCTGCTGCTGCTGCCGCCATTTTCTGACTCAAAATTTTGGAGCAAAGTTTTTAAACTATGCTCTACAGTAGCAAATATGACCATCACACCTAAGGCTTCTTTAGCGTTGTTTGGATTAGGCATAACAAAAATCCCTGTTTTCGCAAAGATAGTGCTTCACATCTTACTATCAGCCAAACTGTTAATAGCCAGAAAGTGGAAAAACAAAGGGGCACCAGAAATGGGAGAGCTTACAGATCTCCTAACAGAACACAGTTTTTATGAAAGAGTAATAGCATACAGAAACAATAAGGAAAGACTTTACAAAGGGATGCACCAGATATACTGGGTTTATCTGCATAAGGGAAAATAATAATAGGGGAACTGGACATAAAGTGAGAAATGGCTGGGGCCAGGTACACAGCTCAAAACAATCCATATATTAGGTTCTCATAAAAATCAGGACAATCTTTAACACACCTTCAAAATATGAACATCCACCATAAAGGATAGTGCCTATAATTCTTTCTCTCATTTTTATTATTATTACAATTTCTCAGTTCGGAGTTCTTGGATGTAGTTTAGTTCAATATTGACGGATCAGAGTTTAAGAGTCTAGTCGCTAGGCCTTTCTACCCTGCCAGCTAAAGAATTTGTCATTGTGCCACACTCTGACCTTCTTCTGGTGCTGCTGCCGCGACCTCTGCACTCTGTCATTGTGCCACTCTGTGGCCATCCATGTTGCGGCCAGCTAAAGAATTTGTCAGTGTGCCACTTTCTGACCTCCTGCTGCTGCTGCTTCTGCCGCCACCACACTCTGTCATTGTGCCACTCTGTGGCCTACCATGTTGCCGCCACCTCCATAATTTGTCATTTTGCCTCTCTGCGGCCTACTCATGCTGCTTCCAACTGACCGCTTTCTCCCTGGAACACCCTGTTATGTCAGAAGGTATGAAAAGCCTCAGGATTGATAGCCAAAAGCAGGAGTGGATACAGAACAAACAGGACATGTAAATATTTCATTTACTGGTCAGCTCTGTTTTGGATCAACTCGTGTTTGTTTTTGGTTCTAGCAATACTGATGGATTATTGACCGATTGAAAGTGGACACTGACGGATGAAATGAAGGGCAAAAGGATCAGTGACATCAATGCAAAATTACTGCTGACACCCTCTCCATTCTTTTGGGGGTTTCTACATGTATCAGCGTTTAACAGAATAGGTTCTGTCGTAATCTATGGAATTATCTGATGTCAGTGTAAAAAGAGAGCACTCTTTCATGTTATGGTGAGATCTTGGCCCTCAGCTCAGTCCTTTTGAGCTGGCACAGATGTTACGTTGTCAGGCTGCGTTCCCGCTTTACTTATCTGGTTAAGTTGGCCCTCTTAAGTGCCCATGGAATTGAAGATTGAAGTAATTCTAAGAGCAGCGGCTGTCATGTGCGTATCATACTAAACACAGCATGTTTGAAGACCAACCATGTCCCTATGCATATTGAGCATAGCACAACGATCACAACCCTAACAGGCTACTTTGCAGCCAGAAATACCTGTTTTTAAACTGATTCTACATGATTCGATTCGGGTCGAATAACATTTTTTTCGAAAAAAAACTGTTAAATGGAATTTGAAAAAAATTTGCCCATCTCTAATTGACCAGATATTTCTTTTGTTTACCTCTGTTGGTGATGACACTATCGGAGGTGCTGAACACAACACTCTTGCTGCAGGTAGGACAGCACCCCTACAAGGTATAAAGGGCAAGGTTTTGCCATGTGCAGATTTTCTCCACCCAGAAATTGAACTGTTGCTGGAGGGTAGGATTAGCACTACAAGGTAGAAAGGGCAAGGTTTGGGCCATGGTGTCATATTTTCGCACCCAGAATTGAACAGAAAGAACCCATCCTTCCAGTATCCAGAGAAATGTGTGGACAGATAATGTCTCCACCATCTGAGTAACAATCTGCCTTCTGTTACTACACGCCCCATCTAATACCCCATCTGTTGCATTGGCAACTTCCCCCTCCTCCTCATGCTGCCACCTGAGCCACTGCCAGTAGCAGCCTCCACCAATGATAATTTAAACCCCTATTTTAAGTATTACGCTCTAGTATTGGAATTAAAGATGCTACATTATCCTTGCAGCAAATGACCAGTAGAGTGAATTATCTGCACTCTTGAGATTGGGCAACTGGGTGCATAGGCACTGCAGCCACATAGTGGCTCATGTGGGTCAAGCTGCCCTCAGTGGAAGGTGTCTCCTCCCTCCACCTCCTCTGCTCTCTTCCAGCCATGGTCCAGTTAGTAGTGAGCTGCTCAGGTTCACCCAAATCTTACCCATCGTTCTGCTCCAAAATTGGTCCACACTCTACCGCTTTCGAGTCCTTACGACTCTTTATCTATTATTAAGAGTAATATTATTAAGAGTCGCAATCCGACTCAAAATGCGTAAGATGTGTGGATCTACTACTCTCTGTTGTTGCCAACCTGTTCTGTTACTGGTTTAATGAGAAAGAAATAAAGAAAGTTTTTAATGAGTATCATCCCTGTGAGTTTGCTGGTTCATTTCACAACAAGCTTCACCTATTGTTCGTCTGGCTGCCAGCACTTCAGCGCCTTTTGGAACCATGCAACGCCAGGTGAGACAGGATTGATTGAATTTGTATAATTACCATTGAACATACAGTTGTGCCCATGTGCAATACATGGGACGTGCTTCAATCTGGCTCGGACCAAAGCTGCAACCAGGATTTAGCCAACGTCAAACACCACCTTTCTGGGCTTGAAGTTCAGTTCAGTGGAACAACTACTGTCCTACTCGTCTGTCTGCTCCTGGACCCAGTCAGTCCCGGCACTCCCGGGCGGATGTGTAGTCTTCCTCCCAGACAGATTAGTTAAGCTTTCCTGCTGCCTTTCCCCATATCTTGCCAGTTGTGGTGTGGTTTCTTTGACTGACTGGATGAAGAAGCAGGAGAGGATTAATCTGAGCAGGAGAAGAAGGACTGCACAAGGTGATTTCCTAATTCCTGGTATGGTGGAGGGTGGGGGGCTGAGTGAGCCAAGCATCTCCTGTCCCAGGACCAGCACCACTACATCAACCCAGTGGGTGGTAAGGAGGTTAACAACGCCGCTTGTGCTATTGCTGTGTCAGTGGGAGACTCGCAGAATATCATGATATTCCGGAGTGGCAATTCCTCAATGATGATTGTCCACACTCTGTTTGATGCAGGGCAGGTACGCCTAAATAGGGAAATTAGTGGAGGCTGGGAGCTTCATACTGTATGACAACCGTCATCAGATTTTTAAAACTATTCCACTCTACCAGCCTGAATAAGAGCATTTCAAAGTTCAGCAATTTGGAAATGCTATTATTCAGAAACAAACTTGGCCAAAGTAATGGGACAAACTTTAACTTTCTCTCCATTATTTGTGGGATGAAGAGCTGATTGGATGGTGTGGACAGGCTTGTTTATGAAGATGGTGGGAGTATTGGTGCTAATGTCACATCCCCATTTTGTGGGGAGACAGGTGGTCTTGTGACTTGGGAGACGTTGGAACAGGCTGAGCCAAGTAAAGCAGCAGGGGTAGCCATAGCTGTTTCAAGGGGTTTTTAGTATCTCAGCCACTGCAGACATGCAGATGCTTGGGTTCCAAGGTTCTGAGGTTCTAAGATCGTTAAAGCTTTAGCCATGCTTTATGGACTGATCATACAGCATGCAAAAATGCCACACCTTGCAGACACCCTGTGGGATGGCCTTTGTTTCCCTTGGGGCAGGCAATGACACGGCTGCAAGCTGACCATTGCACCTCAGGTCCCATTTCCTTGTTTTGCCACCTTTCAAGGCTTCCTGAACACCACCTCTACATTTGAAGTATCACTGCCATATTGGGTCTAGGACCTCATCATTACCCCTTTCATCTTTCATGAACCCTCACTTCTTCTCTCCTTCTTAGTAGCATATCGTAAAAAGCCACAACAGCTGGCAGTTGTGTTTCATCGTCATCATAGGTCTCTTCTGATGGTCCACCATCCAAACGCTTTTCCTCCACTAAAAATTCTAGAGAATCTTTGAACATTATCTCTTTTACTGGGGCAGGTGGATGGGCCTAGAATCTAACCATGAGATATCATACCCAGTGGATAACTGCTTCCAGTACTTGCAGCTGAAATGGCTTTTACTTAGCTATATGAAGGGGAAACGATGGAGGGCTCTGTCACGAAAAATAATCCCATGGAAGTTGGGGTACTTCATTAATTGACAAATCCTTTATGGGCCTACTGACAGCCTGCCATACATACGTGCATACCCTTGGTCTACTTACACCAGAGGAGCTTGGAGCATTCAGAGACTTGAACACTTCTGACTAAATTGCCAGCCCCATACCAACTACACCAACGCAGCCGTACACTTTTCCTTACTCCTTTTAATAAGTATAGGCCTGCAGCTCTTAGAAATCCTGTTTTCCGATCTATGCTTATAATCCTCTGATACTCAGTAAGATATCTCTAAACTATCGCACCTATGGTAATCTATGCCATTCTTTCAAAGTGGTTAAGTAAAAGAGGTTAGATTGCAGGATATATGACGAGCACTAAAATGCTCGTCGTACCTCGTTATTCGAGACAACTTTTCCCGATACTCTGTCACGAATAACGAGCCCCCCATTTGAGTCAGGAAGACTCACATCTTTTCAAGGGGACCAGGACTGCACAAGGGAAGCCTTGGCCAAGCACCCCTGGGAACTTCAGAAAAGATGGAAACCCAGCGGTAAGGCCAGGAAACAGCAGGGCAGCATGGCATTGGATGCCTCTGAGGCTGCTTAAAAATACGCACCATATGCCAAAGTATGGGCACCAGCATGGCATGACATAGTGACCGAATGATGCTGAGATAGCATCTAAAACATCCAAGTAATTGACCCCTGACACTATATGGGGACATATGCAAGATGCACGCAGCGGCTACGGCAGCGCAGAGAGTGTCCTGGCAAACCATACCCCAAATGGGCTTCAAGCGCTTAAAACCCAATGGTGCAGAGAGAACCAAGGGTGAGCACGAAGCTACCTTCAATATAAATATCAGTAAATGATCAAAGTTTTGCACCATATATTTTTAGTGTGATTACAGCAGCCAGAGGGGGGCGACCTAATTAACAAGTTTTTTGAGTGAGAGGAAGCCATCGAAACAACCTCAAAATTCTGCCCTGACACAGCTCGTTTGATAAGGGGACCATGTAGGGAGGCAGTGACTAGTAGTAGATTAAAGGTGCTTGCAGTTAAAACTATGTTATAGTGGATCTTGGGATGGAGCTGCGCTCCGCTCCAGTCAGCTTTGCCAATCCAAGCCCCTGTCCTCTAGGCTACTCCCCAAACAGCACTCCTAAGAACCTTTTGTATAAATCAGTGTAGTAGCGTTTCTATAAGTTTTAGGATGGGCGGGTGAGGGTTGTAAACAATGCGCAAGAGCGCTGAAAATATGGAAATGATAAAAGTTTGCCAGTATATTTTGTGGATTACACAGCAGGGTGGCGACAATAGTTAACAAGTTTGATGTGAGCCAGAAAACAACCACAACATTTTGCCTGACACAGCTCGTTTGATAAGACGCACCCAGTAGTGGTAGGCAGTGAACTAGTGTAGATTAAGGTGCTGCAAGTTAACTATGTTGTTTGGATCAGCTGGGATGGAGCTGGCGCTCACGCGCCGGCGAGCTTTCGTCCAATCACGCCCCTGTCATCTAGTAACTACGCCCCAAACGCCTGAGCTCTTAAGAACGCTTTTTATAAATCCAAGTGTATAGTGCGTTCTTATAAGATTCAGGATATGGCGGGTGGGGGAGGGGAATGTAAACAGTATGGTCCGCAAGAAGCGCTGAAATAAATTGGTAAATTGATAAAAGTGTTGCCAGTATATTTGTGACTTAGCTTTACCACAGGGTGGCGACAAAGTTAACAATGTGATGTGAAGCCATGAAACAATCAAAATTCTGCCTACCAGCTCGTTTATAAGTGGACCATTTGGAGGCAGCTATATCTGACTACTTTGAGGCAGCTATGGCATTGAACGTTGAGGAGGCAATGAGACAACAGGTGAAGCTATCACTAAAAGATACGACGTGTGGTAGGCTGCTATGGAGACAATTTAATTGTGGATAGTGGACGTATGGATGGGACAAGGGCTCCCAAAAAGAGTTTAATCCAGAGAGAATAGTGCAGACCGAAAAACTAGAGAGTGCCTGTCGATCCCAAAAAGGTTTTCAATAAAGGAGCGGTAGCGTCCCAGACAAAAAATTAACAAGTAGAATTGCAGTGCCTGTTATGTGGCATAACATACAAGAGTTTTGCAAAACCGAGAGGAGCAGTGTAACATAGGTCCTTCACAAGAAAGTGTAGACAAATTTGAGTGCCTGTATGTGGCGCCAAAAAAAGTGTTGCAGAACGCATAGCGCAGGATCAGGTAGAACTACGTGTGTGAATTTACATTTTGCGCCAAAAAAGATTCAAAGCAGGCGATAGGCAATCCAGTTAATATGCGTGCCTGTATGGTGCAGTCCACAAAAAGTTTTCAAACCAGAGGAGCAGGTAGCTGGTCCCCTAGAAAAATTACATAGATTGAGTGCCTGATGATGTGGCTTCCCAACAAATTTTTACAAAACAAGAGGGACAAGGTATTGTGGCCCTCCAGCAAAAATTAAATCCATAGAGTACTATAAAGTCCAAGCCAGTTGCCCCTGGCAAAAAATGAACCAGTTTCCTCCTCTGCTTTTATGTAACAAAAGCGAGGAGAAGGAGGACAATGAGGAGGAGGATTCATACATTATTCGTTTCACTCTCTTTCACCTGTGTGGCTAAAAAGAGAATGCGAAAAATTGAAGGGGAATGCCAGTAGGCAGTAATGGGAAAAAAAAATGGTTCATGCTTGATCAATCGTCAGCGGAACTTGTCAAAGCAGCTGTCAGATAGTACGACAGGTCGTGGGTACGGCTTATCGGTGGATGGATGCCGCGGCACAAAAAAGAGCTTGCACTGAAAACACGCCGCAAGAGTCGTACGGAGAGCACGCTAATCGGTCACGATACAGATGAGAAACAAGGAACCAGAAGATCCGATAAAAGAAAAAGAGGGAAGGGGGTCGTAGGGCGGAAAGGGTACTCGACTAAATTGCTGAGGTGGCCACGGGGGTAGTGCCATCTTTGAAAGCGGCAGAGTTATATATGGGTGTAGGAATGGTGTATAACTGTGATGAAATTCATTTAGGACTATGGGATAGTGTGGTAGGTCCCATACTACAGGTAAAATGAGCGCCCTCACCGTGTCATTGTCTAGTATAGGAGGAATATCCGAGAACCCTAGCGTGGAAGGCAATTAACCGAGTACATAAATAAGGGGGTCAGTGTGCAGTTGTGCAGTTGGCCTGTGGGGTGATAGTGGATGAAACATAGAAAGGACTGGCCAAAGAACAAGGTGTCGGCGCAAAGAATGGTGGTGGAGGGAAAAAATGCGCGTTAAAAACCCCGTTCCAGATTGTCGGGTGGGGTGGAACAAAATAGCGGTGCGCTGAAGTCGAGTAACAACTACTCAGAATGCGAAACGAGGTCGGGAAGGGAGCGCTGACTGAAAGTGAGAGATGGGTAACGCCCAAAATCAGAAGGACAGAACCAATAGACGAAGTAAATGGCCGTCAGTGCGGGGGAAAAGCGTTCAAAGGAAATCCGTTGTTCAGCTGGTGCGACCAGGAGACCTAACTGTGTAATGTCAATGGATGGGCGAGTATGCGGTCACACATCGAAACTAAAGTTGCCGTCAATCCAGGTAATGCAGATGTGAAGATGTTTGCGTTTGAGCCGTGGGTCCCAAAGGAGAGGGATGAAGTGGACCCAGTGCGAGGTGAAGCGGGGGAAGGGTGGCTGAAAGGAAAAAGTGTGAGATATATTGGGCTTGTGGAAAAACGGCGATGGGTAACAGGCAGGTTGATAAATGGGGCAAGAATCGTTAGCAAAAATGAAAATCTGGCGGCAGTAATGAAAATGCAAAACACAGAGTTGCATTGCACGCAGTCAGTAATAACAAAGGTCTCTGGCGCTCACAGGAAAATAAAAAGGCAACTGGTGGGTGCCGGATATATCCAGAAAAGGATGTAACTCCTTCGCTGCCAGAGCCGCTCCAACATCGCTCTTGCTTAAACTGCCGCGGAAATACCGGCTTACAGGTGTGTAAAGGACGTAGCAAATGGTCCCCTCGTGTCTGTCGCGCCACATTCTCTCCTCAGTTACGCTCATACAGCCGTCCATCCGGATGTCGCTGAAAGAACAGAAAAAGATCCATAAGGTGGCTAAAAATTGAGCTATACCACCAAGATGAAGCTGAAATTCTTCTCCGTCGCTGTTTACTAGCGGCAAGAGCTTCCCAGACTGGGGCTTCGATAGGGGCTGACAGCAGAAAAGATAAAATTTTTTCAAACGAGGGCCGAGAGCCTACGAAGGAGTGATGGTGTGAGGGAAGGGCTGTGAGTGGGGATCAGGGGCATCGGAAGTCAGCCAAACTGACCATCTGGTTTGACTCCCTAAAGTCCTCACAGCACTTGAGGCAGTGGTATCCAGCGTCACAATCGCGTCGTTGTTGTAACTTTTAGGAAGCAATAGTGACTGACCTCGAGCTGATGAAAAAGGAGGCCAGGTCATTGCGTGGAATGGCAGTTGAGACAGTCTGTGGCAGTCTCTATCGCTCTTCGCATGCTGGTAAACTCTGGGGTATGAACATAGTGGTTGAATGAATTGGAAAAAAATTATCAACACGGGGTCGAATGAAGGAGGCCGGAAAATGGCGACGAGCAACAGGATCTAAGTGGCTGGGCGAGTTTGGAGGCGGTACGCTGAAAAGGAAGCGCATAGCCTGAGAGTGTCAAGCATCTGTGCTAAAGGACTAAAGTCGCGTGTATAAATGCAAAGACCGACGGTTCAGACGCAGCCGATATTAAATGAGCAAAGGTGCTGCGGGGAGGACAAGATATAGAGAGGTTGTCTTGAGAAACAAGCTGGAGACTATGCGATGTTAGCGACGAATTTGCCAGTCAAGGACACTTGTCAGTCTGAGATCGTAACAAAAGGGCGAAAAGTGCCGATAGATATACAAGAACTGGTACAAAAAGGAAAAAGAAAGAAAAGAAGGGAAAAGGGCAACCAAAAAAAGGTTAAGACGGCGAACCGGTGATCACGACACAGCCAAAATGGGGGGCGCTGGGCATTGCAGGGTGTGGTCGGCGAGCAGTGAAGGTGGAAAACAGCAGCCAGAACAAAAGTCAGTCGTGCGCGCGTGATGCCCTGTAATAACTCTTCTCTTGGGCGTGTGGCCTTATAATCGCCTAACTCAGCAGTTTGAGCACCGCCTGCTGTCGGCTTCGCGATGGCACTGACATGCGTTTGGCCTAGAGCTGAGAGAGGGAAAACACAGACTGATGGCGCCGATGGCCCACAAGAAGAGGATGTTTCAAAAATAAATCATAGATGGGAGGGAGTTGGTGTAATGAGGGGTATGAAAAAGTGAAACGGTATAAGAGGGGGGGTGTCATAGGGGGGGGTGCGCCTGGTGAGACGCCTAGGTGAAAGCCGAGAGTAGAAGGCCGGCCGGGACGGGAGGGGGGGCGGAAAAATGCCCTCAAGAAAGGCGTGCAAAAGAACGTAGATTGAAAAGAGGGGGTGGTGTACTCAGTGCCCCACAGGTAGAGCTCAAATTAAAATCCCAGCGGCAACATACCACCAATACTAACGCACAAATGTGGCCGTGCATCGTACTATAGTGGAAACCGGCTGCCAACAAAGTCGTCACTCGTAAAAAAACACACGAATAGTCCTGGTTGTTTACAGTGACCGGTTAAGTCAGAAACAAGGCTTTAAATTCCAAAGGTGAGTGCGAGCGTAGTGATGTTGGCGTCATTAGGCACGTCGGTTGTGCCGTGGTGCTGGAAGTAGTACTGTCACAGGGTACGGGGAAGGGAGGTGAGTGGGTGCGGCTGGGGACCGAATACCGATTGGCAGGACTGATGCAACGGGGTTCGCGATGAGTGGGTGCGTACAAGGAGGCCAAATCGGGGTCTCTACGCAAGAAAAGAAAAGACATAACGCACATAGGGCATCACTCGTGCCAGTCTACGAACTTGAAGAAGAGGGTGGTGAAAAAAGAAAAGAGAAAGGGACAAAGGGAAGAAGGAAGAAAGGTGGAAGGGGGGGAAAGGGTGAAAAAGAAGAAAGAGAAGGAGGGGGGAAGGGATAGGATAAAGTTATGGCTTGGGAGTCGGAGTTAAAAGTGTGGGTGATGTTGCGTCGTGTGAGGGGAGGGGGGACCAAGTCCTAGTTGCGCTGCGCAGCCTGTCCTGGGGTAATGGATAAAGCGGTAATGAACAATACTGGATGTGAGTCGAAATTGGAGGTGATCGGTGAGAGAAAGAGCACAAGGATGGGGGGGGTATTAGGTAAATAACAAAAACGGCCAAAGGTCAGTTGGGTGGTTAAATGGTGTAAGGGGTCCGAGAGGAAGTAATAGTAGTGCCCGGTGGGGGTGCAGAAGGGGGAGAAAGGAGGAATGAAAGGCCTAGAGCTTCGATAAGAGACAAACAAATGGGAAAAGTGTAGTCAGGTGGTGTGTACCCATAAAACCGGGGAGTGTGAAGGCGGGTGGCTGAAAATGAGGTGGCCGATAATGAGGGTTAATTGTTGTGTTTAGCATGGGCAAAAATCCTGCGCATAACTAGAAGATGGTATTAAGCGTACGTAGGTGGTGAACCGACTGCTGTATAAACCTAGGTTTGGCAACGGGTTGTCACCACACGACCAAAATGCCCAAGAAAAAAACTGTCGACTATGAAAAAAAAGGACGACGGTTTGAAGTTTCTTGTAACTAAACCCTCCAACATTCTAGGAAAGAGTCTGAGTGCGAAAATCACCTCGCACAGCGGTTAAGCTGTGTACTACGTTCACGGCACATATAATTAGTAAAAAACGCTTGACATAAAGAAGAGCCACAAGCTCTCCCTAGGCCAATGCTCAAGCAAAGCGATAATAAGACCGGCGGGCAAACCACGTGCATCTGAAAAGATGCCAACCTTGTCTGGGCATACTGAGGAAAACATCAAAAGAAAAAACGCCTGTCCGGTACCCGAAGGCACTGGTTATTCCCGCGCGGGGGCCTAAGGTCAAACCCAGCTTGGGTCTTTCACCTCCATCCTCCTCCTATCCCTGCAGTCTGCTCCCCCCTCGACTTCCTGCCTGACACAACTTCCCACTGTCTGACAACCGTGTCTCCTCATCGTCCGACACCCCTCTTACACACTTCTTCCACTACGTCAATAATGTCATCATCATCACCCACAGACTGCGACCGGTGAAAAAACCTGGGCATCGGAAAATAGCTCAGCAGCACAGGACATGGTTTGTGACTGTGGGAAGGGTCCAGAAAACAGTTCCTCAGAGTATGCCGGTTCAAATGCCAAATTTTGGTGGGAGGGGGCAGAACGGGGGAAGGGGTGAGGTGGAGGAGCTGGAGAGTGCTGATTTCGGTGACATTGGTTGGACTGCGTGGAAGACTGGACTGGTGGACAAAGGCTAGAAGCATTGTCCGCACCACACATCACCTCTTCGCACTGTTCTGGCCTCACAGTGCTCTACCACGAGTCCCAGTACCTGAGACATGATGAACTAGGAGTGTACCTCTGCGGCGTTCCCCTGCTCCCCCATCAGCAGGTGGTGTCTCACCCCGCCAGGACACGGCCTCTGACCCCTGCAGTAGTTGGACCGCCACGTCCACGCCTCGTCCTCTATCCCTAGCCCTCGGGTTAAACATTTTCCAAATTAAAGTGTAAACTTGAAAAAAAAAAAATGTGGTGTTTTTTTAAATTTTTTTTAACAAAACGATGCTATCCATTGCTATGGCTTAGTTTCAACCTACACTGACAGCACACAACTGGATTTTGTGCTTTGCAAGATGAGTTTGAGCTATAGAATGAAATAAAGGTAAAAAAAAAAAAAAATCAGCAGACTCTGCCTAATCTTCTACTCAACCCCTAATAAATTGTCCCACTTCGTGTTTTGAGGTGGATATGCGGTTCACTAAGAGCTAAACACAACGGTCCGCAGGTCCCCCAACAATTCCTCACAGTATGGTCTAGCTCCACTACTAGTGGCCAGCAAGCCCAGCCACAAGCAAACAAAAAAAAGGAAAATTAATGCTATTGTAGGCCTAAGTAACCGTTGGGGTTCTCCTATGCTATTTTGTAGCCTACAATGAGACACACTGCTTTGCAAGATGAGTTTGAGCTATAAAAATACAGCTAAAAAAAAAAAAAATCAGCAACTCTGCCTAATTCTACACCACAACCCCTATAAATTGTCCACTTCGGTGTTTGAGGTGGATATGCGTGTCACTAAGAGCTAAACACAACGGTCGCAGGTCTCCCAGCAAATCCTCACAGTATGGTACTAGCTCACTACTAGTGCCAGCAAGCCCAGCCACAAGCAACAAAAAAAGGAAAATTAACGCATTGTAGGCCTAAGTAGCCGTTGGGTTCTCCTATGGCTATTTTGTAGCCTACAATGAGAGCACACTGCTTGGCAAGATGAGTTTGAGACTTAAAATGAAATCACAGCTAAAAAAAAAAAAAAATCAGCAGACTCTGCCAATTCTACTCAAACCCCTAATAAATTGTCCCACTTCGGTGTTTGAGGTGGATATGTGTGTCACTAATTGCTAAACAACACAACGGTAGCAAGTCCCCCTGCAAATTCCTCACAATATGGTACTAGCTGCACTACTACTACTAACTGCCAGCAAGCCCAGCCACAAGTAAATAAAAAAAAAAAAGTAGACGTTATTGTAGCCCTAAGAAGGGCTGTTGGGTTCTGTAGATCCTACTGCTCCTAACACTATTCTTAGAACACCCTAACGCTTTCCCTGACCAGCAGCTCTCTCCCCTACGGCATCCAGACACAGAATGCTCCGATCAGCGCGGCAGGCAGTCATTCCAGGGTCACCTGATCTGGCCAGCCAACCACTGCTATCGACGTGTAAGGTACCAGTCTGCTGTAGGTGGAGGCAGAGTCTCTTGGCTTGGTGATTGGCTCTGTTTTCTGGCCGCCAAAAACAAACGGCGGGAGATGCATTGTTCTCAGAGCAATCGACGCAAAGTATTCGTACCAGGCATACGACAGTTTCGAGTAACGCTACATGGACTGCTCTAAGACGAGCATCAAGCTCGGACGAGTATGTTCGCTCATCTCTAGCTATAATGGATTTAAATTTTTTTTTAAAAAATGGTGAATGGTGGTAATTATTATATAAAGTCTATAAAGTTGCTGTATAGAATGTGTTATTATATGTATGCACATTAATTACTTTGTAATGTTTCTTGTTAAAATGAAAAGTTCAAAAAAAAGACAAAATGGTAGCTATGAAAACGTCATGAATAGTCGCAAAAATGACATCACACACATCAAGCTCGGACGAGTATGTTCGCTCATCTCTAGTTATTGCTGTTCTTTGTGGAATCTCTGTCTATCTAACTGACCTTATGATGATCAGTAGCCTCTTCCTGGCTCTGTCTCCTGTGTGGAATGGCATCTGGACACAAGACCCTGGTTTTTTACATGTCCAGCCCAGCCAATCACAGGCATACTTACAGAGGACATGCCTGATTTGCTAGGGCACTATTCATCAGAGTTTTGCCAGAAGACATCTTGGGAGAAAACTCTGTGGACTGATGGACTGAATCAAAACTTTAACTTTTTGAAAGTTGTGCCTTCCATACCTTCTGGTGTAAAAGCGTCACAACATTTCAGAAAAGGAATATCATACCAGCAGTAAAACAAAGTGGTGTTAGTGGGAAGGTCTGTGTTGAGCTGTTTTGCTGCATCAGGACTTCATAGACTTGCTGTGATAAATGGAACCATTAATTCTTCAGCCTACCAACAAATCCTGAAGGAGAGGCCAGAGTGTCCGCTTCACCTCAATCTGAAGTGCACTTGAGTTATACTGCAGGAAAATTATCCAAAACACACCTGCATGTCCACCTCTTAATAGATTAAGTAAAGTAAAAACTATATTGGTGCTAAATGTCTTAAAAGCAGAACATATACAATTCTGAAAACATTACATTTTTTCACATTTCACATACATAAACTTAAAATGTAACACACAAAGTTTACCACTAATGTGAAGTACAATCAGCCATAAAAAAATTGATCTCAAATTCACTTTGGTAACAATATTCATATTTTGTGTGACACAAGTCAAGTTTAGAGTTTCCAGCATCACTTCGGACGCCCATATCTTTATTTTTATAGTATAGAACCATACTTTTTGTGTCAGGTTAAAATAGGGGATAACTAGGTTATTTGTGAGGGTCCAACTACTGGGACCCTACTGATCACGAGAACAGGGATACCATTCTCAATAATGTGTGGAGTGGAAGGACTAGCATTCAATGACTATGTGAGTGTCAACCACAGCACTCAATTACCTCCAGCACTCCAATAGAATTGAATAGGATTAAAGAGGAAATTCTAGAAATGACATTTCATACCCTACCTGAGCTAGTAGTTTAATGAGGTATCTAAATCTGGCAATAAAGACCCCTTTAAGGGGCATCTAACACCAGGATCAAGAATAGTAAACCAAGTACACTTACATACTGGTGTAGGGTATATGTGGCAGAATCTGTTCTTCTTTTAGCATCTTATGCCCTTGCTTTTAAGAAAAAAAGGCTTTAAACATTATGCAAATAAGTCTGAGGACTTTTGACCCTGGAGCACCTTGGGCTCACTTGCATAATTTTAAAAGCTTAAAAAAAATAAATAAAACAGGGCATAAGAACCTAAAAGAACAACAGATCCTGCCAGAGAGGACACATACCTTGAAGTCAGTGTGCTTGGGTTATTATCCTTGATCCTGTTGGTAGATGTTCTTTAAGGGTTTATAAATGCTGTGACTACTGAAAAATGTAAGGGATTTGGTAGACATTATTAAGGTCATCATGCTGGATACTCCATAAATAAGGAAAAGCTGAGACAAGGTCCAGCAGGTCTGCATAAGATGTGCATACACTTAATAATATTAGTGTATTGCGTATAATTATTAGCTCCTGGCAATATTCGGGATGCGTCGATCCTATGGACCACCACGTGAGGTGGTACTAGCCAACACCTCGGATTGGAGTCTAAGTGGCACCTGGTCTTCACCAGATCCCGCCACAAAGTGGGATGGACTTGCTGCGGCAGGGTACCACCAGGTCGTTCCACAGGTGTGACTAGCCCACGGTGGCGGCGGAGGTCCAGGTACCTTAGCAGGAGACTGTCTCGTGGTTAGGTTCAGGCACAGGGTCAGGGCAGGTGGCAGACATGGAAGGTCAAGTCCAATCTGGGGTCAGCAACGGGAGGTCCAGGCAGATGGGAACAAGAACACAGGGACACAGGAACACAGGAACGCAGGAACACTCTGGAGTGGGAACACAGGACTCACAGGAACACACAGGAGCGCAGGTATACTCGGCAATGTCGCAGGCACCAAGATCCGGCAGGGTTTGCAGGAAGAGGCAGGCTTAAGTAGAATTCTTGAAAATGGCCAACGCCAATTAGTGGCGCGCTGGCCCTTCAAATCCTCTGAAGCCGGCGCGCCATAGGAGTTGGGAACACGTGCGCACGGCTGAGGAAGACAGAGCAGCAGCCGGTACATGTATGTAGCACGGGTGCTGCGCCAACGGGGGGATAGAAGCACAGGTGAGCCCGCGACCCGCGATATTGGTCACGGGACCACCCGTGACAGCTCTATGACCCACTACTTAATCTACTGTGTCAGGTTAAGAGTTGCACAGGCAGCGAGATGACATCATGCGAGAAAGAAAAGTACCTACTGCCGCTACTTGGATCGGGGTGAGGTAAATGTTATAATACTACTAAATATTAATGATGAATCTTTATAGATGAAATTCCATCATATTCCTCCACACTTTACAGAACATGGGGTACATATACAATAAAATAAAATATTACAGATTAAAACCATCATGTGAAACAATAGGATTGAGGGTCCTGCTTTCAATCTATGAGGAGGAAGAGGGGCAGTGGGGACAAGAGAGATATAGGAGTTTGTTCAATGGGCCAGCCTTTCTTTATAAGGGACAGGAATAAAATACAATGTAAATAAAATATTTATAGATAAATAAAGCAGCTGCTAGAACCAGTCGTCAGTGAATTGAACTACAGAGAAGCCTGTAACTTGATGGGAGTAATACACAAAGTGAGTTAGTATTAAATTAAAGACTTTAAAAAAGAAAAGAGAGTAGAGCGAAGAATCCTGAAAATGAACGGGTAGTCCCTTGTTTTTAGTCCCTTGTTTTAAACACAGCTGAGAGGTCCAGTAGAAGGAGGAGAGAATAGTCACGTTTAGATTTAGCTGTGAGATCTTTGGAGACTTTAGAAAGATCTGTTTCAGTGGAGTGCAGTTTAACAGGAGTGTTCCAGGAGTTTGGAGATGACAGGGAGATTAGAGATGGTCAGTAGTTAACAGAAATTTTATCAATGGGGTTACAATAGCGTGTTTGAAAGGAGAGAGAAAGACACCAGAAGAGAGAGGTCAAAGATTTTAGTGAGGTGTGCAGTGACCAGTGGGGAGATTGTACAAACTGTATGGTACTGCTAAAGGAGGTAGTGGGACGAGCAGAGGAGAGGAGTATGGATACTTCTTCCTCGGTAATGGTTTCAAAGTAAGCAAGCGTACAGGGTCAGGTACCAGAGGAAAGGGTACTCATGGAGGTAGCATTTGAAACTTTAAAGCGTTTGCGGACATAACAAATGTTATGTGTGGCAAAGGAGAATAATTTATTTATGGGAGTAGTCAGGTAATTATTAGTATATGAGGGAACATTATTACTATAAAAGGGGACTTTAGGGAGCAATACTATTGCATAGTCGCATCATGGAGAACATTTGTACTACCATATATGAGAGCATGTCAAAAACATTATTACTATAGATTACTATATATATGATTACTATGTAGGTGCACATCAGAGAACACGGTACATCGGGAGCACATATACCTCTATATTTAGGATAAATAAGGAACATGAATGAGGCAATTTACAGCAGCAATTGCAGCAGCTTGATTTTTAGAAGGCACCACAAGAGGAATGTTTCATATCTGGGGAACTTTCTTGAGTTTGTGTAGTAGGTAGGGATTTGTGTGAACAGGAAGGAGTTTAGTCTTTGTATCCAATTCTGCAATCATGCCAGGAAGAAGTTGTGAAAAGAAAAAGGCAACAACTACATTAAAGGGTTGTCCAAGGTTAAAAAAAATTAAGATATATGGCCTGGAGGACGTGAAAATAATAAAGAACGAACACTCAAGTGCTCACGGTCAGCCACAGCAACACTCATTATCATCAGTCTGTTTGTGTACAGAGGATGGCAGTATGTGACACATCGACAGTGCATGCATGTGCCCACTAGAGCAGTGATGGCGAACCTTTTAGAGCCTCAGTGCCCAAACTTCAACCAAAAGCCACTTTTTTATTGCAAAGTGCCAGTGCAGCATTTTAAGCAGTAATGTATTTCTCTTTGTTCATTGAAACTTTCAATCCTTCAGCCTCCCAAGGACACCAATCCAGTTGAAAGGAGGAGGGAAAATTCATCTATTATTGTAGGAAGATTCTGCAGGCAGATTCTTTGAGTTCTGTCTGGTGAACTTCATTCTGGGGTGATGGCCAGGGTGCCCATAGAAAGGGCTCAGATTGCCGCCTCTGGCACCCATCCCATAGGTTCGCCACCCCTGCACTAGAGCCTTAAGTTAAGTCTTCTAATTATATATTAACATACATAAAAGTAACAAATTGTATATAAATCTTTTTCAAAATAACTTTTTCCAATGGCCCATCGAGTTCAATTTACGTCCCTGCATGGCAGGGTTCATGTTGGGGACGCAGATGGGCAGCAGAACCCGGTACCACGGGCCATGGCAAAGAAGCTTAGTGCCATCGCCTTACTCTTAGAGGGGTAAACTCATTGCTTCCAAGGGTACTTGGGGCACTTAAGATTCAGAAAGAATATTTTCAGATTAAAATAAAACGGACGTAATTCTGTAGAACTGGACCCAAAACAAATTTCAAGCAATTCACTAATCTTTACCACTAGTTTGACCAACCAATATAATACATACCATTTCCAGATATATCCAAGGAACTCACAGAATTTGCATCACAGATCATGTCTTGTATCACTTGTGCACCAGATGAACGGAGCTTTGAAAACATAAATCAATGTCTATTAAAATTACATAAACAGTATTGTACAGTATATGGCACTTTATTCTTTTTTGCAAATACATATACAGACGGTCCCCTACTTAAGAACACTCGACTTACATACGACCCCTAGTTACAAACGGATCACTGGATATTGGTAATTTATTGTGCTTGAGTCCTAGGTTACAATGATCAGCTGTAACAGTTATCGAAAGTGTCTATAATGAAGCTTTAGTGTTAATCCAGGTTCTTATGACAATCCAACATTTATAAAATCCAATTGTCACAGAGACCAAAAAAGTTCTGGCTGGAGCTACAATGATAAAATATACAGTTCCGACTTACATACAAATTATACTTAAGAACAAACCTACAGACCCTATCTTGTATGTAACCCGGGGACTGCCTGTACTCTATATATGTACAACAGTTGTTAAACTAAAACAAAGCTAATTAATTACAAATATACTACCCAGCAAATTTAAGTTGAAATTCTTTTTCAATCAGATACGATAATGGGGATATTGTAATCAGGGACAACAGTCAGGACAGTGATCCTTGAGCTCCAGTCCCTCTCCCCCAACAGCCCGCTTGCTTGCATCTGCGTATCCTATTGTTACATAGACAGTCCCTCCCACGTCACACGTGTAACAAAAATAAATAGAAAAACACAATAAGGGGTAGTAAACAAGATAAGTTACAACTGAGCATCCATATAAGGGACATAATCACAAACAACAAAGAATCAAATATAAGGAAAACAGGAGTTGTGAACTTAAGCAGGTAATAGAGCTAGCAAATGAATGTGTCCAGCAAGAAATTAGGTGAATTTAGGATATTTAGAATGAGGAAGAACTCTGCCCCAGGTAGTGAGATCAGGAATTCACAGTCACGTGATAGATGTGGTGAATATAATTCACAGCCAGCCACTAGAACTTAGTTGTCAATGACAAATTAGAGTAAACCACATGTACAGTCAGAATTTCCTAAACCTATAAGTGCGAATCCAGGAGGATTACCAGGTTTGGAGGGGTTCTGATGATGATACAACCTTCAGAGGCACAGGGCAATTCTAATCCACCAAATACTCTCAGAGTTCTCAACACTGTGACCATCAAGAGCTAGGCAAAATGGGGAGAACGTACTTCTTCAATAGAGACATGTGTAAGACATTATGGATATGGAGGGTATGGATTAACTGTTGTCTGAATGACACTGAGTTAATGATTTAGCTAAGGGACCTAATTTTTTGAATGGGACCTTGAATTGCAGGTTCTTGGTAGACACACGCTCTCCCAAATGCATACTTGGGACCAGACGACCGTTTCTTATTAGCCTGACGCGGTTGTGTGTCAAGAGCTTTAGGCAGCTTCGAAAGAGCCTATGCCCAGACTGATCTTAGCCATTGGAATGCCATTTCAGCGAACAGATTAACTGCCTCAATTACTCTACAGAAGGAGCATTTGGGGTTAAACCAATAATTACAATAAAATGGTGAAACCTTGGTGGAAAAGTTTACCCCATTGTACAGGGAAAACTCTGCGAGACGACAGAATTGGTTCCATTCTTCAACAGTAAAGGCTGTGTATAGTATTGTTATCGAGTTCACTGTAGTCAATACAAGGTTTGAGGGATGTTTAGCACAATAAGATGTCCAATATACACAAAGTTGTATTTAAAAATGACAAAGATAAAAAGATGAAAGAAAAGGTATCCTAAACCATAATCTTTGAAAACATGGCTAAACTGTATGGATAATATAAACTGTAATCAGTGGTTCGGGGGACATCTTGGGCACAGTATAGGGTAATGGAAAAAAGGAAAAAGGGGATCTATAATGGGGCGCTTATATCAAATTGTAAAAAAATAAAAGAGATAATTTTTGAGGTAAAGAGGAATTGATTTATTAATAAAAAGTTCTGGATAAAGCATTTTGGGTTCAATTGACCCTTTCTCAAATAATGAACAGTAAAAATCTTTACTGACCATGATTTGAGAAATGGTCAGTTGAACCCGAAATGCTTTGTTATCCAGGACTTTTATCCAGGCCATTCTGTTGATTGTACAGCTAGGCTTAATTCTACAAGGATTTACTAATTTCTACAATTATTCTGGTCACACAAAATTAAATCGATTGCAAAGAAGCTACTTTTTATTAACTGGTACACAGTTAAAAAAAAAGTGCCCAATAGTCAATGTTTTGTCTCCACTGACAATTGTAAAAAAAGTCAATATTCTACAATCAAAAAGCACTTTTTTTATTTGAATGTTGCTGATTATGTCTGTTAAATCTTAAAGATTATGTATATTTTTGCAGCAATTTTTCCTCTAAGATATATTTGTTATTTCTTGGCATGATTTGGAGTTAAAAAGGATTTTTGTATATGTATTTCCTTAAAAATATAGTTCTGGACACTAACTTCCCCCCACACACAGTGGCAGTAATCTTCTATCCAAAATAAGTACTACAGATGAAGCAACAATATAGACCCATGGCTGACAAAACAGACCAGTTTAAAGAAAAGCGGCCACACAGCTATACAGGTATTGAAATTAAACAACTGAAAACATCCTCTCCTCTGAATCGGATGTTGCTGAAATATTGTATGACTATTTTCAAAATCTCCAGCTGATACGGGGGGCGATTAAATCCTCTCACTTCAAACCACTCCCCTTACAGATGACCAATTTAGGCGGAAATTACTGAGGCCTAGATTGTGAATGCCATAGCCAACTCGCATAACAATAAAAATCCTGGCCCTTATGGAATTCTGGATGAGAATTTCTACTCTCCCACAGTTTTCAGGGGCACTACCACCACACTTTTTCTTGAGACAGACAAACCAATCTCAGACAGACAGACATAATATTAACCCCTTATCACCGACACTAGTTTTCAGCTCAATGACCAGACTCGATTTTTCAAATCTGCCCTGTCTCACGATAATTGGTTATAACTTCGGAACGCTTTAACATATCTCAGTGATTTTGAGAATGTTTTCTAGTGACACATTGTACTTCATGTTAGTTATAAAATTTAAGTGATAAGTTTTGCATTTCGTTCTGAAAAAAAGTGAAAATTTGGCAAAAGTTTGTAAAAATTCTTCATTTTCCAAGTTTGAAATGTTCTGGTTTCCAGACAAGATGTAAAACTACCCAAAAAGTTTGATAATTAACATTTACAGAATATCTGATTTATGTTGGGATGATATTTTATGCTTCCGGTCATTTTTCTAGGATGTTATGAGGTGCAGAACTTTAGGTGCGATTTTTCTCATTTTCATGAAAATTGCCAAAACTCACATTTTGAGGGACAACTCAGCTTTCAAGTGACTTTGAGAGGCCTAAATAATAGTAAAACCCCATAAATTACCCCACTATAGAAAGTTCACCCCTCAACATATGTAAAACAACTTCTATTAAGTCTATTAACCCTTTAAGTGTTTCACATGGGTTAAAAAATATGAACCTGCGATTTAGAAACTATAGAATTTTTTTGGAAAATACATTCATTTAGGCCAAAACTGACATTTTCAAAACAAATTAAATGATGAAACGCACTGCAACCCTTGATGCCCAATTCGTCCCGAGTTTATTGATACCCCATATGTGGTGGTGACTGCTGTACAGGCGCACGGCCGAGTATAGAATAAATGGAGGCGCCATTCACAGCAGATTTGTATTGTCACATTGTACGACCTATACATTTTTATTTTTTTTGGTAATGCGAACATATGAGGGCTCATTTTTTATGGGATGAGATACAATGTATAGATAATTTATTTTGGGAGTCTAAAGCTTATTCATGAGATTTTATTAACTATTTCAAGGGGGACACAAACAAAATCATCAATTTTTATTTTGGATTGTTAGCATTTTTTTCCCCCGTCACCGTAATGTAAAAATAATATTTTATCTTTATTCTCTGGTTCACTACGATTGCGGTGATACCTCATTTATATAGTTTTTCTTTTTGCTTAATTTTCCTGAGCAAAACCAATATTGGAGAAAATCGCATTGTTTTTACTATTGACAACTTTTCAGGGCCATAACTTCTGTATTATTCTGTTGTCAGATCTGGTTGAGGGCTTATTTTTTGCGAAAAAAGTTGTTCTTTCCAGTCATACCATATTATGGAACGTAACTGTTTTTGATCACTTTTTAGAACATTTTTTGTGATGGTGTTTGATGAAAAATTGTATAATATGGGAAGTTTTGCGAGTTTTCTTGTTAGGTAGTTCACGAGCGGGTTCAATATTGTACAGCGAATACGGACGCGGTGATACCAAATATGAGTACGTGTTTTTTGGTTTATAACTTTATTGCATTTATGTGTTACTGGGGAGATTATGGGACTTATTTTATTTATTTATTAATTATATTATAAAAAGATTCATTTTTTTTTTTTACTTTTTTACATTTCTACTTCTTGGCTTGAATAAGCCATCATCCGATCGCTTATTCAAGCTTGTACACTGCAAATACACTTGTATGCAGTTGGTAGAGTGTAAATAACAATAGCAGCCGCGCATGCTCCAGGTACTACAGCCGGGGTCCTGCAGGAGGGCGGAACCCGGCACAGAGAGGAGCCGACAGCCCGGGCACTCATTGGGACCAGGGGCAGCGGAGGAGGGATCGGATCCCACCGGTAAGAACATCGGGGGGTGGGGGGGGCGTCGATCCACGGGGGCACACTGCAAGCCGGAGTTGTTTTCCGATCCCGGGTGTTAGTCGGGTCGGGCGTGATATCAAGCCCCGACACCGGCACCAGGGACCAGTGTCCGAAAATCTTCTTCAGACGCGCGCCGTAGAAGGCGTCGCATCAGAGAAGTACCCTAATGACCGCCGTTAGAAAGCGACACGGCGGTCATTAAGGGAGACAATATTAGAGATGAGCGAGCACTAAACTGCGCGGTTACTCGTTAGTCGAGACAAATTTTCCGATGCTCGAGTGTCGTCTCGAATAAGAGACCATTGAAGTCAATGGGAGACTGAGCATTTTCAAGGGGACACGGCTCTGCAAGGGAAGCTTTGGCCAAAACCTGCGGAACCTCAGAAAAGGATGGAAACACCACGGACAAATGACAGGAATCAGCAGGGGCAGCATCGAATATGCCTCTGAGGCTGTTAATCGCACCATTATGCCAAAATATGGGCAACGCATGGCCAATGACAGAGTGACGAAGCTGGGAGGCATAGATAGCATCTAAACATGAAATAATTGAATGAACAACCATAGGGGACGGCATGCAGAGCAAGCGCAGCAGCGGCAGGTAGAGAGTGTATGGCGACATACATAAATGGACTCAGGCTCACCAAATGAGGTGAGCAAGAAGCGCTGAATGAAATGATTTCCTATGTGAACAAAAAGGTTGACGGTTATTTAGTCGATAACACATGCATGGTGGCGAATAGTGACCAAGTTCCATAACGTATTGGGGTGAACACCCGAAAAACTAGCCTGACACAGCTCTTTTGATAAGGGGACGGACATGTGAGGCAGCATGGAGACGACTTCCATGATTAAGAGCGACAGTTATGGGGCATTCATATTGCGTGCTATATGCAACTTCAGGTCTCCAGCAGGGGCGCAACGATGGGACGAGTTCCTATGTATTCTGTGAAAACACCTGAAAATTCTGCCCTGACAGCTCGTTTGAAATGGTGTGAGTGCTTGCATATCCTCTCGTGCTCCAGGTCTGGGGTTAGAGAGTTGAAATGAGACATGGTGGACGCTGTGGAGGATTGTGGAGCAAAATGGACAGGAAAACAGCAGGGGCAGCATGCATGGATCCATCTGAGGGCTGCCTAATTTTGGGATGGAGCTGGCTGGTCCGCTGCCAGGCGAGATTTCGCTGTCCAAGCCCCTGTCTCTCGGCTCCTCCCCACCCAAAATGGGCAGGGGGCCAGAAAGCGTTTACTTTGAAAAATTTATCATTTTCACAAGCAGGCCGGGTGTTAATATTTTACCTAGGAAAATGGAAAGCAAGTGGTTCTATTTTTAATTGTTTTTACAGAAATGGTTCAATGATTAAGAGCGACAGTTGGGGCAATACATATTGCGCTGCTATGATTGCAAACTTCGGTCTCCAGCATGGCGGCGGACAGATGGGCCGGGTTCCACTATGTATCTTGTGAAAACACCTGAAAAATTCTGCTGACACCAGCACGTTTGATTAAGGTGGACGATGTATGGAGGCAGTGAACTAGTAGATATAAAGGTGCTTGCAGTTAAAAATTGTTAGTTGGATCTTGGGATGGAGCTGGCGCTCCGCGCCAGGCCAAGCTTTGATAATCCAAGCCCCTTTCTCGGCTACTCCCCAAACAGCACTTACTAGAACCTTTTGTATAAGATCAAGTGTAGTAGCGTTCTTATAAGTTTGGGAAATGCGGGTGTGGTGAAGGGAATATAACAGATGCGCAAAGAAGCGCTGAAATAATATCGGTAAAGATAAAAGTTTGCAGATATTTTGTGGATTACACAGCAGTGGTGGCGACAAAGTTAACAAGTTTGATGGGGAATCCATGATGAAAAACAACCCAAAATTCTGCCTGACACAGCCGTTTGATAAGGAGACCAGTATGGAGGCAGCCTATATGGAAGACTTTGGAGGCCAGATATGGCTGATGACGTGTGGAGGCTGCTATGGAGACAATTTAATTGGATTAGTGCCTGTATGTAGCCGTCCAAAAAAGTTTTCAAACAGAGGAGCAGGTAGGTGGTCCTCCAGAAAAAATAAATAAATTGAGTGCCTGTATGTGGCACTCCCAAAACTTGCTTAAAACAGAGGAGACGGGGTAGGTGGCCCTCCAGAAAAATTAAATACAGAGTACTATAGCTAGAGACAAGGGGCCATGGCAAAACAATAGCCAGTTTCCTATGCTTTAGTGTACAAGAGGAGGAGAAGAAGGACAATGAGGAGGAGGAGTGCATACAGATTCTTCAGGTTGAGCTTCTTTCACCTGGTGGAGAATGGAAATTCGAGGAAATCCAGGGCTTTATTCATCTTGATAAGCGTCAGCCGGTCAGCGCTTTGTCAGTCGACAGGGCGTGTACGCTTATCGGTGATTGCCACCAGCTGCACTGAAAACCCGCTCGGACAACACGCTAGCGGCAGGGGGCAAGAAACTCCAAGGCGGTACAGCGCCAGTTCGTTGCCACATGTCCAGCTTGAAACCCAGTGTTGTTCGGGAGCTTGTGTGATCATTAGGACGATGGTATGGTCAGCTATGTACTCCTCCACCATTTCTGTAAGATCAGCCCTACTCTGCCGAGAATGGGGACAGGTGACAGTGTCTTGTGGGGTGACATAAAACTGGCAAAGGCCTTGTAAAGCGTACCCCGCCACAGTGTGGAAAAGCTGGCCTGCTCGCCTACTCCCCGCTACTTGTCCCGCAGAATACGCCCTCTGCCGCTAGCGCTGTCAGAAGGGAAAACTGTTTCAGCTTGTGCACCAGGGCCTGTGGGATTCATGCATTTCACTCCTTTCCACTACCGGGATGAGAGTGGAAAGATTTTGCTTTGTACCGTGGTGGGTCCAGGAGAGTGAAGACCCAGTAATCGGTCTGGAATAAATTCTTTGAACGCGAGAGTCACGGGATAGGCAGCCTAGCATGAAATCTGCCATATGCGCCAGAGTCCCAACGGCAAGAATTCACTGGCTGATGCCCATTTCCTCCTCCTCCAACTCCTCTTCTTTGCCCATACACGACTGAACAGTGAAGGACCTGAACAATGGTCCCCTCTTCTGTCTCGCCAACATTCATCCTCCTCTTCCTCCTCCACCTCCTCCGATATGCGCTGAGAAACAGACCTAAGGGTTCTTTGGCTCAACAAGGGAATCTTCTTCCCCCGTCTCTTGTGACGAGCGCAAGGCTTCGACTTCATGCTGACCAGAGAGTTTTTCAACAGGCCAAAGCAGCGGGATGGTGAGGCTGATGATGGCGGCATCGCACTGACCATCTGTGTTGACTCCTCAAAGTTACTCAGCACCTGACAGATATCAGACATCACATCCACTCCTCATGTAGACTTGAGGAAGCTGACTGACCTCACTACCAGTTCGGTGGAAGTTGACATCTGGCAGTCACAATCGCTCTGCGCTGCTGGTAAACTCTGGATAACATGGTTAATGTTGAATTCCACCTGGGGGAACGTCGCACAACAGTCGGTGAGCGGGCAGTTGGAGACGGCGCTGCACTGCCCTGAGAGTGGCAGCATCTGTGCTGGATCATGAAATGCGCACAGATGCGGCGCACTGTGAGCAAATCAGAAAGATTGGGATGTCATTGAGAAACGGCCTTCGTCACACCACAACCATGCTGGCTTCAGGTTCAGCGGTGCCAGCCACAGATCGGTCTGTCGTGATGCCCAGTAATAGCTCTGGGCGGTGTGCCTTTTATCGCCTAGGACTCAGCAGTTTGAGACACCGACCTGCTGTCGTAAGCGACGGCACTGCTGCTGTGCTAGAGCTACCGAATGATGGCGCCATGCACACATGGATGGTAATTCGGAGGAGGAGGTGGAGGAGGGGAGGAGGTGGAGGAGGAGGAGCATAGTAGGCCTTGAGACCTGGACCGAGGTAGGCCCCGCGATCCTCGGCGTCGGAGTATATGACCAGCCCCAGGGTTAAGACTCGGTCCCAGCCTCCACCAAGTTAACCCAATGTGCGTCAGCAGATATATAGTGGCCCTGCCCGGCAGCACTCGTCCACGTGTCCGTGGTCAGGTGGACCTGTCAGAAAACGGCGTTGGTCAGGGCACGGATGACGTTCTCTGACACGTTCTTGTGCAGGGCTGGGACGGCAATCGGGAAAAGTAGTGGCTTCTGGGGACCGAATACGACGAGGGTCGGCCGCGCCATGAGGTATCGAAAGGCCTCGGTCTCTACCAGCCTATAGGGCCAGCATCTCCAGGCTAAGCAAAGTGTGAGATGGGGACGTTGAGGGCTAGGCGTGTGGGTGAGTTGCAGCTTACTTCCTTGCGCTCCAGGGTCGGGGGGATGGGAGAGTGCTGAAATGCGGTGGATGCTGTGGAGGATTGGAGGCGAAGATGGGGTTTTCGCAGAGGAGGTGTTTGGGCCGGGGTCCGGGCAGGGGGGATGACATAGCAGATGACACAGGGGAAGGAGCAGTGGTGTGCCCGGCGGAGGGAAGGGCTTGGTGCATTGAGTGGGGGTTTAGCATTCATATGCCTGCCATACTGGGTGGTAGGTTAAGCTAGTAGTGGTGGAACACCCTTCTGATCTGGTTTGGCCACAGGTTGCACACCACAGTCCGTTGGTCATCCAGTGGTTCTTTAAGAACCTCCAGACTTCTGAAAATCTAGCCCTCGCCACGGGGAGCTTGGACTACGGGCAACATTGGCGCTGATGCACCAGCTTGGCCCTCCTCTCCGTCTGGCCCACACTGCTCTTCCAACCTGTTGCATAGGACTCGCCTCGTCTCAGAAGCAATGTGTTCACCAGGCCTATCAACCCAGCTGGGTCTGTCACCTCATCATCCTCCGATCCCTCAGTCTGCTCCCCCCTCGGACTTCCTGCCTGGACAACTTCACCACTGTCTGACAACCGTGTCTCCTCATCGTCCGACACCTCTTTACACACTTTCTTCAGCTACGTCAACAATGTCATCATCACCCACAGACTGCGACCGGTGGAAAAAGGCATCGGAAAAAGCTCAGCAGCAAACATGGTTTGTGACTGTGGAAGGGTCCAGAAAACAGTTCCTCAGAGTATGCCGGTTCAAATGCACAAATTTGTGGGAGGGGGCAGATTGGGGGGAAGGAGGCTGAGGTGGAGGAGTGGAGGAGTGTCGGATTTCGGTGACATGGGTGGACTGCGCGTGGAAGACTGACTGGTGGACAAATGGCTAGAAGCATTGTCGCAATCCACGACATCCTATTCGCACTGTTCTGGCCTCACATGCTCTACCACGAGTCCCAGTAACTTGAGACATAATAAACCTAGGGAGTGTAGCTCTGCGGTTCCCTGCTCCCTAATCAGCAGTGGTGTCTGCACCCCACCAGGACCACGGCCTCTGACCCCTTGCACGTAGTTGGACGCCCACGTCCACGCCCTCTTCTTACCCCTAGCCCTCGGGTTAAACATTTTCAAAATAAGTGTAAAACTTTAAATTTTTTTTTTGTGTTTATTTTTTTTTAAATTTATTTATTTTTTAAACAAAAACGATGCTATCCATTGCTATGGCTAGTTTCTAACTACACTGACAGCACACAACTGGATTTGTGTGCTGTGCCTGATGACTTTGAGTTATAAAAAGAAATAAAGGGTTTAAAATAAAATAAATCAGGCAGACTCTGCTAATTCAAATCAAACCCCATAATAAATGACCCCACTTCCGGTTTTTGAGGTGGATATGCATGCTCTACTAAGAGCTAAAACACAAGGGCTCGGCAAGGTCTCACAGCAAATCCTCACAATATGGTACTAGTGCCACTACTAATGCCAGCCAAAGCCCACGCCACAAGCAAACAAAAAAAGGAAAATATAACGCTATCTATTGTTAGGCTAAGTAGCGTGGGGTTTTACTTGGCTTTTTCTAGCACCACTGACAAGCACACACTGAACTTTGCAAGATTTGCTTTGGCTATAAAAAACAATAAGAGTAAAAAAAAAATAAATCGCAGCTATCCAATCTCAAATCAAAACCCCTAATAAATTGTCCCACATCGGTGTTTAAGGTGGATATGTGTGTCACTAAGAGCTAACACAACGGTTAGCAAGTCTCCACGCCAATTACTCACAATATAGGTACTAGCGGCAATACTAAAGGCAAGCAAAGCCAGCCCCCAAGGCAAACCAAAAAAAAAAGTAAAATAAAAATTTTGTAGCCTAAGAAGGGCTGTGCGGTTTGTATGAATCACTCCTGCTAACACTATTCTAATAGAACAATAGGCCTATAAGATTTCCCGGACCAGCAGCAGCTATCTCCCTGGGGCATCCAGACAGAGAATGATAGAGCCAGCGCGGGGCAGGGCTAGTCATCCAGTTTTCGTATAGGATGTTGTACCGCACACCTTGGGTTTGGTATTCAGGGCTCTGGATATAGGGTTGCCCAATCCATTAAACACTGTTTATAGTATGGAATCACAGGCACACTGATTGTAAATTTGAATTTTATTATTTGGCAAACAGTTATTATTCAAGTGACGTCTCGGTAACTCACTGACCTGCTTCAGAACATGGTGTATAATTTAGTGAAAATGGGATAACACTAAAAGATTATGCATGACAATGAGGAGGTTGTCAAATAGTGAGAGAGATATATCAATGGGCATATTTACAATTTACAAACAGAGTATAGTGGTGTCTACTATAAGTTGATACATATACAGAGGAAGGGTCAGGAAATTCCTGTGTGACAAAAGAATATTACATATGATCACATTAAGTTATGTCAATTCATAGTGCTAAAGGATGAGCAGGGATACTCTGGGGATGTATAGGTTCAGTAAGTAGAGAGCTGAAAGGGTAATCAGTAGTGAGCGTACACTGTAAAGGAAGCATGAGAGATATAAGACAGTGCTCTACAAATTTGCAAGTGTAAGTAGAGGCAGGAGCGACTGGTGCCAGGATTAGGCTTGAGTGGTAGGGTGGAAGCAGAGGGGGACCGCTAATTCGGTAGAAGTCCGCATGTAAGTGGTAAGTTGCTGTAGGGCTTTTTTAAATAGGAATTCGGGCGCGACGCGACGCGCCTAAAAACGCACTTAAGGTCTTAGACAAGAAGTGCGTCTTCGCTTGGTTCCACTAGTTCCAGTGAGTGGAACGACATACGCTGTTGTGTGCTATGATTAGGAGCAAGAGGGAATGGATGGGGAGTGTCGTAGCTAACACTACTAGTATTGGTGGAAGTTAGGAGATGAGCATTTGGAAATGTGTTAAGAGAATAAGATAATAGCGCTGAGAATAATTAGAGAGTCTTTTTGAGATTCATTACATTACAAAACGCTTCACCAAAAGGACATGAAATGAATAGGGGGGACCTATAATATCCAAAGCTTCGCTGGATTGTTATTAATATGAACAATTATATTATTCGGATCCATACCAGGACCTGTGATGCTAGAAAAAACACATAAATCATCAAAGCTATGGTATCTGTATATGCAATATAATAGATATGGATTTATAATCATGGTTAGTAATATGCTATTTACCTGTGCATTATGCATAGAGTCCTATCAATATATGTCCCCCCATGTATCATCATAATCTCCCACCCTGTTTGATACTGGCACGTAGCACAGGAATACATTGACACAAATCAACCACATCTAGCGCGATTTTACATATCCCACCATTTAGGCATTTACTCTAGCCTAACTACACTTATAGCTCCTACTATCTTATATCCATTTCAAATAATACCCCCACTTGACATTACGATCGCGCTATTATTCTTATTCTCTTAACTTCCTGAGCCATCCAATACTAGTAGTGTTAGCTACAGACACTCCCCATCTCTCTGGCCCTATCAGCAACAAACAGGTATGAGTTCACCTAACGGCAACGATGTGGAACGCAGCTATGACGCACTTCCGGTCTGGACCGGAAAGTGAGTTTTTAGGCGCTAGCGGCGCCCGAGATATTCCTATTGAAAGCCAATACAGCAACTTACCCACTACAGCGCTTGTACCAAATAAGAGAACTCCAGCTTTCACCTAAGCGACCCAGCCTGCACAGCAGCTCTGAAACCTCTACCTAAACTTGCAAATTGGTACGCCACTGTCTTATGCTCTCATGCTCCCTTTACAGGTACCATCACTAATGATTACCCCGTTCAAGCTTCTACTACTGAATCCGATAGCATCGCCAACAGAGTATCCTGCTCATCCAATTAGCATATGAATTGATACCCATGTAAATTGATTACAATACTGTATTCTTTGCACAGGAATTCCCTGAACCCTTCCTGTATATGTTTCACTTATAGTAGTACACCACTATACTGCTTTTGTAAAATATGTATAAATATGGCCCATTGTATATATCTCTTTAACTATTGAACCGCCCCTCATTGTCATGCATAAATCCTTATAGTTGATCCCATTTCACTAATACAGTGTCTGAGAAGGTCAGTGATTGACCGAAACGTCACCTGAATATAACTGTTGCAAAATTAAAAAAATTAAATTTACAATTTCAGTGTGACTGGATTCCTTACTATATAGTCTATTCCAGGGTCACCTGATCAGGACAGCCAACACGGATATCGACGTCTGTAAGTATGTGTTTACCACGTCATGCCGGGAAGAGATGCCATTATTTTCTCGAGACGGGGCGAAGTATTCGTCCGAGCAAACGTATGCAGTTGCGAGTACGCTAATGCTCGAAACGAGCACAAGCTTCGGACGAGTATGTTTCGCCGATCATCTCTAGGGTAAGATCAGTTTCTAAAAACGAACATTATAAACTAACAGAAGCTAGATTGTTAAACACCGCGTTTTAACCAAGAAATGACCTCAAAATGAACCTTAAAGATACATTCAGCTTAGAGAAAACATGATATGCGTTGTTATCATTCATAGTTTTATGATCATTTGGCCTCTTATTTCACAGACGCACGGTCTTACATCTTCCATTTCTCAATGTTGGCATGTGTTTCTAATTAGAGATGAGCGAGCACTAAAATGCTTGGTGTCGTTAGCGTCGAGACAAAACTTTTCCCGATGTCGAGGTGCTCGTCTCGAAAAAACGAACACCATTGAAGTCATGGGGAGAGAGATCGAGCATTTTTCAAGGGACCAGGCTCTGCACAGGGAAAGCTTGGCCAAACAACTGGAAACCTTCAGAAAATGATGGAAACACCACGGACATGGACAGGAAACAGCAGGGGCAGCATGCATGGATGCCTTGAGGGCTGCCAAATCGCACCATTATGCCAAAAGTATGGGCACAGACATGGCGAAGACAGAGTGACCGATGAGGGCTAGATAGCATATAAAACATAATGAATTAACTCCCTGACACGATAGAAGACGTGCAAGCAGAGGCAGCGCAGCACGAGTGGCAGGCTAGAGAGTGGCCATGGCGGACATACACCCAAATGGCCTCAGGCTTCAAACCAATGGGATGGGGAGAAGAAAAACCAAGAGGGTGAGCAAGAGCGCTGAATGAAATGCTCTTTCATGTGAACAAAAGGTTGACGTATATTAGTCGATTTAACACAGCATGGTGGCGGACACATAGGGGACCAAGTTCCATAAGGGTATCTGGTGACACACCGAAAAATAGTGACACAGCTGCGGTTTGATAAGGGCGGACATGTGGAGGCAGCCATGGAGACGACTTCATGATTTAATGAGTGGGACAGTATGGGGCATCCTATTGCACTGATATGATTGAAAACTTCAGGTCTCCAGCATGGCAGCGACAGATGCGCAGAGTTCCATTATATATCTGATGAAACACCTGAAAATTCTGCCTGACAGCTTGTTTATCCCAAGGGGATGATGTGCTGTATATCCTCTCACGCTCCAGAGTCTGGGGTATAGACAGTTGAAAGTTGCGCATGGAGACATTGGTGGACGCTGTGGAGGATCGTGGAGGTGAAATGGACAGGAAACAGCAGGGGCAGTATGCATGGATGCCTCTGAGGCTGCCTAATCTTGGGATGGAGCTGGCGGTCCTCTGCCAGGCGAGCTTTCGCCTGTCCAAGCCCCTGTCTCTCGGCTCCTCCCCACCCAAAATGGGCCTGGGGGCCAGAAGCGTTTACTTTGAAAAAATTATAATTTTCAAAGCAGGCGGGGGCTACAAACAGCACTTCTAAGAACCTTTTGTATAAGATCAAGTGTAGTAGCGTTCTTATAAGTTTGGGATATGGCGGGTGAGGGGAATGTAAACAGATGCGCAAGAAGCGCTGAAATACTATCGGTAAATGATAAAAGTTTGCCAGTATATTTTGTGGATAACACAGCAGGGTGGCGACAAAGTTAACAAGTTTGATGTGGAAGCCATGAAAACAACCCAAAATTCTGCCTGACACAGCTCGTTTGCTAAGGGGATAATGTGCTGTATATCCCCTCGTCCTCCAGCGGCTGGGGTATAGACAGTTGAAAGTTGTGCATGGAGACATTGGTGGACGCTGTGGAGGATATAGGAAGGAATAGACAGCCTAGCATGAAATCTGCCATATGCGCCAGAGTCCCAACTCGCAAGAATTCACTCCCACTGACTGTCCATCTCCTCCTCCTCCAACTCCTCTTCTTCTACCCATACACGCTGAACAGTGAAGGACTGAGCAATGCTCCCCTCTTCTGTCTCGCCAACATTCTTCTCCTCCTCTTCCTCCTCCACCTCCTCCGATATGCGCTGAGAAACAGACCTGAGGGTGCTTTGGCTATCAACAAGGGAATCTTCTTACCCCGTCTCTTGTAACGAGAGCAAAGCTTCTGACTTCATGCTGACCAGAGAGTTTTTCAACAGGCCAAACAGCGGGATGGTGAGGCTGATGATGGAGGCATCGCCACTGACCATCTGTGTTGACTCCTCAAAGTTACTCAGCACCTGACAGATATCAGACATCCACGTCCACTCCTCATTGTAGACTTGAGGAAGCTGACTGATTCGACTACCAGTTCATGGTGAAGTGACATCGGCGAGTCCACGACATCACTACTGCGCTGTGGACACCTAGGGAAATCATGGCTTAATTGTGAATTCCACCTCGGGGGCATGCCGAACACCAACAGTCGGTGAGCGGGCATTGGAGGGTGGCGCTGACGTGCCCTGAGATTGGAACAGCACTGTGCTGAGACTTCCTGAAATGCGCAAGATGGGCACACCCTTCTGTGGCGCAAATAAGACTAGATTGGGGTATGTCGTTAGGAACGCGTATGAACTATGCGATAACAATGGGTCGGCATGGCTCATGTGCAGTATTGCCTTGAGATGAGATCTGCCAACAGTTACGGTCCGTGTGCACACACAAACCATGCTGGTTCAGGTTCAGGCGGTGCAGCCACAGATCACGCGCCGTGATTGCCCTGTAATAGCTCTTGGGCGTGTGCCTTTTATAGCCTAGCCATGCAGCAGTTTGGCACCACGCTGTCGCTAAGCGACGGCACGCAGTGCTGGCTAGAAGCTAGAATGATGGCGCCATGCACACGGATGGTAATTCGGGAGGAGGAGGGGTGGGGTGGGAGGAGGAGGAGGCAATAGTAGGCCGGAGAAATGGACCGAGGTAGGTGGCCGCAATTCCGGTCATCAGCAGTATATGGACCAGCCCCAGGGTTCCGACTGCGGTCCCAGCTCTCCACCACGTTAACCAATCGTAGCCGTCAGCCCCCCCAAATATATAGGGCCCAGCACGGCAGCACTCGTCCACGTGTCCGTGGTCACGGTGGACCTTGTCAGAAACGGTGTTGGTCGGGCACGGTGTGTTCTCGACCATGCTGGTTTGCTATGGCAGGTGGGACGCATTATGGGGAAAAGTGATGAGTGCGCGCGGGACGACATATCCGAGGACGTGCTGCCGCCTCATTGATGGATTGACGAAAAGGCCTCGTCTCTACCAGCCTATGGGCAGCATTCCAGGCTAACGTAGTGGAGATGGGGCCGTTGAGAGGTGGTGCGTGTGGGTGGGGTTGCATGTACTTTCTACTGCGCTCGAACGTCTGGGGTATGGAGAGCTGACGCTGCCAGCGACATGGGGAGACCCTGTGGATGTGTGGAGGGATCGTGGCGGCGAAAGGTTGTGGTTTTCGCACGGGAGGTTGGGCCAGGGGTCCTGGGAAAGGGGGCATGGGACTAGCAGAGGCAGCGCAGATGACACAGGGAAAGAGCGCAGTGGTGTGCCCGGTGAACGGCTTGGTTCATTGAGTGGGTGTTTAGCAATGCACTGGTGCCTACTGGTGGGTGGTTAAGTGGTAGTGGTGGAACCCACTGCTGATACTGGTGTGGCACATGGTGCACACCACAGTACGTTGGTCACCGTGTGTTTCTTTAAAGAACCTCCAGACTTCCGAAAATCTAGCCCTCGCCACGGGGAGCTTCACTACGTGAAACATTGGCGCTGATGCACCAGCTCTGGCCCTGCTTACGTATGGATCCCACCGTCTCAGAAGCCAGTGTGTCAACAGCTTATCAAACCCAGCTTGGGTCGTCACTCATAATCCTTTGATCCCTCAGTTTATGCTCCCCCCTCGGACATTCTCCTGACAAACAACTTCACCACTGTCTGACAACCGGGTCTCCATATGTCCGACACATCTTTACACACTTCTTCCACTACGTCAACAATGTCATCATACCCACAGACTGCGAACGGTGGAAAACATCGGGGATCGGAAAAGAGCTCAGCAGGCAACCGGACAGTGGTTTGTGAATCTGGAGGGTCCAAAAAACAGTTCCTCAGAGTATGACGGTTTAATTAACTGCCAAATTTTGCCTGGGAGGGGCAGAGTGGGGGAAGGAGGCTGAGGTGGAGGAGCTGGAGGAGTGTGGTTGTCGGGTGACATGGGTGGAATCACGTGGAAGACTGACTGGTGGACAAAATGGCTAGAAGGCATTGTTCGCAATCCAAACATCCTGTTCGCACTGTTCTGGCCACAACAGTGCTCTACCCGAAGTACCCAGTAACTTGAGACATTGAACCTAGGGAGTGTAGAAGCGGCGTTCACCTGCTCCTCATCCAGTAGGGGTGGTGGTGTCTAAAACCCGCCCAAGGACCACTGCCTCTGCACCCTGCAAGTAGTGGGACGCCCTCGTCCGCTTACCCCTAGCTCTCGGGTTCAACATTTTCAAAATTAAAAAGTGTAAATGTAAATTTTTTGTGTTTCTTTTTTGTTTTTGTTTGTGTGTTTTGAATTTTTGTTTTGTTTTGCATGGATCATCATCTGCCTTGTTCAACGGTTCAGGCTGGTGGTGGGTGGTGTGTCATGGTGTGAGAGAATATTTTCTTGGCACTCTTTGGGCCTTTGGTACCCATTGAGGCATCGTTGCAACGCCACAGCCTACCTGAGTATGGTTGCTGACCATGTCCTCCTTTAGACCACAATGTATCCACATATGATGGCTACTTTCAGAGGATAATGGCCCATGTCATTAAAGCTGGATCATCTCAGACTGGTTTCTTGAACATGACAATGAGTTCACTGTGCTCAAATGGCCTCCACAGTCACCAGATCTCAATCCAATAGAGCATATCTTTGGGAGTGGTGGAACGGGAGATTACGATCATGGATGTGCAAGCCGAACAAATTGCGGAACTGTGTGATGCCATCATGTCAATCTATGGACCCAAATCCTCTGAGGATGCTTCCAGCACCTTGTTGAATCTATGCCATGAAGAATTGAGGCAGTGGCATGAGCAAAGGGGGTAACCGTACTAGCATGGGGTGTCCTCATAAAGGGGTCTGCGGTGAGTGTATAACGCTACGTAGCCTAAGAAAGCCGGTTGGGTTCTTGTATGCCTAGTTTCTAACCTACACTGACAGCACACAACTGGAATTTAAGCTCACTTTCAGTTTTGAGAAAAAAAAACTCGTCACAGACTGTGCCTCAATAATTCAACAACCCTAATAAATTGTACCACTAGGTGTGGGGTTGGTGTCCTAAAAGCAATAACGTTCGCAAGTCCCCTGCAAATTCGTCACAATCTGGTACTAGCTGCACTACTAGTGCCAGCAAGGCCAGCCACAGCAGAATCACAAAAATTATATAACGCTATTGTAGCCCTAGAAAGCCAGTTGGGTCTTGTGGCTGTTTCTATTCTACACTGACAGCACACAACTGGATTGTTTAAGTCACTTAACTTTTAAAAAAAAAAAAAATCGTCAGACTGTGCCTAATTCAATCAAACCCCTAATAAATTGTCCCACTTAGGTGTTTGAGATGGATTGTGTGTCACTAAGAGCTAAATAGAACGTTCCCAAGTCTCCCTGCAAATTCTCACAATTATGGTACTAAGCTGCACTACTAGTGCCAGCAAGCCTAGCACAATGAAAACAAAAAAAAATATATTATAACGCTATTCTAGCCCTTACAAGGCTGTGTGGGTTCTTGGTAGACTCACCCTGCCTAAAAGTAAGCATAATATAACACCCTAACGCTATCCTGCAGCAGCTCTCTAAGGCATCCAGCAGAGAATGATGCGAGCAGGCGGCAGGGGCTAGTCTATTCCAGGGTCACTGCTAAGAGCCAGCCAACCATGCTATCGACGTGTAAGGGTACCCTCATGCTGGGTGGAGTTGCAGAGTCGCATGGTTGTGATTGGCTCTGTTTCTGGCCGCCAAAAATCAAAACTGCGGGAGATGCCATTTTCTCGAGCTGGCGAAGTATTTGTCTGAGCAACGAGAAGTTACGAGTACGCTAATGCTCGAACGAGCATCAAGCTCGGACGAGTGTGTTCGCTCATCTCTAGTTCTAATCTACAGAATTTATGATACATCTTCACATGTTCTTTAAGTCTCGGTGCCCCATCAACTGTTTGGATAGATCTACAGTGTTCTCTAAATCTTATATACAGGCATCTGACCTTGGTGCCATCTGTGGCAAAAAATAAGAGAGTATCAACGGGGGGAATAGTTGGTATAGTTAGAATTGTACCAATCTCCCCAAATGCGATTAAACTTTTCCAGGCTGTTTCTTTGTTTGAATATCAGGGATTAGTAAGGCAACATCTGATTAATGTTGGACTTCCACATCCTCAGAGTGGGTGTATTTGGGTCATACCATCTGAGAGCGATATATTTTCTGGCCAAAAAAAGGGATTTCTGTAAAAATATTCTGTGATGTTGAGACAAATCATCCACGAGTAGCAACCCTGGTAAACGTATTTCGGGTGTGCAAGGTACTTCCAGAGGCAGCAGGTCAGATAGGAAGGCCTAGTCTAAGGCTACATTCACACGACCGTATGATTTCTCCAGTCCCGTATTTACGGGCCGTATATACGTGACGTTTTTCATCCGTATGCAGCATGTATGTAACCCGTATTTTATACGTCCCCATAGACTTCTAGGGCATACGGAACTGAAATACGGGAGAAAATAGGACATGCTCTATGTTTTTATACGGCTAGTATACGGTACGGTACATAACGGAGTTAACAACGGCAATATAAATGGTCAGACGTATTGTCCATTGAAATGAATGTGGCCGTATGTAATCCGTAAAAAAACGGTACGGTACGGTACGGATACGGCTGTTTTCATACGTCCATGTGAATGTAGCCTAAGTTTGGACCTGGCATTCCCTCATATAAATATCCCTGTGCATATGGGTAGGAACTGCTGAATGCTGGTGTAGGTATAAACACTTAGGTAGTATTATCATTTTAACTAGGTAGCCCCAGTAGCCTCTGCAGTTAATTTACATATTACTCAAATAAAGTTTTTAAAAAGTTAGGTTAGTTTCCAGGGTTATTAAATTACACATAAGGGCAGGAGGTTTACTTCTGATAGTAGATTCCTCATGGTAGGTTTTTTTAATTTTCGTTCTAACAAATGTCAACATTGGTTCGGTAATCTGTTGCAGTGAGTGTTGGTAAAGTTTGGATATAAGTATTCCTAGGTATTTAAAGGAGGTGACCAAATAAGCACGAACACAGTGGTGCTGCCCTAGTGTGACACTGTATGGATACAGAAACTTACGGTCCATTCGCGATCCAGCAGCGCATTCTCTGCGCTGGATTCGGGTCCGGCCGGGATTTATTAAGGTAGTTCCTCCGCCGTCCACCAGGTGGCGCTGCTGCGCTGCAGAGCATTGGAACGCACTGGAATACACCGAGCCGGTCTGAGTAAAGGTAAGTGCAATTTTCGCGACACATTTTTTTTAAAAATGCCGCGGTTTTTCCGAATCCGTCGGGTTTTCGTTCGGCCACACACCCCAATTTCCGTCGTGTGCATGCCGGCGCCGATGCGCCATAATCAGATCGCGTGCGCCAAAATCCCGGGGCAATTCAGGGAAAAGCGACGCAAATCGGAAATATTCGGGTAACACGTCGGGAAAACGCGAATTTACCCTTAGTAAATGACCCCCATTGTGTCTATTTTTACAGATGACACCAAGCTGTGTAGTGTAATACAGTCTAGGGAGGATGTTTATATGTTGCAAGGTGACTTGGACAAACTGTGTGTTTGGTCATCCACTTGGCAAATGAGGTTCAATGTTGATAAATGTAAAGTTATGCACTTGGGGGCTAATAATCCACAGGCAACATATGTCCTTGGGGGAGAGTCCACTGTTGAGAAGGACTTGGGTGTACTAGTAGATCATAAATTAAATAACAGCATGCAATGTCAATCAGCATGTATCAAAAGAGGTATGAACTCTCGTGATAGGGATGTAATATTACCACTGTACAAGGCATTGCTCCGGCCTGGCCTGGAATATGCGGTCCAGTTCTGGGCTCCGGTCCATAAAAAGGATGCCCTGGAGCTGGAGAGGGTTCAATGAAGAGTCAAAAAAATTATAAGGGGTATGGAGGGTCTCAGTTATGAGGAAAGATTAAAACAACTACATTTATTTTGTCTGGGAAAAAGATGACTAAGAGGGGACATGATTAATTTATATAAATATATGAATGGTCCATACAAAAAATATGGTGTTAAGTTGTTCCAGATGAAATCAAATCAAAAGACAAGGGGGCACTCAGAGATCGTATTAACGCCTCACCAAGCATCATAAACGCATGATGAGGCGCCATTACTCCCCAGAATAATTGCCAAGCGTAAAAGTATGGCATGTGGGCTGAGCGGTCCGGAGCGTACAGCAATCGTGCACAGGACATTACAATGGCAGCGAGCGAGCCGGCACTGCTCAGCACACACTACAGTGCTGGTAGCCTCTAGAATGCACGGAGGAGGCGGAGCCTCCGGGAAAAGGGCGTGGTTTACTACGTAGTCTCCTCACAGGAAGTAGAGCTGTAATGGCTGCCTGCAAGTAAAACGTGTACAGGTACTGTGTGCATACATGTGTATGGAGGTGAGGGGGCTTGATAGAAGTGGATGTGATAAAGTCAGGGGAGACATGTATGTTACATGGGACTGCATGTCTGACAGGTGCTGAGTTGGCATGAGGTGTATCTTACATGGGATTGCATGTCTGGGGAGTGCTGAGGTGGCATGAGGTGTATGTTACATGGGACTGCATGCCTGACAGGTGCTGAGGTGGCATGAGGTGTATGTTACATGGGACTGCATGCTTGACAGGTGCTGAGGTGGCACAAGGTGTATGTTACATAGGATTGCATGTCTGACAGGTGCTGAGGTGGCATGAGGTGTATGTTACATGGGACTGCGTGTCTGGCGAGTGCTGAGGTGGCATGAGGTGTATGTTACATGAGACTGCATGTCTGGCGGGTGCTGAGGTGGCAGGTGTATGTTACGTGGGACTGCGTGTCTGGCAGGTGCTGACGTGGCATGAGGTCTATGTGTGCGTGTCTGGCAGGTGCTGAGGTGGCATGAGGTGTATGTGTGAGGTGTTTGCAAATTCAATTAATAAAAAATTTTTAAAAAAACCGCCTCCCCCCAACACCAAAAAATATAAACCAAAATTTCTTTTAAAAAAAAGCATTTTACAAAGCAACTATCATGGATTTGCAGTGTCAGATGCAGTCTTGCCACTGAGGCTCAGTTGCGGCTTCCACAGTCTGGTCACATGGGGAGGGGGATACATTGTGCGTTAGCTGCAGTCTGGACGTTTGGTGTCAGCGGCGTTATCCACAGTCTGGCGGTGGGAGGTTTCGGCGGGCCACAGTGTGGTGGTGGGAGGTCTCGGCGGCCGTAGTGTGGTGGTGGGAGGTTTCGGCGGGCCGCAGTGTGGTGGTGGGAGGTTTCGGCAGGCCGCAGGGTGGTGGTGGGAGGTCTCGGCGGCTGCAGTGTGGTGGTGGGAGGTTTCGGCAGGCCGCAGTGTGGTGGTGGGAGGTTTCGGCAGGCCGCAGTGTGGTGGTGGATGGTTTCGGCGGGCCGCAGTGTGGTGGTGGTGGGAGGTTTTGTGAAGGGGAATATCGGTACATGAGCTTTATAGTTTTATACATGAAGGGGAATATTTGTATATGATCTTATAGTTTTATATTTTTAAACTTTTATATAGCTGGCAAATACTAAAGTTTTTCCTCCTCAGCAATATGCTCAGATATGTTACTTAAGATGGCGCCGGCATCCACTGATACTACACAGCCAACACCCTATTTCCGGAAATAGATCAACATGCCCTATTCCAAGATGGCGTCAAGACTCACATCAAAACCTAAGGTTTTGTCAACGCCCAGGACATTATCTGCCCAGATACTGGAACTGACCAATTGGAGTGCACCAGATGTTAGACTGAATTTGCTTAACCCTTGCCCACTATGATGCTATATGATGTATAACCACATCTTTCTCTTTTCTGTTTAAAATCTGCTGACACGGAAATAAAGTTAGTCTTGTTGTGCTGAGCAGTACGAGCTTGTCTCAGATTCTTCCTTGAGAATGTGCACACTTGCTCTGTCTAATTTGAGGTGACTGATCGGATCGGTTATTTGTCGATTACGACCCCGACAATTTGGCGCTCAACTGTGGGGCGTGGCCTGAGCCTCTGAGGACCCGCACTAACATCCGGTGGACGACCCCTGACGCTCCCGGAGGAGATCTGATCAATCTCACAGGAACACGGTAAGTCTATGTATATACTATATATGTATATAGTACTTATCTGTGTATCCGAGGGCGTGAGGTAGTAGTCTCCGGACCCTACGGGTCTTTGGGGTGACTGTCCGAGTGGTGTGGATTTCTCTTCGTCCCAGCGCCACGCTCAGAACCGTGACACAACAAGGAAGACAACTTAGTTTCGTTTTCAAACACCACCACCTGACGGAGCGTCAGTCACTCTGATAATTTCTGCTCGGAAAGTGATAGTAAATTTTTGCGTTGCCGTCTGGTAATTTAAAGTTGTATTTTGATTAGGAAAAGAATATTTATAACTTATTTATAACTAAGTAATGTCTTGTGACATCGGCAGTCAGAGTAGAGAAATACGCCATGACGGGTGTCTGGGTCTGAAATAAGGTGAACTGGGGGGGGTATAACCCAGTAGGAACTTCTCACTAGGAGAGTTACCTGCATAGAGTACCGTAGTGGATACCGTTGTTCTGGTTGGGGACCAGACCACCGTGTGAGTCTGTGAGTAAAAATATATTGGTTAGGACAGAGTAACAACGTGGCGCACGTGTGGAAAGGATTTTGATTTAACGGGGATCCCTGTGTTGAGCGAGTGGCCACGCCAACATAGTACTCTATTTAGTTAGACAGAATGTTACGTCTCATGAAAAAGAAACACAGCCTCCCCCGGGAGCACAGACGGCAACCCAGTTAGTGGAGCAGAGAGAAGGTAAAAAGTATGTGAAGTGTGCAAAAGACTTGTACACGTTTGTAGAACAGCCAAAGTCAGGTAGATTACAGCCCACACTGTGGAAAACAATCTTAGATGGTAGTAAAGGGTCCTTAGAGAACAAGGGGCTGTTAGAGTCAGCGCAAGCCCACTTTAGGGTAGCGAAGAAGGTGAAGGAAGAAGGTTGGTCGGAGGTGAAGGGAGAAGGTGGCAGTGAAGGAGCAGAAATGATTTATGGATATGTTAAATGTAATGGATCAAATGTTGAAAACTGTAATAAGAAAGACGTGTCTAAAATGGCCGCCGTTCCTCTTGGCGCGCCACCACCCTATAATGGCGTTGGTTTAAGTCCGGAAGGGTGGACATGTGACGTATGCAAAATTCAGAACCCAGATGGGGTGGAGACTTGTCGTCAGTGTGGTGCTCCACGCCCACATATACAATTCTTTACAAAGCAAATGGACCTTCTGTCACGGCAGAGATCAAACTCCTGCCTCTGGGCAGTCAAAAATAACCCATATCCGGACAGGTGAAAAAATAAAACATCACTTTTATTAGGAATATTAAAAGTAATTGCGCTATATTTCAGACTGACGTGGCATGAACCACTAGGTGCACAGGACAAAAAAGTGAGTTAATAACACAGTGTGAACTACACTCACCGGCCACTTTATTAGGTACACCATGCTAGTAACGGGTTGGACCCCCTTTTGCCTTCAGAACTGCCTCAATTCTTCGTGGCATAGATTCAACAAGGTGCTGGAAGCATTCCTCAGAGATTTTTGTCCATATTGACATGATGGCATCACACAGTTGCCGCAGATTTGTCGGCTGCACATCCATGATGCGAATCTCCTGTTCCACCACATCCCAAAGATGCTCTATTGGATTGAGATCTGGTGACTGTGGAGGCCATTTGAGTACAGTGAACTCATTGTCATGTTCAAGAAACCAGTCTGAGATGATTCCAGCTTTATGACATGGCGCATTATCCTGCTGAAAGTAGCCATCAGATGTTGGGTACATTGTGGTCATAAAGGGATGGACATGGTCAGCAACAATACTCAGGTAGGCTGTGGCGTTGCAACGATGCTCAATTGGTACCATGGGGCCCAAAGAGTGCCAAGAAAATATTCCTCACACCATGACACCACCACCACCAGCCTGAACCGTTGATACAAGGCAGGATCCATGCTTTCATGTTGTTGACGCCAAATTCTGACCCTACCATCCGAATGTCACAGCAGAAATCGAGACTCATCAGACCAGGCAATGTTTTTCCAATCTTCTACTGTCCAATTTCGATGAGCTTGTGCAAATTGTAGCCTCCTGTAGCCTCCTGTTCTTAACTGTTCTTAACTGGAAGGAGTGGCACCCGGTGTGGTCTGCCTCAAAGTTCGAGATGCTCTTCTGCCTACCTTGGTTGTAACGGGTGGCGATTTGAGTCACTGTTGCCTTTCTATCAGCTCGAACCAGTCTGCCCATTCTCCTCTGACCTCTGGCATCAACAAGGCATTTCCGCCCACAGAACTGCCGCTCACTGGATGTTTTTCTTTTTCCATCTCTGTAAACCTTAGAGATGGTTGTGCATGAAAATCCCAGTAGATCAGCAGTTTCTGAAATACTCAGACCAGCCCTTCTGGCACCAACAACCATGCCACGTTCAAAGGCACTCAAGTCTCCTTTCTTCCCCATACTGATGCTCGGTTTGAACTGCAGGAGATTGTCTTGACCATGTCTACATGCCTAAATGCACTGAGTTGCCACCATGTGATTGGCTGATTAGAAATTAAGTGTTAACAAGCAGTTGGACAGGTGTACCTAATAAAATGGCTGGTGAGTGTAGGTCACAAGCACTTGCAAGCAGTCAATAGTGAGATATATGGGATAGCGGACACAATAGGGGGTCTATGCCCAGCTAAATTGACTGCTGTAAGTCTACTATTGGCCAAATGTCGTGGACTGTCCTACACAGCGCTGTCAGCTAGGGTGATGCAGTTTATAGTGTGGACTGAAGCCCTACACTGAAGTCCTAGACCAAGTGGACTAGAGCGTTGCCTCTACTGCCCCAGCAGGGGCCGCTATGGCAGCGAGGCTGTATTGTGGTGAATACTGCATAAGGATTCTAACCCTATAGACAGCGGTTTATAGGCTGGAAGGTCTAGTATGGATCTATTTGTCCCTACCTCAGATTCTAATAGAATGGTAATTGCACTGCTAATTACCATTGCTAATGACTATGCCACACTGCAAATTAAAATTTTTCAAACATTAGCCCCCGACATGTTTCGCCAGTACAACTGGCTTCATCAGGGGTTTGGGCTAATTGCTAATCGCGGCGCTGTCACGCCGAGTATTTAACAATAAAGCCCCTCCCAGCAGGACCAGGTTAGGCCTATAAGAGTGAATCACTCACAAGGAAATGCATCCCAATAGATGATAGGCATCATGGATGGCCAATGAAATGCGCAGAAAGAAGTATGACTCCTCACAGTGAAAGAACAGGGGGAGTGTTAATCGTTCTATTCTCCAATAACGGTTAGTTGTGCCGTCATGCCCACCAGTCAGCTGACTGTGGGCCCGGAGGAGCTCCGCGCATGGCAGTAGACTTAGTGCAGAAAACAAACACTGTACCCTTCAGGTGCGCATGACAGTGGACTTAGTGCAAATTACGCCACTACATCCTTAAGATGTGATGATCAGCACGATGTATGGTAAGTATCTAGCTGTGGCTGAATGTAGACTTTGATCATTAGATATTATACATGGTTTGCTTAATGTGATACCTAGAATATACGATGTCGATGATCTTATGTATAGTTCATGTTACATTAGGTAATGGATGTGCACCATAAGGATATATACTGAATAGTTGCGGAGACCTGTAGTAGTATGTTGGGCCAGAGATACTACTTAGGGAAAATAAGGAGAAAATTACTGAGTGGTATAACGAGTCGCAATGGCTACATATACGCGGTATGTGGCCAACCTTAAGGAGTCATAAAGACTGAGCAAGTTTTGCATATATTCTCGAGCATATTTGGCTGTATGCCATATAATCTTCCGAGTATATAGCCTACGATTCCTTATTATAGTGTCACTAGGGTACCACTAGGTGGACATGTGACATATGCGGAATTCAGAACCCGGATGGGGTGGAGACTTGTCGTCAGTGTGGTGCTCCATGTCCACATAGACACAGCCCCATATCCAGTGGAAGTGGGGCATGGCCCTCTTTTTAAGTTATATTCCCTTCAAGTCCCTGAAAGTTAATTGCCTATGACTCTACTATGTTGGCAGCCATAAAGGCTGGTTGTGGGTAGAAGTGGAGCACCATTGAAGGGCCTGAACAGATTTCTGAGATAAACGCCGGCTGAGATGATTTCATCTTATTTCAGTTCTCTGTTCGGATTATTCTTGGATGTGCAACGCTGTTTGTTTGGGTATGGTCATCTCTGATAGTTAAAATTTATTTGATCCCAACAATTAGAGAAAAATTACTATAAAAAGTGTTGCAATGTCTCTGGTACCTGCTTTCTGGCGTTTAAGGGGTTAACAAAAGGGTGGGGCTTTTTGATTAAAAACCAATACAAGTGTACCTGCCTTTTGTTGAGAAGTTGGAGTTTGGGCAGAAGTTTATAGATGGTTAAGAGAATCCTATATGTCTGGATGAGATAAAGCGGGGACGCACACGGTTCCATGGAAACGGCTTGCAGCTTTGGGACACATGGGATGATGACCTGAGAATGTAGTGTACATCTGTTTTGTACTGGGTTGTTACCAAAGGTGTTAACGACTGGAGACATCTCTACCAGACTTGCGTATACAGGAACTGATAAGATTGTGACTGAAAGCCAGAGGGAAACAGAGACAAGTTTCACAGACTACGGCAAAGTTGCGGTTCGCTGACAGCCCGACCCAAGTGGGCGTGTTTCGACTGTGGGGAGGAGACATTACTATAGTGAGTGGTGGAGACGGCCCCAACAGGGCAGGACAAGGGGGGTGGTAACGGACAGGGATGTCAGCGAGAACGCCCCGCCCCCCCCAAACAGAGTTAGTGCCTTTCATTGTAGAACTGATGTTTGACTCTCCCCTGCTAGCCCGATGATGATTTTAACCCATTCCCGGTCAAGGAAAAGACCTAGAAAGAACAGCCGGACACATGTAGGATGGTCCAAGACTTCTAAGCTGCCAATGAGTGTACTGAAGCCCAGTGGTACCTGCCCAAACTGGCAGCAGTCCCTGAGAGTGACATATTATTCATTGTTATTGATTTGACAAATGTTCTCTCTGTGCCCCTACATGAAGATTGCCAGTACCTATTTGCCTTTACCAGTTCAGTATTCCAGTATACCTGATGTAGACTCCCACAAGGGGGGTAAAGCTCACCCAGCCAATACCCCACGGCACTACAGGGAGTAGACTGGCAGACTAGCCCCTTACTGGATGTTCTGCTTTCCAGTATGTGGAGGACCTACTGTTTTTGTTTGCCAGGGTGCATTTATTGACCTTATGTGTTTTCTGTTCCAGAAGGGTTACAAAGTTTCCAAACACAAGCTCCAGTACTGCCAGGAGAAAGCGGTCTTCCTAGGCCACTACTTGTCAGCCACAGGCAAATACCTGGCAGAGGAAAGAAAGCTGGCAATCCAGAATATGCTCCTCTTCCGGGAGTGGCCATCTTGGTACTCCTGCAGAGACCCGGGTGCAACCACTGTATCCGCTTCTCACTTCTTCCGAGGCATACTACCAAGGCCCGAACGCTTTGGAAGAGAGTTCATCTCACCCCTCACAGGGCTAGGCCTGTTTCCAGTCAAGCATGACACCCGTGCTCACAGAAAGCAACCAGGATCAGCCGGCCCCTCAAGTCCAAGTAACCCATGAGATCTTGCGAGAGTCTCCACTCTATAGTCGCTTACAAGATAGACGTGCCGCTATGGCAGGCAGCAGAGATGAGTGGGAAACTGACCCGGCTGACCCTCCCAAGTCCGAGGCCCGGCTCTCTACCGGACCTTCACACACCAAGTCCCCGCAGCCTCCACTGCTTACCCCACGAGCACCCCAGGGGGGAAAAGAGGAACAGTGTGTGCAGCAAACTACCGAACAGTGGAACCCTATATACACGATCTGTCTCGACACATTGCAGAACACGCAAGTTAAAGTCACGGGGGGGATTGGTGACATTACCACACTCAGGGTGTGAGCCATAGTCAACCCTGCTAATCAACACCTGAAGCATGATGGAGGACTAGCCAGACAGATAGCCCGAGAAGGAGGCCAAGGCATACAGCAAGATTCCAATTTGATCATTAGTAACTCTGGCCCTCTCCCAGTGGGGGGTTTTGCCCTCACAGCCACTGGGGCCCTCCCATGTGATATTATAATACACGCTGTAAACCCTAGGTGGGATGGGGCCAGCCCTGAGGATTGTGCTGCCGCTCTTAGAACTGTGATTTTCTGGTCCCTGGCCTCTGCTGACCAAGCATCTGTCCATTACATGCCGCGCCGCACCATGGCCCTGCCACTCATCTCTTCAGGACCATTCGGATACCCTCTGAGGGAGTGCATTCAAGTGCATCTTAGGACTATCAAAGAATATATCATCACACAACCATCAATAACCCTCACAGAGGTGCTTATAGTGACCAATTCTCCATCCATAGTGGAGACCCTGCAGTCCCAGATGAAGAAAACCACAGTCACACCCAGTGTTCCTACAGTCCCAGACCCATACATGACTACTGTCATGGCAGAAGCTCCACTGAGGAGCAAGACCCTCACCAGTGAACCTAATAGGTACGTGGCTTTCACACCCACACAACTGGACTCTATCATCTGGTATCACCAGACCCAGATAAACACCCTATGCAGTTTCTGCGGAAGTTGGAGCAGAACCGCCAGATCTATGATGCCACCTGGAGGGATCTCTACAATATGGTTACTGTTAAAACTCCTGACACTTATCTGCAGGTCATCCTGAAGTACCTGGATGCCTCGGCAGTACCGGACCAGGACAGTTACCAGTCAGGGTTGGACTTCTGTTCCCAGATGAAGACTTGGGCACAGAAATGCCTCACCGACCAGGCAGGTTCTATCCAGGACGTCCAGCAGGAAAAGGATGAACCGGTGGACAGGTACTCCTCCAGACTGTCCCAACAATTTGAGGATCTTGGATTCACCCTTCATAATAAGATCCAAGCCCACATGCTTGTAAAGGCCCTAGTGGAGGACCTCCAAGATGAACTTAGAGACAAAGTTCTTGCCACTCGTCCAGTAATCCTATCCACAGGATTCAAAGATGCTGTAACCATAATCAAAGGATTCCAGAAAGCTCAACATAAGGAGAAAGACAAGAAGAAGAAGAAAGTGATGCTGATGACCACCACTTCAATGGACAGTGACTCAGGTGAAGAACCGGTCCCTGCCCATATTATGGTACAGCAAGCCCCTACAGGACCACCTATGCCTTTCAACTACTACCCTCAGCCACCAGTACCACATGCATCTCATCCATGGCAGACACAACAACAGCAAGGACCCTTTGGATCCAACAACCAGAGACCTCTCCCTACCTGCTGGAATTGTGGAAGACAAGGCCATGTCAAAAGAGACTGCAGGTTCAGACCCAGTCAATGCCCCCGAGATGACTACAGACCGTGCCAAAGTGGACCTAGATCTGATGACTATAGAGGGTCCCAGAATAGACCCAGATCTGATGACTATAGAGGATCACATGATGGACCCAGGTACCAAGACCAAAGGTACCAAGAACCAAGACCACAGGACTCAGGATCTCCCCACCAATTATGAAGTTCAGGCCAACCTGTGCCCTGCTTTACAAACGCTTCAAAGCTTTACCCAACACAGCTTGTGGATGCATTGTCCTCCCAGTGGAAGGGCACCCACAAGATTTCTAGTGGACACAGGGGCGGCCACCTTGGTTATCTCCTCACCTAACCTCCCAAGTACTGTGGAACTGTCTGATGACTTCTTGTCCTGTATTGGCATTACTGGCACCACTGCTGAGTCTCCCCTCACGGTTCCTGTCCTCGTTGGACCTTTCCCTGATGTCATGGCTCACTTCCTGGTGTCAGATACCTGCCCCGTCAACCTCCTAGGGGCAGACCTTCTCCAACGTCTCAGAGCTTCTATCAATTATACCCCCCAAGGTCTTCAGCTTGAATTACATGACCCCAGGTCAGAAGAGGGAACTATGGACAGATGTGTACTTAGAGCTCTCCCTCTGATGCTTCAGCAAATTCATCAACTTGATCCCCGGACCGGGTCTCAGCCCAACTCCCCTCCTCACTCTGGTCTACTGGACCTGACGATGTAGGACTTATACCAGTCCCTCCAGTGATGGTATCTAAAAGAAGGGGCTCAGCCCCCGAGGATACCTCAGTATCCTCTGAAGATGGCTCAAGAACAAGGCCTCTCCACCCAGATTCAGGCCCTTGTCAAGCAAGGTGTTTTGGTCTACTGTACCTCTACTGTAACACCCCATTATTTCCCGTCCAGAAGAAGACCCCCAAGGTGTCTCCACCCAAGTACAGGTTAGTCAAGGACCTCAGAGCAGTCAATGCAGCTACTATTCTCAAGTTACTCTTCTGCAGTATGTGGATGATCTTCTCCTCTGTGCTGACTCCAAACAACTGCTGGAGCAAGAGTCATTGTCTCTCCTACTGTTCCTCTCTACAGCCAACTGCAAAGTTTCTAAGGATAAAGTTCAATGGTGTCACGCAAAGGTCATTTTCCTTGGACATTGTGTCTCTCAAGGGGCCATACACCTCACGGAGGACAGGAAATCGGCCATTGCCAAGTTACCCTTTCCTTCCACCATTAACCAACTCCAGTCTTTCTTGGGACTCATCACCTACTGCAGACAATGGATTCCGGATGCATTCAGGCTTATGCAACCCTTGTATGACTGTTTAAAGTCAGGAGGACCACAAGGTACTTCACCTCTGGTCCTCCCACATCTACAAGACTGTCACCACCAACTGAAGATGGCCATTTCCAGAGCGCCTGCTCTGGGACTTCTAGACTATACCCAGCCTTTCAACCTGTTTGTTTCTGAAAGTGAAGGACATGCAACTGGTGTCCTGGCGCAACAACATGCTGGGAGGCGTCCTATTGGATACTACTCTTGCAGTCTGGACACTTTGGCCAGAACATCTCCTACTTGTTTGAAAGCAGTTCATGCCGCCCTTGCACTTCTAGACAAGACTGCTGACATTATCCTGGGACATGACCTCATCATTCAAGCCTCTCATGATCTGGCGGCAGTCCTTTCTCAGACCCAACCCAGACATCTCAAGGAAGCCTGTACTTTGGCCAAAGGGAAGACTGTGAACATCAGAACTGACTCAAGGTATGCCCATGGCATTGCCCATGATTTTGGAATAATCTGGAAAAACAGAGGCTTCATCACAGCCGCAGGTACCCCAGTGAAGCATGCAGACCTCATCAAGAGCCTGATGGAAGCTCTACAACTGCCTACCAAGGTGGCAGTGATCAAGGTAAAAGCTCACGGAAAAGTGAACTCCAAGGCAGCTAGAGGAAACTATCTAGCTGATTGTGTGGCCAAAGAAGCTGCCATGGGGAATGTGTCATCCAAGTGGCTGGAAAGGATCCCGAAGGAAAAACAAGAGATGACCTACCCCTTCATGGTGGCCACTAGAGCCCAGAAGAAGAAGGAAAAGGAGGAAGAAAGAAGGACCACCTCTCCTACCCTTGCTCAGTTACAAGAGGAACAAAAGATGGCCCCAGAAGAAGAAAGCATGGGGTGCTGCTTATGAGAATGGACTCTGGACAATGGCTCGTGCCACATTGGTTCAGGATTAACCACATTATGGGTTAATATGCCCCAAGATAAACCACGATCGCCCAATCCCCATCCATGGAGCTAATTTAGGGAAAGATGGGAGGGCTCCATGAGTTTAAGTTAGTGTAGTGCAAACAGGAGGTGAGGTTTTGCTGAAAGGGCAAGCCTTGCCCGAAGTTTGTGAAGTAACCCCACCCCGACCTATCCCCACTCATGGACAACCTCGAAGGTATATTAGAGGAAAAATTTAGTATCTAGGGGGGATTGTGAAGGGGAATATCTGTATATGAGCTTTATAGTTTAATACATGAAGGGGAATATTTGTATATGAGCTTATAGTTTTATACTTTTATACTTTTAAATAGCTGGCAAATACTAAAGTTTTTCCTCTACAGCAATATGCTCAGATATGTTACTTAAGATGGCGCCGGCATCCACTGATACTACACAGCCAACACCCTATTTCAGGAAATAGATCAACATGCCCTATTCCAAGATGGCGGCGACCATTGGGCAGCGCCGCAAGGTGAGTTTGGAAGTAAATTTTTTTATACACAAGGGGCTGCAGTACATTTCATCAAGAGGTGGGGGCTGGCTGCAGGGCATTTCATCAGTGGTGGTGGCTTGCTGCAGAGCAATTTATCAATGCTGGGGCTGGCTACAGGCATTTCATCAATGGGGAGGCTGGCTGCAGGGAATTGCATAGGTGGGGGGCTTGCTGCAGGACATTTCATAGGTGTGGGGGGCTGGCTGCAGGGCAATCAATCAATGAGGGGACTGGCTGCAAGGCATTTCATCAATGGGGGGGGCTGGCTGCAGGGCATTGCATTCATAAGGGGGCTGGCTGCAGGGCATTTCATCAGTAAAGGGGTCTGGCTGCAGGGTATTCCATCATTAGGGGGAACTGCAGGGCATTTCATCATGGGGGGTTTGGCTGCAGGGCATTTCATCATTAGGGGATACAGGGCATTTCATCATTAGGGGATGCAGGGCATTTCATCATTAGGGGCTGCAGGGCATTTCACCATTAGGGGCTGCAGGGCATTTCATCATTAGGGGGCTGTAGATAGAGATGGGCAAATCGATTCTAAAGATTCTAACTTTGGTTAGAATTTCAGGAAAAATTTGATTAGTCACAAAGCTGAAGTTTATGCTGATTTGCAGGATCAGAGTTTTTTTTCCCCTCATTTTTCAGCTAAATGCGCGAGAACAACGTGTTACATGGGGCAGAGAACTCTGGGAAGGAGAAAGGAACACCCCCGATGACATCTGCAGATCTGTAAGCCAATCAGTGACCGGCTGGCTTATGTGATGTCACACAGCCCTATAAAACCCAGTCATTTTCAATCTCGCCACATCACAATTCATGTGCTGCCTGTAGCGTGTAGTTGCTGCTATTGTTCTGTGTAGTAACGATTCTTGCTGCAATCCCTGGTTGTTCTTTAACCCCTTAACGACTTCCATTTTTCACTCACCAACTTCAAAAATCTATAACTTTTTTATTTTTCCACATAAAGAGCTGTGTTATGGCTTATTTTCTGCGTAACAAATTGCACTTTATAGTGACGGTTAGGGGGGATTGTGAAGGGGAATATCTGTATATGAGCTTTATAGTTTAATACATGAAGGGGAATATTTGTATATGAGCTTATAGTTTTATACTTTTATACTTTTAAATAGCTGGCAAATACTAAAGTTTTTCCTCTACAGCAATATGCTCAGATATGTTACTTAAGATGGCGCCGGCATCCACTGATACTACACAGCCAACACCCTATTTCAGGAAATAGATCAACATGCCCTATTCCAAGATGGCGGCGACCATTGGGCAGCGCCGCAAGGTGAGTTTGGAAGTAAATTTTTTTATACACAAGGGGCTGCAGTACATTTCATCAAGAGGTGGGGGCTGGCTGCAGGGCATTTCATCAGTGGTGGTGGCTTGCTGCAGAGCAATTTATCAATGCTGGGGCTGGCTACAGGCATTTCATCAATGGGGAGGCTGGCTGCAGGGAATTGCATAGGTGGGGGGCTTGCTGCAGGACATTTCATAGGTGTGGGGGGCTGGCTGCAGGGCAATCAATCAATGAGGGGACTGGCTGCAAGGCATTTCATCAATGGGGGGGGCTGGCTGCAGGGCATTGCATTCATAAGGGGGCTGGCTGCAGGGCATTTCATCAGTAAAGGGGTCTGGCTGCAGGGTATTCCATCATTAGGGGGAACTGCAGGGCATTTCATCATGGGGGGTTTGGCTGCAGGGCATTTCATCATTAGGGGATACAGGGCATTTCATCATTAGGGGATGCAGGGCATTTCATCATTAGGGGCTGCAGGGCATTTCACCATTAGGGGCTGCAGGGCATTTCATCATTAGGGGGCTGTAGATAGAGATGGGCAAATCGATTCTAAAGATTCTAACTTTGGTTAGAATTTCAGGAAAAATTTGATTAGTCACAAAGCTGAAGTTTATGCTGATTTGCAGGATCAGAGTTTTTTTTCCCCTCATTTTTCAGCTAAATGCGCGAGAACAACGTGTTACATGGGGCAGAGAACTCTGGGAAGGAGAAAGGAACACCCCCGATGACATCTGCAGATCTGTAAGCCAATCAGTGACCGGCTGGCTTATGTGATGTCACACAGCCCTATAAAACCCAGTCATTTTCAATCTCGCCACATCACAATTCATGTGCTGCCTGTAGCGTGTAGTTGCTGCTATTGTTCTGTGTAGTAACGATTCTTGCTGCAATCCCTGGTTGTTCTTTAACCCCTTAACGACTTCCATTTTTCACTCACCAACTTCAAAAATCTATAACTTTTTTATTTTTCCACATAAAGAGCTGTGTTATGGCTTATTTTCTGCGTAACAAATTGCACTTTATAGTGACGGTATTTAATATTCCATGGCGTGTACTGGGAAGCGGGAAAAAAATTCCAAATGCAGTGAAAATGGTGTTGATGTGCAGTGACCAATCTCTTTGCCCACGACGCTTCTGCTGCTTCCACATCTTCAATTGGAGAGGAGATCTACCTTGTGCGTTAGCCCGTCTACGTTTAGTGTCTACTCGCGTTCCCCAGTCTGCGGTGGGAGTTTCGCGGGCCACATGTGGGGCTGGACGGTCTCGGCGGCCGTGTGTGGTTTGGGGGAGGTGTCAGCGGACGCAGTGTGATCGTGTGGGGAGTTTTCGCATGCCGCAAGGTGGTTGGTTGTGAGTCTCGACTGCTGCAGTGTGGTGGTGGTAGTGCGGCTAGCCGCAGTGTGGGTGTGGAGTTTTTCGGCCGCCCTTGCTTGGTGTGGATGGTTTCGGGCGGACCGCCGTGTGTTGGTAGTTGGGAGTTTTGTGAAGTTGAATCTCGTACAGTAGCTTTATCTCTTTTATCCATGAGGGAATATTGATCTGATCTTATAGTTTTATACTGTTTTAAACTTTTATATCCTGGTCACATAACTTAAAGTATTTTTCCTAGCCTACCAAACAAAATATATGCTCATACTAAATATCACAACTAAAATACAATAATAAGATAGACGCCGGCAATCCACTGATACTACACCGCCAACCCCTATTCCCTGGAAATAGATCCCCATGCCCGTTCCCAAGAATGCCCTCAACTCACACAAACCTAAGTTTGTCAACGCCCATACATTATCTGCCAGGATACTGGAACTGACCGCAATTGGAGTGCATCCCCGATTTTAGACTGCATTTGCTTACAACCTTGCCCCCTACATATGAGCTATATGATGTCTACCCAAACACCCCACATCTTTCTCTTTTCTGTTTAAAATCTGCTGACCACGGAAATACAGTTAGTCTGTTGTTCTGAGCAGTACTGAAACTTGTCGCAGATTCTTCCTTGAGAATTTGACACACTTTTGCTCTGTCACTAATTTGAAGGTACTTGATCGGATCGGTTTATTTGTCGATTACTACCTCCCGACAATTTTGCGCTCAACTGTGGGGCGTGGCCTGAGCCTCATGAGGACCCGCACTAACTAACATCCGGTTGACGACCCCTTACGCTCCCGGAGTAGATCTGATCAATCTCAACAGGACACTGTAAGTCTATGTTATACTATATATGTCTATAGTACTTACTGTGTATACGAGGCGTGAGTGTAGTCTCCCGTACCCTACGGGTCTTTTGGGGTGACTGTCCGAGATGGTGTTGATTTCTCTTCGTCCGCAGCGCCACGCTCAGAACCGTGGACACAACAGGAAGACAACTTGATTCTCGTTTTCAACCCACCACCTGACTTACGTCAGTCCTCATCTGATAATTTCTGCTTGGAAGGTGAATAGTAATTTGTGCGTTGCCGTCTGGTAATTTAAAGTTTGTAAGTATTGATAGGAAAAGAATATTTATAACTTATTTTAACTAAGTATGTTCTGTGTACAATCTGGCAGTCAGATTAGAGAAATACGTCCATGACGTGGTGTCTGGGTCCTGAAATAAAGTTAACTGGGGGGGTATATAACCCATTCGGAAACTTCTCACTAGGAGAGTGTCTGCAATAGAGGTACCGATGGATACCGTTTTTTCTTGTTGGGTACCAGACCACCGGTGAGTCTGTGCGTAAAAATCTATGGGTTATGACCTAGTAACAACGTGGCACAGCGTGTGGAAGGATTTTGATTTAACGGGGATCCCTGGTTTGAGCGAGTGGCACTCCAACAAGTACTCTATTTAGTTAGACAGATGTTACGTCTCAATGAAAAAGAAACACCAGCAGCGCAGCCGTCTCCTCCCCCGGGAGCCACAGAACCCGTCCAACCCCGTTAGTGGAGCAGAGAGAAGTAAAAGTATGGGAGTGTGCAAAAGACTTGTACACGTTTTGTAGAACAGGAGCCAAGTCTGTAGATTACGCCCACCACTGTGGAAAAACATCTTAATGTAGCTAAGGAGTCCTTAGAGAACAAGGGGCTGTTAGAGTCAGCGCAAGCCAACTTTATAGGGTAAGCGAAGAAGGTTAAGGAAACACAGGTTGGTCGGCGGTGAAGGAGAAGGTGGCAGTAAGGAGCGAGAAATGAGTTTTAATGGATGTCTGGTTTAAATGTAATGGATCAAATGTTGAAACTGTAATAAGAAATACTTGTCTAAAATGGCCGCCGTTCCTCTTGGCCTCGCCACCAAACCCTATAATGGCGTAGGTTTAGTCCCGGCAGGGCTGACGTGACGTATGCGGAATTCAGAACCGGCGATGGGGTGGAGACTTGTCGTTCATTGTGGTGTCTCCACGCCCCCATATACAATTCTGTTTACAAAGCAAATGGACCGTCTGCCACTAGCAGAGATCAAACTCCCTGCTCTGGCAGTCAAAATAACCATATCCGGACAGGGTGAAAAAAATAAAACATCATTTTATTAGGAAGATTAAAATTAATTGCGCTATATTTCCGACTGACTGGGGCATGACCACTAGGTGCACAGGACAACAAAGTGAGTTAATAACACAGGTTCTGACTACACTCACGGCCACTTTATTAGCTGGGTACCCATGTCTATAACGGTTGGACCCCCCCTTTTGCCTTCAGCCTGCCATCATTCTTCGTGACACATAGATTTCAACAAGGTGCTGGAACCATTCCTCAGAGATTTTTGTCCACATTGACATGATGCAATCACACCGTTGCCGCAGATTTGTCGGCTGGCACATCCATGATGCGAATCTCCTGTTCCACCACCACATGCCCAAAGATTGGCTCTTTGGATTGAGATATGGTGACTGTGAGTGCCATTTGAGTACACGTGAACTCATTGTCATGTTCAAGAAACCAGCTGAGAGATTATTCAGCTTTAAATGACATGGCGGCATTATCCTGCTGAAAGTAAGCCATCAGATGTTGGGATACTGTGGTCATAAAGGGATGGAATGTCATAGCAACAATACTTCAGGTAGGCTGTGGCGTTTGCATACAACGATCTCAATTGGGTACCAACCTGGGGCCCCAACGAATGCCAAGAAAATATTCCTTCACACCATGACACCACCAACCAAACCAGCCTGAACCGTTGCTACAAGGCAGGATCCATGCCTTTCATGTTGTTGCACGCCAAATTCTGACCCTAACCATCCCGAATTCAAGCGAATCGAGACTCATCAGACCGGCAATTTCTTCCATCTTCTACTGTCCAATTTTCCGATGAGCTGTGCAATTGTAGCCTCTCCTGTAGCCCTCCTGTTCTTAACTGTTTCTTACTAGGAGGAGTGGCAACCCCGGTGGTCTGCCGCTGCCTCAAATTCGAGATTGCTCTTCTGCCTACCTTGTTGTAATCACGGGTGGCGATTTGAGTCCCTGTTGCCTTTCTATCAGCTCGAACCAGTCGGCCTTCGTCCTCATGACCTCTGGAATCACCTCAAGGCATTTCCACCCACAGACCTGCCGCTCCTGGATGTTTTTCTTTTTCCATCTCTGTAAACCTTAGAAGATGGTTGTTCATGAAAATCCCAGTAGTCAGCATTTTTCTGAAATACTCAGACCAGCCCTTCTGGCACCAACAACCATAGCCACGATTCAAAGGCACTCACGTCTCCTTTCTTTCTGCCCCACTGATGCTCGGTTGGAACTGCACGGATATTGGTCTTGACCATGATCCTAATGCCTAAATGCACTGAGTTCGCCACCATGTGATTGGCTGATTAGAATTAAGAATGTTAACAAGCAGTTGGACATGTGTCACCATAATAAAATGGCTTGGTGAGTGAGGTCACAAGCACTTGCAAGCAGTCAATATGTGAGATCTATTGTATAGCGGACACAATAGGGGAGTCTATCCCAGCTAAATTGACTGCTGTAAGTCTACTATTTGCCAAATGTCGTGGACTGTCCTACACAACGCGGTCACTAGGGTGATGCAGTTTATACTGTATGGACTAAAGCCCTACGAAGTCCTAGACCAGTGGACTCGAGCTCTGCTCGCCTTACCTCTACGCCCCAGCAGGGACCGGCTATGGCCGCGCGAGGCTGTAATTGTGGTTAATACTGCATAAGGATTCTAACCCGTATAGACTCGGTTTATAGGCTGAAGGTCTCGTGGATCTATTTGTCCCTAACCTCAGATTCTAATGAATGGTAATTCCTGCCACTGGCTCCTTCCAATTGCCTAAAATGAAACTATTCCACACTGCAATTAAAATTTTTTCAAAACTTCCCCCGACATGTTCGCCAGTACAACTGTACTTCTCAGGGGTTGGGCTAATTGCTAATTCTCGGCGCTGTCACGCCGAGTATTTAACAATAAGCCCTCCCAGCACAGGAACCACCAGGTTAGGCCCTATAATATTGAATAACTCACAAGGAAATGCATCCCCCCAATAGATTATACTGCATCATTGACATTGCCAATGAATGCGCAGAAAGAAGTATGACTCCTCACAGTTAAAGAACAGGGGAGGTTAATCGTTTTTTCTCACAATACAGGTTATTGTGCCGTCATGGCCCACCAGTCAGCGTGCCGTCGGCCCCGTATGAGCTCCCCGCATGACAGTAGACTTAGTGCAGAAAACAAACCAAACCCTGTACCCTTCCAGGTCGGTTCATGACAGTGGACTAGTGCAAATTACGCCACTACCTCCTTAATATGTGATTTATCAGCACGATGTATGGTAATTATCATAGCTGTGGCTGAATTTAGACATTTGTTCATTAGATATTATACACATGGTATTTCTTACTGTGATACATGAATATACGATCGATGATCCTCTTATGTATAGTTCATGTTACATAGGTAATGGATGTGGCACCATAGATATATACTGAGTAGTTGCGATGACCCTGTAGTAGTATGTTGGGGGCCAGAGAACTACTTAGTGAAAGAAGGAAAAATTACTGAGTGGTATAACGAGTCGCAATGGCTACATCTACTCGGTAATGTGGCCAACCATTCGATTCATAACGACTGAGCAGTTTTGCATATATTCTCGAGCCTATTTGGCTGGTATGCCATATATCTCCGAGTATATAGCCCATACGATTCCTTATTATAGTGTCCCATGGTACCACGAGGTGGACATGTGACTACTATGTACTGAATTCAGACCCGGGCGGATGGGGTGGAGACCTTGTCGCGTGTGGTGCTCCCCTCCACATAACAAACGCCCATATCCAGTTGAAGTGGGGCATGGCCCTCTTTTTAAGTTATATTCCCTTCCAGATTCCCTGAACGTTTTAATGGCCTATGACATCTCTCTACTATTTGGCCAGCCGATAAAGGCTGTTGTGGGTATAAGTGGAGGCAACCAGTTGAAGGGCCTGAACAATTCCGTGAATAACCCGGCTTAGATGATTCTCTTATTTCAGTTTTCTCTGTTCGGAATTATTCTTGGATGTGCAGCTGTTTTGTTGGGTATGGTCATCTCATGTAGTTCACATTATGATGCCCAACAATTAGCAGAAAATTACTATAAAAGGTTGCAATGGTCTCTTGGTACCTGCTTTCCTGGCTTTTTAGTGTTACAAAAGGTGGGGCTTTTTGATTAAAAACCACTACAATGTACCTGCCTTTGTTGAGGAATTTGGAAGTTTGGGCCATAAATTTTTAGATGGTTAAGAGAATCCTATTGTCTGGGATGAGATAACGCGGTGACGCACACCGGTTCCATGTAAACGAGCTTGCATCTTTTGGACACAGGGGATGATTACCGTGAGCATGCTAGTGTACCTCCTGTTTTGTACTGGGTTGTTACCAAAGGTGTGAACGACTGGAGGCATCTCTCCCAGACTTGCGTATACATGGAACTATAGTTGTGTGGACTGAAGCCAGAGGACCAGAGACAAGTTTCACAGATAACGCAAGTGCGGTTCGCGGACAGCCCTACCAAGTGGGCCGTGTTTCGACTGTGGGGAGGAGACATTATACTAAGTGCTGGTGGAGACGGCCCAACCAGGCAGGACAGGGGGGTTGCTACCGGACCTGGATGTCAGCAGAACGCCCCCCCCCCAACAGAGTTAGTTGGCTTTTCATTGTAGAACTGATGTTTGACTCTCCCCTGCTAATGCCCGATGATGATTTACAAACCATTCCGGTCCGCCGGTCAACGGAAAGACCCATAAATAACGCCGGACACATGTAGGATGGTCCAAGACTTCTAATCTGCCAATTGAGTGTACTGAAGCCCCCAGTGGTCCCTGGCCCAAACCCTGGCCAGAGTCCCTGAGAATTGACATTTATTCATCTGTTTATTGATTGGGCAAATGTTCTCTCTGTGCCCCATACATTAAGATTGCGCAGTACCCTATTTGCCTTAACACCGTTTCAGTATTCCCGTATACCGATGTAGACTCCCAACAAGGGGGGTAAGCTTCACCCAGCCAATACCCCTCCGCGCCCTACAGGGAGTAGACTCTGGCATACTAGCTCCTTACTGGATTTCTGCTTTCCATTATGTGGAGGACCTACTGTTTTTTGGGTTTCCATGGTGCATTTATTGACCTTATGTGTTTTTGTTCCAGAAGGGGTTACCAAAGTTTCAAACACAAGTTCTCAAGTACTGCCAGGAGAAAGCGGTCTTCCTAGGCCATACTTGTCAGCCCCAGGCCAATACCTGCAGAGGAAAGAGGAAGAACCTGCGCAATCCGAAATTGCCTCCTACTTCCGGGAGTGGCCATTCTTGGATCTCCGCGAGTACACGGGTGGCTAGTGCCTGTATCCGCTTCTCACTTCTTCTTCGGCATACTACCAAGGCCAAACAGATTTGGAAGAGGTTCATCTCACCCCTCACATGGGCTGGCCTAGTTTTCCGTCAAGCATGAACACCGTCCAAAGAAGCAAACCAGGATCAGGCCGCCCCATCAAGTCTCAAAGTAACCCACTGAGATCTTGCGAGAGTCCTCCACTCTATAGTGCTACAAGATAGACGTGCCCTATGGGCAGCAGAGATGAGTGGGAACCTGACCCCGGCTGACCTCCCAGTCCGAAGGCCCGGCTCTCTACCGGACCTCACACACCCCAAGTCCCCACCCGGCAGCCTCCACTGCTTACCGCCCACGAGCCCCAGGGGTGGGAAAAAGAGGAACATGATGTTTCAAGCACTACCGAACAGTGAACCCATATAGACACGACTGTCTGCACACATGCAGAACACGCAAGTATAAGTCACGGGGGGGATTGGTGACATTACCACCACTAGGTGTGTGAGCACATAGTCAACCGCTGCTCATTAAACCTGAAGCATGAGGAGGACTATCAGAAGATACCCCGAGAAGGAGGCCAAGGCATACAGAAGATTCCAATTTGATCATTAGTAACTCTGGCCCTACGTCCCAGTGGGGGTTTTGCATAACAGCCACTGGGGGCCCCTCCCATGTGTATATAATACCAAAAACGCCTGTAACCCAGAGGTGGGATGGGGGGCCAGCCACTGAGGGATTGTGCTGCCTCTTAAGAACTGTGATTTTCCTGGTCCCTCCTGCCTCTGCGACCAAGATAATCTGTTCATGACATGCCCCGCCGCACCATGGCCCTCCACTACATCTCTTCAGGACCATTCGGATACCCTCTGAGGAGTGCATCAAGTGCTCTTAGGACTACAAGAGATATACATCACACACATCAATAACCTCAGAGGTGCTTATAGTGACCAATTTCTCCATCCATAGTTGGAGACCCTGCATCCCAGATGAAGAAAACCACAGTCACAACCAGTGTTTCTACAGGTCCCAGACCCATACTGACTACTGTCCCATGGCAGGAAGCCTGTTTCTGGAGGATGCAAGACCCTCACCAGTGAACCTAATAGTTAACGTGGCTTTCAACCACACACAACTGGACTCTATCATCTGGTATCACCAACCCCAGATATACACCCTAGCATTTCTCGCGGAAGTTGGAGCAGAACCGCCAGATCTATGATGCCACATGGAGGATCCTCTAACATATGGTTACTGGTTAAAACTCTGACCTTTATTGGCAGGTCATCCGAAGTCCTTGGGGATGTCTCGGCAGTACGGACCAGGAACAATTACAGTCAGGTGGACTTGTTCCAGATGAAGACTTGGGACAGAATGCCTCATCCGACCAGGCAGTTTTTCCAGGAACGTCCAGCAGGAAACGGATGAACCGTTGGACAGGTACTCTCCAGACTGTCCCAACAAATTTGAGGATCTTGGATTCACCCTTCAAATAAGATCCAGCCCAATGCTTGTAAAGGCCCTAGTGGAGGAGCCTCCAAGATGCACTTAGAGACCAAAGTTCTTGCCACTCGTCCAGTACCTATCCACCAGGAGTCAAAGTGCTGAAACCATAATCAAAGGATTCCAGAAGCTCAACTAAGGAGAAAAAGGGACAGAAGCGAAATAAGTGATGCTGCTTGACAGACCACGTTTCAATCGGACAGAAGTGAACTCAGGATGAAGTAATCCGGTCCCTGCCCTATATTATGGTACAGCAAAGCCCCTACAGGAGGACCACCTCTAGCCTTTCACTACTACCCTCAGCCACCAGTACCACATGCATCTCATCCATGGGCAGACACAACACCAGCACAGGACCCTTGATCAACACGAACCAGAGACCTCTCCCTACACTGCTGAATTGGTGGGCAAGGGACAAGCCATGTCAAAAGAGATGCAGGTTCGACCCAGTTCCCATGCCCCGAGATGACTACAGACCGTGCCAAAAGTGGGACCTATATGATGACTATAGAGGGTCCCAGAAGTAACCCAGTATCTGCATGAACTATAGAGGATCAATGATGGACCAGGTTACCAAGACCAAGAGTACCAAGAACAGACCACAGGACTCAGGATCTCCCCACGCAATATGAAGTTTCAGGCCAAAACCTGGGCCCTGCTTTACAACGCTTCACAAAACTTTACCAACACAGCTGTGGATGCATTGTCCTCCCAGTGGAAAGGGCACCCCAGATTCTAGTGGACAATGGGCGGCCAACCGTTCGGTTATCTCCTTCACTAACCTCCCAAGTACTGTGGAACTGTCTGCTGACTTCTTGTCCTTATTAGGCTTACTGGCACCCACTGCTGAGTCCCCCTCACGGTTCCTGTCCTCGTTGGACCTTTCCCTGAGTCATGCTCACTTCTGGGTGTCAGATACCTGCCCCCGTCCAACCTCCTAGGGACAGAACTTCTCCAACGTTCAGAGCTCTATCAATTATACCGCCCAAGGTCTTCAGCTTGAATTCATGACGCCCAGGTCAGGCGTGATAGGACAGATGTTGTACTTAGAGAGCTCTCCACTATATGCTTCAGCAATCATCAACATTGATTCCCCCCCCGGACCGGGTCTCAGCCCAATCCCATCCTCACTCTGGTTCACTATGACTGACGTATGTTGACTTCTATACCAGTCCCCAGTGATGGTATCTAAAAGAAGGGGCTCAGCCCCGAGGATAACCTCAGTATCCCTGAAGATGGCTCAGTAACAAGGCCTCTCTCCCACAGATTTCAGGCCCTTTCAAGCAAGTGTTTTGGTCTACTGTACCTTCTGTCAAACCCCATTATTTCCCGCTCCAGAAGAAGCCCCCAAGGTGTTCGCACCAAGTACGGTTAGTTCAAAGGACCTCAGAAGCAGTCCAATGAAATCAGTACTTCTCACAGTTACTCTTTACGAGTAGTGGTGGATGACTTCTCCTCGTTGCTGAACTGCCCAAACAAAATGCTGGAGCGAAGAGTCATTGTCTCTCCTACTGTTTCCTCTCACCCCAACTGCAAAGTTTTCTAAGGATAAAGTGCAATGGTGGCACGCAAGGTCATTTGCCTTGGACATTGTGGTCTCTCAAGGGGCCAGACCGACTCCGGAGACAGGAAATCGGCCATTGGCCAAGCTACCTTCGTCCTTTCCACCATTAACCAACTCCAGTCTTCTTGGGATCATCACCTACTGGTCAGACAATGATTCCGGATGACTTCAGCTTAATGCAACCCTTGTAGTACGTTTTAAAGTCAGGAGGACCAACAAGGTACTTCCACCTCTGTCCTCCCAATTCACAAGACGTCACCACCAACTGAAGAATGGCCCATTTCCTCAGAGCTCCTCTCTGGGAACTTCTAGGAATACCCAGCCTTTCAACTGTTTGTTTCTGAAAGTGAGGACATGCAACTAGTGTTCCTGGCGCAACAAGCATCTGGAAGGTCTCCTATTGGATACTACTCTTGCAAGTTGGACACTTTGGCTCAGCAACCCTTCTACTTTTATTGAAAGGCAGTTTCATGCGCCTTGCACTTCTAGACAAGACTACTGCTGACATTACCTGGGACATGACCTCTCATCATTCAGCCTCTCATGATCTGGCGGCAGTCCTTTCTCAGACCCAACCCAATCTCAGGAAGTCCTGTACTTTGTGCAAAAGGAAGACTGGTGAACATCGAACTGCTCAGGTATTGCCCATGGCTCCCTATCTCCGGCCCCATGATTTGGAATTGGAAAAACAGAGTTCCATCACAGCCGCGGTACCCCAGTGAAGCATGCAGACTCATCAAGAGCCTGATGAAGCTCTACAACTCCTACCGGTGGCAGTGATCAAGAAAGTAAAAGCTCAGGAAAAGTAACTGAACCCAAGGCAGCAGAGGCAAACTATCTAGATGGATTGGTATGGCCAAAGAAGATGCCATGGGGATGTGATCATCCAATGGCTGAACGGATCCCAAGAAAAACACAGAGATGACACTACCCCCTTCGCTGGTGGCTCAATAGAGCCCAGAAGAAGAAGGAAAAGGAGGGAAGAAAAGAAGGACCACCTCCTCCTACCCTTGCCTCAGTTACAGAGAACAAAAGATGGCCCCAGATAAGAAGAAGCAATGGGGTGCTGATCTATGAGAAGGACTCGGACAATGGCTCGTGTGCCACATTGGTTCAGGACTTTAACCAAATTATGGGTTAAATACTCCCCAAGATAATACCACCGACGACCCATCCCATCCATGGAGCTAAATTAGGGAAAGATGGGAGTGGATCCATGGTTTAAGTTAATGTAGTGCACACAGAGGTGAGGTTTTTGCTGAAAGGGAAGCCTTGCCCGAAGTTTGGAAGTAACCCCCAACCCCGACCTATCCCCACTCAGGACAACCTCGAAGGTATATTAGAGGAAAATTTAGTCTGGTATTAGATATCTGTATATCCTTAGGGGGATTTGAAGGATACATGTATGCGCGGATTTATAGTATACTGAAGGGATTTTTATCTTATAGTTTTTTATAGCTTTTACTACTTTTAAATAGGCGCAAATACTAAATTTTTTCCTCATACAGCCAATATCTCAGATATGTTATAAATGGGAAATCATTAAAGCCATCCCTATCCGGAAACCTGCCCTTCGGGCGGACCTTGCCCGAAGGTTTGGATTTTTCCGGCTGCATAATATCCTTCATCAGAGGTGGGCTGCTCAGACACCATTTAGGGGAATCTAGATCAAATGCCTTCAATGGCGGGGACCTGGGCCGGCCCTTTTCCAGCAAGGTGAGGGAGTGCGGCTGCAGGAATTTCATAGGTGGGGGCTTGCGGCAGACATTTCATAGGTGTGGGGGGCTGGCTGCAGGCCTCAATCATGATGGGGACTGTCTGCAAGGCATTTCACAATGGGGGGCTGGCTGCAGGGCATTGCATTCATAATGGGGCTGGCTGCAGGCATTTCATCAGGAAAGGGGTCTGGCTGCAGGGTATTCCATCATTAGTGGGAACTGCAGGCATTTCACATCATGGGGGGGTGGGCTGCAGGCATGTCATCATTAGGAAGCATACAGGGCATGGTCAGATCATTGGGGATGCAGGGCATTTTCATCATTAGGGCTGCAGGCATTCAATTCGGGTGCAGGGCATTTCATCATTAGGGGGCTGTTAGATCAGATATGGGCAAATCATTCTAAAGATTCTAACTTGGTTAGAATTTCAGAAATTTGATTATTCACACAGCTGAGTTTATGCGATTGCAGGATCAGAGTTTTTTTCCCCTCTTTTTCAGCTAAATGCGGAGAACACTGTTACAGTGGGGCAGAGAAAAGGAACACCCCCGATGACATCTGCCGATCTGTAACCAATCGTGACCGGCTGGCTTATGTGATGTCACACACCCCTATAAAACCCAGTCATTTTCAATCTCCGCCACATCACATTCATGATGCTGCTGTAGCTGGTGTTGCTGCTATTGTTCTGTGTAGTACGATTTCTTGCTGCAATCCCTGGTTGTTCTTTAACCCCTTAACGACTTGCCATTTTCACTTCCATTTTTCACTCACCAACTTCAAAATCTATAACTTTTTTATTTTTTTTCCACATAAAAGCTGTGTTATGGCTTATTTTCTGCGTACAAATTGCACTTTATAGTGACTTGATTTAATATTCCATGGCGTGTCCTGGAAGCGGGAAAAAAATTCCAAATGCAGTGAAAATGGTGAAAACCACATTTGCAACGTTTTCTTGTCTTGTGGGCTTGGATTTTACAGCTTTCACTCTGTGTCCCAAATGACGTGTCTACTTTATTCTTTGGGTCCGTACGATCAAATGGATACCAAATTTGTTTAGGTTTTATAATGTTTTCATACATTTAAAAAAATTAAAACCTCCTGTACAAAATATTTTTTTTTTATTTTGCCATCTTCTGGCGCCAATAACTTTTTCATACTTTAGTGTACGGAGCTGTGGGTAGTGTGATTTTTTGCTCATTTTCATGGCGTTTTCATTGTTATAATTTTTGGGACTGTGCGACCTTTTGATCACTTTTTATTATTTTTTTTATATTTTTCAAAATGGCAAAAAAATGCCATTTTCGACTATGGACGCTATTTTCCGTTACGGGGTTAAACGCAGTGAAAAACCATTTATATATTTTGATAGATCGGGCATTTTCGGACGTGGTGATACCTAATGTGATTTTTACTGTTTATTTATATTTATATCAGTTCTAGGGAAAGGGGGGTGATTTGAATTTTTAGGTTTTTTTATTACAATTTTTTTTTTTTTAACTTTTTTTTATTTTTACTTTTACTATTTTTCAGACACCCTAGGGTACTCTAACCCTAGGTAGTCTGATTCATCCTATTGTATACTGCCATACTACTGTATACTATGTATATGTGGATTTTACTCCCCATTCATTACAATGTGCAATTAGCACATTGTAATGCATGGGTTAAAACGAAGTAGCCTCGGGTATTCGGAACAGCCGAGGCTACCATGGTGACAGATCACCGCTCCCCGTGACGTCATCGGGGAGCGACGATCCGCGAAAAGATGGCGGCGCCCATGCGCCCATGATCGTGGTGAAAACACCCACGATCGGTGCTAGCCAGGTGTTACAGGTGTTACCGGTAAGCCTTTGCTGCAATATGCAGCAAAGACTTACCGGCTATGGAGAGGGCTCGGCCCGCGAGCCCTCTCCATGCATCGGGAACCGGGAAGGGGTTAAGGGGGATCCGTATACCCCAAATAGCAGTTCTATTTAGTGACAAAATCGAATAGGAAGAAATCTGTTTGATTTTCATGCACTGCAGTAGCGTTTGCTGGACCAATTAAGGAAATATTCGCGATCCAGCCAATGTCCGATACACACTTCTTTATTAGATAAATCACCGGTACAAAAATAGAGTTGTAAGGTCAAGTCAACGCGTTTCCAGCGGATCAACCGCTCTTAATCATGACTGGTATATAATAAACATATGGTACACACAACACATTTAAAAGTCCCGCCGGGAGAGTCTACCCCCTCCCCGAAGCAGCACGTCACTTCCCATCAGGTGTTGAATATTCATGAGTAGGGGACGTGATCCGTGGGAATCCGGTAAGTTTCACATACCTTGTGCAAAGATACATTGTATACAACAAACAACATTGTTAGGAAACATGCCCGGAAGAACCATAATTGTATAATTGTATAGTTACTGAAATTCAGGCGGTAATAAATACAAATCAATTAATATTGGTAATGAAAACAAGTACATGTAGTAAAAGGTGTTGGAAAGAAACGCCGTTCCACGTCGAGAAAGGGTCACAAATAGAGATGAGCGAGCACTAAAATGCTCGGGTACTCGTTATTCGAGACGAACTTTTCCCGATGCTCGAGTGCTCGTTTCGAGTAACGAGCCCCATTGAAGTCAATGGGTGAAAACACCCACGATCGGTGCTAGCCAGGTGTTACAGGTGTTACTGGTAAGCCTTTGCTGCAATATGCAGCAAAGACTTACCGGCTATGGAGAGGGCTCGGCCCGCGAGCCCTCTCCATGCATCGGGAACCGGGAAGGGGTTAAGGGGGATCCGTATACCCCAAATAGCAGTTCTATTTAGTGACAAAATCGAATAGGAAGAAATCTGTTTGATTTTCATGCACTGCAGTAGCGATTGCTGGACCAATCCCTGGTTGTTCTTTAAGAGGGATCTGTATACCCCAAATAGCAGTTCTATTTAGTGACAAAATCGAATAGAAAGAAATCTGTTTGACTTTCATGCACTGCAGTAACTATTGACGGAACAATCCCTGGTTGTTCTTTAAGGGGGATCTGTATACCCCAAATAGCAGTTCCATTTAGTGACAAAATCGAATAGGGAGAAATCTGTTTGACAGTCATGCATCTGCAGTAGCGATTTCTTTATGCAGCTGCTGTAGTGATTTGTGAACCTCTCATTGGGGTGCAGTTGTAGGGTATCTGTATAACGCACATTGCCATACCTTTTTGGGCCTATAGTTTACAGCCAGATTACATGTCAAATCCATGTAGTTTATACAGTGATTTTCTCAGATATTACACTGGCAGTTGTGCGGTATCTGTATAACACACATTGCCATATCTTTATGGGCCTATAGTTTACAGCCACATTTACATGTCAAATCCACGTAGTTTATAAAGTGATTTTCACAGATATTACACTGTCAGTTGTGCGGTATCTCTATAACGCACATTGCCATACCTTTTTGGCAACAGTTTGCAGCCAGATTTACGTGTGAAATCCACATAGTTTATAAACCATTATGTCAGACAGAAAAGTGGCAGGTGGAGCAGACAGAGGTGCCAGCACAGTAAGGGGACGTCGCAGCAGGGGTGACTCTGTGAGGCCAGAACTGCCGTTGTCATCTAGCGGCAGTGTGTTGATCAACAACCCAAAGGTTGTTGAATGGTTGACTAGGTCATCCAATTCCTCAAATATAACATCTGACAACCCCAGCCAAGAGTCTGTGGGTTCCTCAGATACAACATATAGTTGGCATGGTCCAGGAGCTGGTCAGAGGCCCTCACCTGTCCTCAACCAGCCTCTGTCCTGTTCCTTTCCCGCAGCCAGAGAGCTACTAGGTGGTATGGGCTCAGCGCCACTATTCAGCGAGGATGAAGTGTTTGAGGACAGTCAGCAGCTGCTTGGCAGTGAAGAGGTGGGGCAGACTTCCGCTGCTTCCTGCAGTAGGCAGGCTGTGCATACTGACACCGTTGAGGAGAGTAGCAGTGACCAGGAAACGCAAATTGACGATGATGTAGCTGATCGCTCTTGGGAGCTGGGTGTTGCAGGGGATTCATCATCGTCAGGCGAATAGAGTGTCAGCTTGCGCTTCAGGCAGCAAGTTGCTACTGTGGCCGTGAGTCAGCAGGGTGCCGCGCTCCCGTGCCGAATCTGCCGCAATTCAATTTGGGATCACAACAGAGAGGAGAAGGGGTGCGCCCACCTCTAGCCTCAGGCAGAGGTGGATGATGGGCCCTGCCCTGCCACTACATTGGCACAGCGTAGGCGGTCCGAACGCTCTAGTCCCGAGAGTCCTGCAGCCGGCTCATTTCCTCCTAGAGTGACGTTCTACCCAGTGCTCAGACAGCAGCCAGAATCGAGGCCCGAGATGCCTCCCTGCTGATACTGTATGCCCACACAGTGCTGCTGTACTGCATAGGTACAGGGAAAGATGAGACTATGGCGAAATAGCACGGAGCAGCAGCCAAAGGCGAGACCGCATCTAGCAACAGGCCCGGGAAGAGAAAATGGGATTCCCGGGGACGTGAGGAGCAAGAAGGAGGAGGGGAGTTTCCGAGCAGCCACAACTATACAGCGGAGGAGCTGCAGAGAGGACACATCTTCTTGCGGTACGTAGATTTATCAGTTGTGTATGTATAGTGCTGTATTGTGTGTGTAAATGATGTTGATTGTGATATGCTGTATGTGTTGTCTGTATACTTGTGTGTAAATGATGTGTTGATGTGTAATCTGTAGTATCTGTGTGTAAATGATGTATGATGTGTATTACTGATGTATCTGTGTGTAAGAGGTGTTATGAGGGGAGAGAATGGAGTGGAGTGTTGGGTGGAAATGAGGTTATGATGTGTAGATGATGTATGGGTGTATGTTAGATGTGGGGAAATGATGTATGATGTGTACTGTGATAATGTATGAGTGTAGGATAATCTGTGATGTAAATGATGTATGATGGTATATGCTATATGTGTGTCGGTATCTGTGTGTGTAAATGCTGTATGATGTGTAATATACTGTATTGTGGGTCTGTATCTATGTTGTGTAAATGATGTGTGATGTGTATATACTGTTTGTATCTGTGTGTAAAGGAGTAGGATGTGTATATGCTGTATGTGTGTCTGTATCTGTTGTGTGTAAATGATGTATGATGTGCATATACTGTTGTATCGTGTGTAACATGAGTTATGATGTGTATATGCTGTATGTGTGTCTGTTATCTGTGTGTGTAAAATGATGTATGATGTGTTATTATACTGTATGTGTGTCTGTATCTGTGTGTGTAAATGATGTGTGAGTGTATATACTGTTTGGATCTGTGTGTAAATGATGTTGATGGGTATATGCTGTATGTGTGTCTGTATCTGTGTGCGTAAATGATGTATGATGTGATATACTGTATGTATATGAGTGTACAGTGATGTATGATGTGATATGCTGTAGTGTGTCTGTATCTGTGGGTGTAAATGATGTATTGATGTGTATATACTGTAATGAGTGTTTATCTGTGTGTAAATGATTATGATGGTATATGCTGTATGTGTGTATGTATCCTGTGTGTGTAAATGAGCGTATGAGTGTATATTACTGTATGTATCGTGTGTAAATGAGTATGATGGCATATACTGATACTCCACCATTGTGAAAGGGAACGAGGGACAAAATGGCGGATGCGTAGCCACACCCCCATCACTCCCTGGCCACGCCCCTAATTTTAAGCCATTTATAATAATAAAATCATCTAATAAAAAAAATTTTAAAAAAAATAATTATCCTCAATTGGATTTGAACCAGACCTGCCGTGTCCATGGTACAATATGTCACAGTGCCCCAACAATTGAGCTATAATCTCAGTGTTTTACAAGGATTAAGACTTTTGGTAACTAAGAACTATGATACTATTACACTGTGACACAGATTTAATGCTTGGTATATAGGGGGATCTTCTCAGAGATGATTGTACTATTGGACTATTATTAGTATTATGGAGATTATTTATTATTATTAAGATGATTATTATTATTTACGATTTATAAATATCTCCATAATATAAAAATAATACAATTTATAATAATAATAATAGTCAATAATTAACATAAATAATTAACAATAAATATATCAGGGCAGTTAGTCGGTGTCACAAGTTAACAGTGGCAGAACACTCTTAGTACAGAAATCCCTCAAGCTCTGTATCACTGAGCTTATAGCCTAAGTTAGCTGCCCAGACGGAGTTAAGGCTCTGTTCTGCAGTGCAGAGGGTCCAGGTTCGAGATCTCAGTCTGGGCAAAACTTTATGTAATTTAATTAAATAAAGAGTTGTGTCTGGGGAAAGACCTGCGAGCCATATATGCCAGATGCTACACTCTGACCATGATGACGTTGGTCCCTGACTCTCCGGCCTCCCTTAAGCCGACAACTTCTCTGAAAAGGATTCCTTTCCGATGTCTGTAGAAGCCATTCTTTCATTAGAACCAAAAAAAAGTTTATTTAATATCAGTCAGGGCGGTCAAAGTATTACTATGCGGGGACACAGCGCGGGGACACGGGGACTGGGGGAAAATCGGTGACATCTCATAGCTGCCGTGAAGCGGGCAGAGGTACGAAAAAACGGACCTTCCGGCAAAATCGGACGGTTGGGAGCTAGGTATACTGTATGTATCTGTGTGTAAATGATGTATAGATGTGACTCATACTGATGTATCTGTGTGGAAATGATGTATGATGTGTATATGCGTATGTGTGTCTGTATCTGTGTGTGAAATGATGTATGATGTGTAATGCTGATGTGGGTCTGTACTGGTGTAAGGATGTATGATGTGGTTATATACTTTTGTATTTGGTCTGTATCTGTGTGTGGAAATGAGGTATGGATGTGTAGTATACTATGAGCTCTGGATCGGTGTGTAAATAATGTATGATGTGTATTACTGTATGTGTGTCTGATCTGTGAAGTGATGTAGTTTGGTATATACTGTATGAGTGTCTGTATCGTGGGGAAGTGATCGTTGAGTGTATATACTGTATGGAGTGTCTGTATCTGTGTGGTAAGTGAGTATGATGTGTATTATACTGTATGAGTGTATGTATATGTGAGTGTAAGTTATGTATGGTGTGTATATACTGTATGGGTCTATATATGTGTGTAAATGTTGATGAGTGTATATTACTGTATGCTGGTCGGTATCCTGTGGGTGTAAGTGATGTATGGTGTGTAATTACTGTATGAGTGTCTGTATCTGGGTTGTAAATTGATGTATGATGTGTTATATGCTGATATGTGTGTCTGTCTCATGCTGTATATGTGTGTGGGTATTACGATATATGATGTGTATATACTACATGCAAGATTTCTTGCTGTTTAGGTTTAAGCAGTATGTGTGTATATGGTGTGTTTATACTGTATGTATGTGTATATTATAGGTTTGTATATATTTATGTATAAGATATTATGTACATAAATTCTTATGGGGGAAGATTTATCACAGCTTCTATGCCAATTTTCTGCGTAGGAGGCAGTGACATATTGTGAATTCTTGCAACAAAGGAAGAATTTGCCATTAAAAATCATGAAAATGCCAATGGCGCCAATCTGTATATATATTTTTAAGGAGAGTGGGCCACCATGAGAAATCTTCTGTGGGGCCAGCCATCCTAGTTACGTCCACTTGATACGGACGCGCCTGTCACATCCGGAGCAATACGGTATTACTGGACACTATATAGATGTGGTCAGTGGCACAGTGAATAATAGTTCACTTGACACTATAGGACGCGCTGGTCACTGAACCCCCCCCCCCCCACCCCGTAGCAATCACGGTATCACTGGGATGTATTAATGACGAGGAGCAATCACGGTATTACTGAGACTTATATGGACGCTGGTCAGTGCCGGTAGCAATCACGGTAGTACTGATGGGCACTATATGGACCGCTGAGTCACAGTGTCAGGAGCAAATCACGGTATTACGGACACTATATGGATGCTGGTACAGTGACAGGAGCAATCACACGGTGTACTGGAGTTATTCAGTGACGGGGAGCAATCACGGTATACTGACACTTACCATACGCACGAACAGGTTCGGCACTATGAGGTTCAGTGACGGCAATCATGTATTCTGGACACTATATGGACGTCTCTGTTAGTGACAGGAGACATACGGTATTACTGGACACTACTATGACGCTGGTCAGATGACAGGGAAATCACGTATCACTGGCAACTATATGAAGCTGGTCAGTCGACAGGTAATCACGATATACCTGGACACTATATGGATTGCTGGTCAGTGACAGCAGTTAATCACGTATCTATTACTGGACACTATTGAGCTGACTGACAGGAGCAACTCAGGTATCACTGGACTTGGACCTTCAGACAGGACAATCAAGGTTCACGATGTATTTGACATGGAAAATACGTATGATGGAACAAGCGGCTGGTCAGTTTGGACAGAACAGATCAAGGTATTAATGGACACTATACGGGCGCAGGGTCACTGACAGGCGCATCACGGTGTGCTCTTGGAACACATAGGATGCTGGTCTGACAGAGCAAATACGGTATACACTGATGTTATTCGAGAACATGAGCAATCACTGGGTATCCGGAACACTATATGGACGCTGGTAGCTGACGGAGCATCCACGTATACTGGAACATTATATGACGCTGGTCACTGAACAGGAGCAATCACGGATCACGGATGTTATTCAGAACATGAGCAATCACGTATAATGATTACTAGTATGGACGCTGGTCAGGTGACAGGACACTCACGGTATTAATGGACACTATACGGACGCAGATCACTGGACAGGACGCAGCACGGTATTACTGGACACTATATGGATGCGGTCAGTGGAATGAGATATTCACGGTATCATCGACACTTATGGACGTGTGGCAGTGACAGGAGCATCCGGTATCACTGGATTTATCAGTGACAGGAGCAAATCACGGTATTACTGGACCCTATAGGACGTCTTGTCACTGACAGGAGCAATTCAGGGTATCACTGGATGTTATGCAGTGACAGAGCAATCATAGTATTAATGGACACTATATGGACGCTGTTTCCTAATAAAAGAAAGTAAAATACCTAACAATAATTTTAAACTGAATGCTGGTTTCATTTTCATATCTGTGGTTTACTTTGTTCATTTAATGTGAGCATGCTGAAAAAAAAAAAATAATAAACCAAGATACCATGAGAAAGTACACCAAAAAAACTCAGAATATGCAAACTTCACAGATCAGACTGTGTCTTTTAGCAGGCCTTCACAATGGGTGTTGATATTACACCAAATAAAAAAAAGTCATAGGATCCCAACTGTGATATTTGCCTCAACATGGAACAACCTTTTTCAATCGTAAAGATTGTCCCAGACTACAGTTCAGGGGTTTAAGAAATTTCCATTTGCCCAACTGACTGTCTTATGTAATTCGTAAAAATGCGTAAGTCCTCTACCAACACCCCTGTAAATGCCTAACGGGATAATAAGTAGTTATAGATGATCTTTAATCTTCCTTAATTTTTTTTCATTCTCCTGAAAGGAAACAAGCAACAAAGATTCGTAACAACAGATAACCTCCTCTGGGAGGCTTACATGGGAGACTCTTCTTCTCCCCTCACTCTTAGCCTTTTATATTAGTTACCGTGTTTGCACATGTAAATAATCTCTTGGATTTTAATATACTTATGGTCTGCTGACTCCAGTCCCTCCAAAACATATTGATAGAACTTGCATTCCTGAACACCCTTCCGCTGCAGCCCTTTTCGTTGTTTGCTTTTCATGTTTCATTCCCCACAATCAAAAATGCGTAACTTTTATTTTTCCATGTACATGAGCTTGTGTGATGGCTTATTTTCTGCATAACAAATTCACACTTCAAAATGTGGCAAGTTAATATTCCATGGCAGTTAACTGGGAAGCAGGAAATAATTCCAAATGCAGTGAATTGGTTAAAAAAAACGGCATTGTGCCGTATTACATGTGGCTTCGGATTTTAACGGATTTCACTGTGCGCCCCAAATGGACAGGTCTAACTTTATTCGTTGGGTCGGTATGCGCAGACAATCTTTTTGAAGCCGCCGGCAGCTTTGTGGCTCGGTGGCGTCAGCAGGAAAACCTTCGTATCGGTGCCGGCACCGATCGCGGGTGTTGCAGGCTTAAGGCCTTTGCTTGTGTGTATTTGAAATGAAATATGCTAAATGCTTCTCCCCCCCCCCTCTTGAGACATGTCAACAGTGAAGAGGCAATTAACAAAGTTAAAATACCTACTGCAAACATTTATTAGATAATCCCCCTTTTTACTTTTGTATTGGTCCAGAGCATTGACTACCTAATGCATTCCTTAACTCTGTCCATTGTCATTACCCAAATTCATCTTATCATGCACTCTGAGCCTTTCTGTGGGCCACCCTGCCATCCACCCCGAATAAGTTTCCACCAGACAGGCACGAACCTTCCTACCTATGACAAATGAATGTGCCCTCTCCTTTCACTGTGTGGTGTCCATTGGAGGCGAAGGAATTGAAAGCTGGTCACTGAACAAAGAGATAACATTACTGCTTAAATTTCTGCCTGGCATCTTGCAATAATAAGTGGCTTTTGGTTGAAGTTTTGGTGGGCCATCGGGTCTCTAAAAGGTTCGCCATCACTGCCTAGGGTTGTAATTACTACCAATTGAATGGAGCCATTCCCACGTAGAGCACACTCATCTTGTATTCAGAACTATATTGTGAAACAACAGACTCCAGTTTATGGAAAGATAATGGAGATACAGCGGCATAGATGTTTTATCTGTTCGTGACCGATCTGCTTGTATAGTCTCCACCATTCAAATTCAAAATGCCGTCTTTGTGCCTATTTCTTTTGATACAGAGTACAATAAGAGAGGATTATTTGCCTATGACATGGTGGCGAACCTACAGTTCCAAAATAGTGCCCTGCTATTTTTAAAGTGACCCATCTTGTGACTGCTTGGTCCCTGTCCGAAGATGAAGGTGTGGACGGGTTGGATTGGAGCTTAAAGATTCTGGGTAGCAAAAGTTTGTTACTGCCTAAGCATGCTGCTCATGTTGGGCACATTTCGGAAAAAGCTAGTGGTTTTTGGGTCTCATTTGGGCACTCGATCTCTAAAAGGTTCCCTCACGGCCGAGAGGTATTCTGGGCTCTAATGCATTACAGATCAGCTGACCACACCCCACTTTCTTGTCTCTGGTTCTCTGGCATTGATACTGCAAGCCTCATCCCCACAACACTCTACTCTCTTATTTTCTGTTATTCTCTTTTGCTGCAAAACCAAATTCACATTACAACCGTTCTTTTTGCAACAATGTAAAATTGTATCATGTAAACTGATCTTTAATTAAAACACAGACTTAGTAGTTTCTAGCTTTCTTAGACTATAACATAAAATGTGCTCTTTAAGTCTACAACTATTCTTCATACCCTTCCAACTTATCTCTCCAACACAATTCTGGCTGACAACATCTCCCTGATCTCCAAATATTTCCAAACATTATCACTGTGGTTGAATTTCTCCTTGCTCATTCTCAACTGAGCCTTCTCTGACTGACATTGCAAGTTTTTTCTGATACACAAATTAGACAACAAATTCAATATACTAAATTACTTTTATTCCTAACCTTCTGTTGTTTTTTTGATTCCTTGTTTCTAAGGTCATTAAAATGATAGGAGTCATCATCGTTTGCATTGTCATATAACAGGCAGAGGTACATTTCTAAAAAAATCTTTCTCCAAGCTTCTATGTTTCTACTATAATACCACTGTATGACAATTACAATAACAAATTCCAACAGGAAAAACAAACAAAAAACACGACCAGTGAATAATTCGGATTCTTTTCAATCCTCCCGATTCAACACTGTAAAGACAACACATCAGTAATATGATTATAATGTGAGTTGACGTAACTCATCAATGATCCCATACAAGAACCACAATCCAGGCCAATATTGGATTCCAATTGAGACTATAAACCAAAGATCCGGGTTATTTCCCAATCTCCCTAGGTTTCTCAGAAATGTCGGGTTGTATCGTTTAGATCCTATAGCACATTCAATCAACCGGTAATTACCCTAAACGTACCGCAACACAATTCAAAACAAAATAGCCTCTTAACTCACTAGACCGTGATGGCAAACACTTTAGACACTGATGCCCAAACTACAACGAAAACCCCCCAAGTGCCAATGCAAACAATCAGCAGCAACTTATTAACTACCTGCCGTGTCACAAGTTTAAATGTATAGCAACTTGAGGACACCAATACAGTAGAAAAGGAGAAACAGTTTGGATTATCATTGTAGCTTCTTCTAGTGTCTGACTGCTGGAAACTGCAACGGAGGCTTTGAGTCCTGTCTGGCGAACCCTGCCCTGGGGTGTGATGGTGAGGGCATAGGGCTCTGAGGCACCTGGCGCTTCTGTTGCACCCTTGGCACCCATAGGTTCGGCCCCCACTGCACTAGACTGCATAGCAGACAAAACTTAACAAATAAACACAGTTGCACTTAACCAAAACACCAATAACATGTATTCAATCCCAAATAGAACATTGCATACTCACCAATTAGAGCGTCTCTCACCTGATATATTTCGACAGAACTTCAGGTCAGGTCTCAGTCTTCTCGGTACTTGTTGTTCGGAGTGTTCCTTGAAAATGCAGAGTCAACAACTGGAGAAAGGGCTTATTTAATTAAAAGGTATAATAGATGACAAAATACAGAAAGGTTGTAATAAAATTAAAAAAGCCTCCCAATGTACTCGATTCTGGATTTACAGAAAAACACACAGTATTTGACATACAAACTAAGACTACATCGACTAACAGTCACAGACTATATAATAGTACCATATTAGTAGTTAGACTAGACAATCTTGATCGCCCCCTATTACACGCATTACCTAACCCCCCCTCTATCTCCTTACTCTAAACTCCATTCTTCCCCCCCCACCCTCCACCCCTCCCTCCTATTCCCCACCCTTCCTCCTCTCCCTCCATTGGACGCCCCACCTCCAACTCGCTCCCCGTACTCCCACATCTCCCTAACCCACTCCCCCTTCCCCCCCTCCCTCAACACCCCCCCCCTCTTTACCCACTCAACAACCTCCCACTCCGTAAACCCCCTCTCCCCCACTACCCCCCCATAACCCCCATTCTCCTCCCTTTAGCTATTTCACCCCACAATCCATCCCATTCATTCCCGCACCTCCGATTCGCTCCCACCCACTATTGGCCCATCCTATTAGCTCCGCCCTCTACCCTCTAGTTAGACTAGACTACTCCTTTGATCGTACACATCACAGATTCAATTGATCATAACACACCCAACAGATGACTCATAAGACTCCACACCTCTGGATAAATATCTTCGGCCTTTTGTGAATGACTTGCTCCAATCAAGCTCTGTAATATGATATAGGCCTCTTGGTGTCGTCATCACATCCTCATGGATGGCGCTCTGTAAATTGGAATTGTCCATCTGTGCAAGATATTTCAGTGTCCATAGTATATGAAGCCTCGTATCGACGTAATAGTCAAGTATAACACAGAGCTATAGTAAAATTAAATGCCTCAGCAGCCCCTATCGTAATGAAATGCCCCATGCGCTCCCCCACATAAGGGAAAATCCATATGTCTCCCTAATGATGATGAAATGCCCTGCAACCTCCTAATAACGAAATGCCCTACAAGCTAGAGCAGGAGAATTTGTTAAAATTTCGGCCGTCCCTATTCGCGAATTTTTCGAAAAAAATTGATCGGTCCGATTGATGAATCATGGCCGAATCGCTGTTAATAAAAACAAGGTATTTCCTGGATGCAGAGGAGCCTTTAGGGTGTTGTAGAGAACGTTATGCCATGCTTACATTGCATAGGGAGATGGTTTGGTCTTCAAACAATGCTGTGTTTTGTATGAATTGCCTAAGACAGCCGCCGCTCTAGATCGCTTCACTCGTCAATTCCAGGGGCCATTTACAGAGGCCAACTTCACAAATAAGCAAAAGAAGGAAGCAGCCTGACAAAGGGTGGTACACGTTGTGCCAGCTCGAAAAGGATCCGAGCTGAGGGCCAAAATCCCACTAAACATCAAAGAGTGCACTCTTTTTACTCGACATCAAGGATTCCATAGATTACGGCAGCAGAACCATTCTGTTCAAGGGGGAATACATGTCGAAACATGTGGAGAGGGTGCTGGCAGTAATTTTTTGCCATTTGGGGAACGTCACTGATCATTTTGCCCTTCTTTTCACGCATCAGTGTCCTCTTTTCAACGGTAAATATCCATCATTATTGCTAAAGCCAAAACAAACAGAGTTGATCCAAATATGATCCAGAGATGAGCAGCAAATGGGGATACTTGATTTCTAGGTGTTTCGGTTTCACTCTGCTTTTTGGCTATCAATATTGAAGCGCTTTCCTCCTTCTGCAGATGAAATGAAAGGGGAAAACCAAACACTGGCAACCATCAAAGAGTGGCGGATGGTGAAAAAACAGCATTATGAAATCACAGGGTGTTCAGGGGGACAGCGGTCCGTTGCAGCAGAATGAGTAGGCGCAGAGTGGACAATGACAAATTAGGGGGTGTTGGTTTTGGCAGCAACAGGTAGGCACCAAAGGATTAGAGGTGGATCGGTTGCAGGTGGTCGGCCGCTAGCAGCCGCAACAGGAGGCCACAGGTGGCAGGCAAAATGGAAGCACAGAGTGGTCCAATGAAAGTGAGTGGACGGTAGGCAGCAGCAGCAGCAAACGGAGGCCACAAAGTGCACAATGATTAAAAGTGCGGAGATGGCGGCAGCAGCAGGAGCCACAGGTGTGCAGCAAAATGGAAAGCCAAGATGGTCAATACAGAGGGATGGAGGTGGCAGCAGCATCAGCAGAGGCAACAGGAGGCCACAAAGTGGCCAATGATAAAAGTGTGGAGCGTCTGGGTGGCGGCAGCAGGCAGGAGCCCAAAGGTGTCCAGGCAAACATGGTGGCAGCAAGGAAGACACAGAGAGGGCCAATGATTATCGTGTAGAGATGGCATCATAGCAGCAGATGGAAGCACACATCCATTATACATTACAGGTTTCCTTTAAAAAAATCAGGCCTTTGACAAAAAAGAACTACAAAGGTGGCACCAGCAGCAACCAGCATTGAGGTCAGAGGTGTGGAGGTGGGGTGGAAGATGATAGCAACAGAGTGCACAATGATTATGTGTAGAGGTGAGTGGCATCATAGCAGCACGAGCTGCGGGTGGCAACAATGACAGAGTCTGGAGGTGGGTGGTAGCAGAGCCCATATAGCAAACAGCAGAGGAGGCACATTGTGCACAAGGAGAGGTTGAAATGCATTAGAAGTTGAAATTTCATTTTAATTTTTGTAGGATAGAGAAGCCACATCTTAATACATTACAGTTTTTCCTGAAATACCAGGCTTGACAAAAAAGAAACTCCAAAGTGACACCAGCAGCAGCACCAGAGTGGCACAATGATTATAGTGTGGAGGTGGATCAAAAGCAGCACGCAGGAGCCGCAGGGTGGCACAATGATATAGTGTGAAGGTCCGGCACAGGAAAGCCCAAGGGTGGCACAAGGATATAGTGTGTAGGTGGGTTGGCAGATGCAGCAGGAGCACGCAGGAGGCCAATGATGTGAGTGTGAAGGTGGCATCAGAAGCAGCAGAGGGAGAGCTAGCAGGGTGGCAACAAGGATATTAGTGTGGGAATGGGGGTGGCGTACAGCAGCAGCAGGAGCCCGAGGGTGGCACAATGATGATAGTGTGGACGAGGGGGTGGCGTAAACAGAAGCAGCAGGAGCACGCAGGGTTGGCACAATGATTTTGTAGTGTGAAGAGCTGGTGGCGTTCAGAAGCAGCAGCAGGAGCCCCGAGGTGGCACAATGATTAATGATATAGTGTGGAGGTGGTGGAGGCAGCGCAAGGAGCACGCAGGTGGCACAATGATATCGGTTGTTTGTGGCATCAGTAGCAGCAGCAGGAGCCTGGACAGAGGGCACATGATTGGTTGATGTGGCATCAGAAGCAGCAGAGCAGGAGCCCGCAGGGTGGGAACAATGATATAGTGTGTGGACCGGGTGGCGTAAGCAGAAGCAGCAGGATCCGCGGGTTGGCACATTGAATAGTGTATGGAGGTGGCATCATCAGCAGCAGGAGCATGCACGGGTTGCACAATGAAATAGTGTGGAGGGGAATCTGCAGCAGCAGGAGCATGCAGAGTGGTGGCACATGATATAGTGTGGAGGGGTGGCGACAATCCAGTCCCTGGTTAAGAGGTTGGAGGCAGATGGTTCAACTGGCAGCAGATGTGTGGCATCAGTAGGGTGGCAGCTCAGAATAGTGGCTGAGGCGGTATTAGAACCCCAACTAATTTTAAACATTGGAGAAGGGAGGCGGCATGGCTGAATAAGCTTGTGCATTATGCATTCGCGAGTTGAAATCCTGCGCGATCCAAGCCTGATGTCATCGTTACCAAAGGTGGTCTCTCCTCATACGGGTGACAAAAGGGTTCTCCTGGACCGGTTTCGGAACGATGGCCCCAACACCGTATTGAACACCCACTCCGATTGCCAAAACTATGGCCGGGCAGGGAAAGCTCTCTAGCAAACTGCACAAGTTGCGGAAACGCATCAAGTTGGCTTGCGCAGTAGTCAATGGGATCCTCTACCTGAGGTGTTAATAAAGTGACTGGACTAGATGTTGGAATATTGGATGGTCACTAGTAGGCAAAGTAAGAGTCGCATGCGCGCCCATCTGGCAACGTGACTCTGAGCGGACTCCCTTCCTTCTTTCTACTCCACAGTATACTGCCACGGTGCTTATGGGGTCATCTGCTCGTCTTTGACCTCCTCGGATGCTCCTGCTCCGTCTCCTTTCACTTTCCACTTCCACTGATTTCACCAGACTGCGTGTGCTCCCAATGTCGTTCATCTAATCTCCTCCAGTTCACCCCCACCGGGATCATTTGGGTTATGGGGGGTTATGAGATGTTTAGTCTCCCACTTCTCCAGTGCCATGACCAGAAAAAATTTTTGCAGACATTGAGTTCCAGGGACATGAAGCAAGTGGAATAACAGCAGGTGTCACACATGAGCTGCCAGGGTGGCTGAAATCCAAAGGTAAACAGGGGAGTACTATGGTACCGCTTGCATCATCAAAAACTCATTACTGGCTTTCTATGTTCATAAAGGCTGGTCTAAATATGGAGGTGGAATTCCAACGGGTGTGAACATAGCATATCAAACTATGTTTGGGGAAGGCCGTTCTGGACGCTGACACTCAAGGAGGGGGTGCTTGTGGCTTTGTAAGAGATGGCTGAAAGTGCGTGCACAGTGTTTCTGGACATTTTCGAATAGAATGTTCTTGCAGATGGCGTCAGACTCAGGACTTGTGACCACCAGATGTCCGGCGCCATGCAGGGCTTATGTGACCATCCTACCTCGGTGTGCAACGGGGACACCATGGCCTTCCATTGTCTGTCACCATGGGTTCCTATTTTTAGTTGTCGGCAGGAGAAGCCACACATTGATTCTTGTTACATGACATGGAGCGCAGTTCCTTCCTGTGTGAATTCATCGCCAAGGAAACAGGTGTAGAACTGCGTGCCACGTCTGTGCCTGCACAGGTGGTAGATGGAGAGCCAATTGGGAGAATAGGTGGTGGTGGGGGGAAGGAGGAGGCGGACAGGTCAGGAAGCGCAGTTTGACACTGTGGAGAGAAAGCCGAGTTTTTTTGTCTCTGTGTAAGTTGTTGGTCGGGGCTGGATGGAAAGCACAGCACCCAGGGGCTGTAAAGGAACATGACTGGCCCCTGACCTAGTACAGCTCCACACGTCCGCGCTGGCGTGCACCTTGAAGAAAATGACTTTATCCGGCATTGGATGGTGACGAGCATGTGTGGCGCAGGCACGTGACGCGGTGCAAGGTTAGGCGTCCTGGACACGCTCCTTTTCTGACGAGGATACGACATCCCCCCTCCCTCTCCCCTCTCCCCCCTTCCATATACCCACGCTCGGATCCTTGGGTGTCTGCTACAAAAAAATGTCCACACCGCCGAGTGGTAAATTTAATGCCAACATCTGCACTGAGCGACTATAACGCCGCTGCCTCGCTGAAGCCCCCTTTGTGCCACTGCTTACTTGGACCTGCGAGTCGGGATTTGTACCCGAGGAACGTTTGGCTCCAGTCACACACTCGGAATCAGTTTCTTCCAAGGTGCACGCCAGCGCGGACGTGTGGAGCTGTAACTATGGTCAGGGCCAGTACATGTCCTTTACAGCCCACTGGGTGAATGTGCTTTCCATCCAGCCCCACCAACAACTTACACAAGAGACATCGCTTTCTCCTCCACATTGTCAAACTGCTGCTCCTGCACCAGTGTCCGCCTCCTCCTTCTCCACCACCACCTCAGTCTCCACAAGTGCTGCTCCATCATACCACATGTGCAGGGCACAGCGGTGTCACGCAGTTCTACACCTGGTTTCCCTGGGCGAATGAATTCACACAGGGGAGGAACTGCTCCATGTCATGTAACAAGAAATCAATGTGTGGCTTTCTCTGCGACAACTAAAAATCGGAACCATGGTGACAGACAATGGAAGGAACATGGTGTCCCCGTTGCACCGAGGAGGGATGGTCCATACGCCCTGCATGGCGCACGTGATCAATCTGGTGGTCCACAAGTTCCTGAAGTCTGCCAGCCATCTGCAAGACATTCTAAAAATGGCCAGAACACTGTGCACGCACTTCAGCCATTCTTACAAAGCCAAGCACACCCTCCTTGAGTGGCGCGTCAGCACGTCCTTCCCAAAATAGTTTGATATGCAGGTCACACCCGTTGGAATTACACCTCATATGTTAGACCGCCTATGAACCAGTAGAAAAGCCATTAATGATTTTGTGATGATGCAAGGGTACCATAGTACTCCCCTGTAACTTTGGATGTAGCCACAAAAAACTGGCAGACTCATGTGGGACACCTGCTGTGTATTCCACTTGCTCCATGTCCTGGAAACTCATGCTGAAAATTTTTTTTCTGGTGCATGGCACTGGAGAAGTGGGAGACTAACATTCATCCCCATACCCAAATGATCGGTGGGGTGAACTGGAGGAGATGTAGATGAAGACATTGGAGCACAACAGGAGTCTGTTGAAAATCAGTGAAGGGAACAGTGAAAAGGGCGGAGCAGGAGCATCCGAGGAGGTAAAAGACGAGCAGATGACCCAGTAAGCACAGTGGCAGATCTGTGGAGTAGAAGAGGAAGGGAGTCCCTCAGAGTCACGTTGCACAGATGGCCGCAGCACTCTACTTGCCTAAACTAGTGACCATCCAATATTCAACATATAGTCCAGTCACTTTACTACACCTCAGGTAGAGGATTCCCATGACTAATGCCGCCAAGCCAACTTGATGCGTTCACGCAACTTGTGCAGTTTGCTAGAGAAGCTTCCCTGCCCGGCCATAGTGTGCATCGGAGTGGGTGTTACAATACGGTGTGGGGCCATCGTTACCGAACCCAGGAGAACCCTTTTGTCACCCGTATGAGGAGAGACCAACCTTTGTCAACGATGAATCAGGATTGGATCGCCAGGATTTCAACTCGCGAATGCCATAATGCACAGATTATTCAGCCATGCCGCCTCCCTTCCCAATGTTTAAAATTAGTTGGGGTTCTAATACCAGCCTCAGCCACTATTCTGATGCTGCCACCCTATGATGCCACACATCTGCTGCCAGTTGAACCATCTGCCTCCAAACCTCTTACCAGGGACTGGAATTGTCGCCACCCTCCACACTATATCATGGTGCCCCACTCTGCATGCTCCTGCTGCTGCAGATGCCACCTCCACCTATGTCATTGTGCCAACCGTGCATGCTCACTGCTGTGATATGCAACTCCAACATATTCCATATGTGCCAACACCGGCGGATCCGCTGCTGCTGCTGACGCCCACCTCCACACACTATATCATTGTGTCCACCCTGCGGGCTACTGCTGCTGCGCTTCTGATGCCACATCAACAACAAACTCATTTGTGCCACTCTGTCAGGCTCCTGTGCTGCTACTGATGCCACAAACAACCGATATCATTGTGCCCCTGCGTGCTCCTGCGCTGCCCCACACCTCCACACTATATCATTATTTTGCCACCTCGGGGGTCCTGCTGCTGCTTCTGAACGCCACCAGCTCTTCACACTACATATCATGTGCCACCCTGCGTGCTCCTGCGTGCTTGTTACGCCACCCTCTCCACACTATATCATTTGTGCCACCCTCGGGCTCACTGCTGCTGCTGACGCCACCATCCCACACTATATCCTTGTTGCCACCTGCGAGCCTCCTCTGCTGCTTCTGATGCCACTTCACACTACATCATTGGCGGCTCCTCCTGCGTGCTCCGGCTGCATCTGCCACACGCCAACCTACACACTATATACTTGTGCCACCCTTGGGCTCCTGCTGCCAGGACCTTCACACTTATCATTGTGCCACCCCTGCGGTCCTGCGTGCTGCTTTTGATGCCACCTCCACACTATATCATTGTGCCACTCTGGTGCTGCTGCTGGGTGTACACTTTGGAGTTCGTTTTGTCAACAGGCCTGGTATTTTCAGGAAAAACTGTAATGATTAAGATGTGGGCTCTCATCCTACAAAAATTAAAATTGAAATTTCAACTTCTAAGCATTTCAACCTCTCTTGTAGCACAATGTGCCTCCTCTGCTGTTTGCTATATGGGCTCTGCTACCACCCACCTCCAGACTCTGTCATTGTTGCCACCCTGCAGCTCGTGCTGATAGATGCACCACCTTACACATAATCATTGTGCACTATGTGTGCTATCATGCTTCCACCCCACCTCCACACCCTGACATCAATGCTGGTTGCTGCTGGTGCCACCTTTGTAGTCTTTTTTGTCAAAGGCCTGATCTGATTTTTTAAAGGAAAAACTGTAATGTATAATGGATGTGGTGCTTCCATCTGCTTGCTATGATGCCATCTCTACACGATAATCATTGGACCCTCTCTGTGGCTCTTCCTGTGTGCCACCATGTTGCTGGACACCTTTGGGCTCCTGCTGCTGCCGCCCAACGCTCCACACTTTTTATCATTGGGCCACTTTGTGGCCTCCTGTTGAGCTGCTGATGCTGCTGCACACTCCACCTCTGCATTGGACCACTCGTTGGCTTTCCATTTGATGCCACACTGTGGCTCCTGCTGCTGCCGCCTCTCCCACTTTAATCATTGTGCACTGTGGCTCCGTTTGCTGCTGCTGCCTACCGTCCACTCACTGTCATTGGACCACTCTGTGCTTCCTTTTGCTGCCACCTGTGCCTACTGTTGCGCTGCTAGCGGCCGCCACTGCCATCACCCTAATCTTTGAGTGCCTACCTGTTGCTGCCAACCACACCCTAATTTGTCATTGTGCCACTCTGCGGCCTACTCATGTCTGCTGCCAACGGACCGCTGTCTCCCTGGAAAACACACTGTGATTTCATATGCTGTTTTTTCACCCATCCGCACACTCTTTGATGTTGCCAGTGTTTGGTTTCCCCATTTCATCTGCAGAAGGAGAAAGATTCAAGTATTGATAGCCAAAGCGAGAGTGAAACAGAACACACTAAAAAATGCAAGTATCCCATTTGCTCTCATCTCTGGATCATATTTGGATCAACTCCTGTTTTTTTGGCTTTAGCAATAATGATGGATATTACCGATTGAAAGAGGACACTGATGCGTGAAAAGAAGGGCAACACAAATGATCAGTACGTCCAAATGCAAAAAATTACTGCCAGCCCCTCTCCACATGTTCTACATGTATTCCGCATCCTTACAGAATGGTTTCTGCGTGCCGTATCTATGGAATCTCTGATGTCGAGTAAAAAGAGGTGCACTCTTTGAGTTTAGTGGATTTTGGCCCTCAGCTCGGTCCTTTCGAGGCTGTGCTACAATCGTGTACCGGACCTTTCAGGCGCTTCCTCTTGTGCTATTTGTGAAGTTGGCCTCTGTAAGATGGCACCTGGAATTGACGTGAAGCGATCTAGAGCGGCGGCTGTCTTATGCAATCATTACTAAAACACGCATTGTTTGAAGACAAACATCTCCCTATGCAATTGTAAGCATGGCATAACGTTTACTACAACACCCTAAAGGGCTCCTTGCCTCCAGGAAATACCTTGTTTTTTTAACGAGGATTCGTGCATGATTTCAATCGGACCGAATCAATTTTTTCGAAAAATCGTCGCGAATAGGGACGGCCGAAATTTTAACAAATTCTCCTGCTCTAGCTGTAGGCCATTTCGTTATTAGGAGGTTGCAGGGCATTTCATCATCATTAGGGAGACATATGGATGTTTCCCTTAGTGTGGGGGAGCTGCATGGGGGAGTTTCATTACTAGATAGGGGCTGCGAGGCATATAATTACTAGAGGCTCTGTGTTATACTTGAACTATTAAAGTCGATATTCGAGAGCTTATATACTATGGCACACTGAAATATCTTGTCACAGATGGACAATTCCATTACGAGAGCGCCATCATGGAGGAGTAGATGAAGACACCAAGAGGCCTATATACTATTACCAGAAGCTGATTGGAGACAAGTCATCACAAAAGCCGAAGATATCAGAGTCAGGGGTGGAGTCTTATGAGCATCTGGGGTGTGTGTTATGATACAATGAGCTGTGGTGTACGATAAGGAGATAGTCTAGTCTAACTAGAGGGTATGATGGGAGCATATATAGTGGCATTGGTGGGACATGGGGTGGATGAATGGGTCGATGTGAGGTCTTGATGATAGCAAATGGGAGACTGAATGTGTTATTGGGGTAAATCCCGGAAGGTTCGGCATGTGGGAGGCTTTGTTAGGGGTAGGGGGTGTTGGATGGGAAGGGAGGTTAGAGGTGGAGACGGGGACGAGTAGTGCGTCCAAAGAAGGGAAGGGAGTGAGGGTGTAATAGAAAGTAGGTAATGTTAATAGCGTCAAATTTCTAGTCTAATACCTTCTATTATATAGTTTATATCTAGTATCTTATTGGCAATCGTTGTCTATCAATTACTAGGAGGCTTTTTATTACAATGTTTGTATGATTTTACTTATCATTGGACTCTGCATTTTCAAGGAACACTCCGAACAAACAAGTACCGAGAAGAACCTGAGACTCTGACCTGAACGTTCTGTCGAATACTATATCAGGTGAGAGGACGCTCGTTAATTGGTGAGTATGGATGTTCTATTTGGGTTGATACATGTTATTGTGTTGTTGGTAAGGCACCTGTGTTTATTTTGTTAAGTTTTGTCTGCTAGTGTCAGTCTAGTTGCAGTGGTGGGCGAACCTATGTGCCACGGGTGCCAGAGTGGTGGCAATCAGAAGCCTCTCATGGGCACCCTCACATCACCCCCAGGGCAGGGTTCGCCAACAGTACTCAAAGCCTCGTTGCAGTTTCCATGCAGTGTCAGGACCCTAGAAGAAGCTACAATGATAATCCAAACTTTCTCCCTTTTACTGTATTGGTGTCTCAAGTTGCTATACAATTTAAACTTGCTGACACGGCAGGTATTAATAAGTTGCTGCTTGAATTGTTGCATGGCCTTGGGGGGTTTTCGTTGTAGTTTGGCATCAGGGTTAAAGTTTGCCATCATGGTCTAGTGAGTTAGAAGGCTTATTTTGTTGAATTGTGTTGCGGTATGTTTAGGGATTACCCGGTGATTGAATGTGTCATAGGATCTAAACGATAAACCCGACATTTCTGAGAAACATAGGGAGATTGGGAAATAAACCCGAGTCTTGGTTTATAGTCTCATTGGAATCAATATTGGCCTGGATTGTGGTATCTTGTCTGGTGGATCACTTGTATGAGTTACGGTCACTCACATTATAATCATACTTACCTGATGGTTGTCTTTAGCAGTTGTGAATGGGAGGATTGAAAAGAATCCGACATCTATTCACTGGTCCTGTGTTTTTTGTTTTGTTTCTGTTGGAAATTGTGTTATTGTAATTGTCATACAGTGGTATTACTAGTAGAAAACATAGAAAGCTTGAGAAAGAAGTTTTTTATTAGAAATGTACCCTCTGCCTGTTATATGACAAGTGCAACGATGATGACTCCTATTCATTTTAATGACCTTAGAAACAAGGGTAAATCAAAAGACAACAACAGAAGGTTAGGAATAAAAGTAATTAGTATACTGAATTTGTTGTCTAATTTGTGTATCAGAAATAACTTGCAATGTCAGCAAGAAGCCAGTTGACGAGATGAGCAAGGAGAAATTCAACCAAGTGATAATGTTGAGAATATTCTGGAGATCAGGGCGATGTTGTCCAGCCAGAATTGGTTGGGAGTAAGGTTGAAGGTATGAGATATACGTTGTAGACTTAAAGACAGTCATTTTATGTGTATAGTCTATAGAAACGCATAGAAATAGTAAGCATGTTGTAATTAAAGATCAGTTACATGATACCAATTTTACACATTGTTGCCAAAAAAACGGTGTAATGTGAATTTGGTTTTGCAGCAAAAGAGAATAACAGATACAGAGGAGAGAGAGTTGTTGTGGGGATGGGCTTGCAGTATCTAATGACCAGAGAACGAGACAAGAAATGGGGGGTGTGGTTCAGTGATTTAATGCATTAGAGCCCAGAATACCTCTACGGCCGTGAGGTGGGAACCTTTTAGAGATCGAGTGCCCAAAATGAGACACCAAAAACCACTAGCTTTTTCCGAAATGTGCCCACATGGCATGCATTAGGCAGTACCAAACTTTGTGCTACCAGAATCTTAAAGCTCCAATCCAAACCCGTCCACACCTTTCAACTCTTCGGACAGACCAAGCAGTACAGTGATGGGTCACTTTAAAATAGCAGGGCACTATTTTGGAACTGCTTAGGTTCGCCACCACTGCATAGGCAATATCCTCCTCTACTATGTTACTCTGTATCAAAAGAGAATAAGGACAAAATGAAAGGCATTTTGAATTTGAATGGTGGAACCTATACAAGTCAGATACGTCACGACCAGATAAAACCCATCTATGCCAGGTATCATCCATTATCTTTCCAACTAAAACTGGAGTCTGTTGTTTCACAATATAGTCTGAATACAAGATGAGTGTGCTTACTGTGGGAATGGCTCCATTCAATTTGGTAGGTAAATTACAACCCCCTAGGGCAGTGATGCGAACCTTTTAGAGACCCGCAGTGCCAATTCAAACTCAACCAAAAGCCACTTATTATTGCAAGAGTGCCAGTGCAGAAATTTAGCAGAGATGCTTTCTCTTTGTTCAGTTGACAGCTTTCAATCCTTCGCCTCCAATGGACCACACAGTTAAAGGAGGAGGGCAAATTCATTTGTCATAGTAGGAAGGTTCCTGCCTGTCGGGTGGGAAACTTATTCGGGGTGGGGCTCGGGTGCCCACAGAAGAGGCTCAGAGTGCACTGATAGATGAATTTGGGTAAATGACAAGACGAGAGTTAAGGATATGCATCTAGGTAGTAATGCTCTGGACAATACAAAAGTAAAAAGGGTGGATTATCTAATAAATGTTTTGCAGTAGTATTTTAACTTTGTATATACTTGCCTCTTCAACTGCTTGACATGTCTCAGGAGGGGGGGGGAGAAAGCATTTAGCATATTTCATTTCAATACACACAAGCAAAGGCTTAAGCTGCAACCACCCCCGAGTCGGTGCGGCACCGATACGCAGTGTTTCCTGCGACGCACCGCGCCATGCAAGATCTGTCCGGCGGCTTCAAAAAGATTTGCGGCGCATACCGACCCAACGAATAAATTAGACCTGTCCATTTGGGGCGCACAGTGAAATCCGTAAATCCAAGCCCATAATACGGCACAATGCGTTTTTTTTAACCATATTCACTGCATTTGGAATTATTTCCTGCTTCCCAGTTAACGGCATGGAATATTAACTTCCACATTTTGAAGTGTTGAATTTGTTATGCAGAAATAGCCATCACCACAGCTCTGTACATGGAAAATAAAAAAGTTACAGATTTTGCATGTGGGGAATGAACATGAAAAGCAAACAATACGAAAAGGGCTGCAAGCGGAAGGGGTTCAGGAATGCAAGTTTCTATCAAAGTTTTTGGAGGACTGGATCAGCAGACCAATAGAGTATATTAAAAATCCAAGAGATTATTTACATGTGCAAAACACGGTAACTAATATAAAAGGCGTGAAGAGGAGGGGAGAAGAAGATCCTCATGTAAGCCTCCCAGAGGAGGTTATCTGTTGTTACGAATCTTTGTTGCTTTTCTTCATGGAGAATGAAAAAAAAATTAAGGAAGATAAAGAATCATCATAACTACTTTATTATCCCTATGAGGCATTTACAGGTGGTTGGTAGAGGACTTACGCTACATTTTTACGAATTATATACAGTCAAGTGGTCCAAATGGAAATTTCTTAATAACCCTGAATGTAGCTGGGTACAATCTTTACATTGAAAAAGGAATTGTTCCATTTGAGGAAATATCAGTGGGATCTATGAATCTTTTTTATTTTGTGTAAGTATCAACACCCATTGTGAAGGCTGCTAAAAGGACACAGTCTGATCTGTGAATGTTTGCATATTCTCTGAAGTTTTTTTTTGGTGTACTTTCTCATGGTTATCTTGGTTTTATTATTTTTTTTTTTCATGCATGCTCACATTAAATTGAACAAGTAAAAACACAGATATGAAATGGAACAGCATTTCAGTTTGAAAATTATTGTTAGGTATTTTTACTTTCTTTATAGGAACAGCGTTCCATATAGTGTCCATTAATACTATGATTGCTCTGTCACTGCATAACATCCAGTGATACCTAATTGCTCCTGTCAGTGACAAGACGTCCTATAGGTGTCCATAATACCGTGATTTGTCCTGTCCGATAAATCCAGTGATACGGGATGCTCCTGTCACTGACCACGTCCCTATGAGTGTCCGTGATACCGGAATGATTCTACATGTCACTGACCAGCATCCATGATAGTGTCCAGTATACCGTGTTGCGCCTGTCAGTTGATCTGCGTCCGTATAGTGTCCAGTTAATACCGTGAGTCCTTCACCTGACCAGCGTCCATTAGTATCCTAGTACGTGATTGCTCATGTTACTGAATAACATCCACGTGATCCGTGATTTGCTCTGTTCAGTGACCAGTCGTCCATATAATGTCGCCAGTAATACCGTGGATTGCTCCGTCACTACACAGCGCTCCATATAGTGTTCCGATACAGTGATATGCTCATGTTCTGAATAACATCAGTGTATACCGTATTGCCCTGTCAGGTGACCAGCATCCTAGTTTCCAGGAATACCGTGATGCGCCTGTCAGTGACCCTGACGCCCGTATAGTGTCCATGTTAATACCTTGATTGTCTGTCAAACTGACCAGCGTCCATATAGTTTCCAGTATTACCGTTGATTGTTCCATGTCACTGAATACCCATGCCAGTGATACCTTGATTGCTCCTGTCGTGACCACGTCAAATAGTTCCAGTGATACCGTGAGTTCTCCTGTCACTGACAGCAATCCATATAGTGTCCATTAATAATACGTGATTATACGTTCCTGTCACTGTACCAGCATCCATCATATTGCCAGGGATACCGTGTGTTACCTTTCCAGCGTTAGTGCTACTATTGTCCTGCATGACCAGCGTCCTATGTAGTGGTCCAGTAATACCGTATGTTCTCCTGTCACTAACATGAGGTCCATATAGTGTCCAGAATACATGATTGCCCTGTCAGTGAACCTGCCCTAGTCGATCCAAGCTGCGTTGCGTCCGAGGTCAGTAATACCGTGGATTGCTCCCCGTCACTGAATACATTCAGTACTATCCGTGTGATTGCTCCTGTCACGTGACCAGCAATCCATATAGTGTCCAGTAATACCGTGATTGCTCCTGACACTGTGACTCAGCGTCCATATAGTGCCACTCAGTACTACCGTCGATTGCTACCGGCACTGACCAGCGTCCACTATAAGGTCCAGTAATACCGGATGGCTCCTCGGTCACTGAATCACATCCGTGATACCGTGATTGCTACCAGGGGGGGGGGGGGGGGGTGTCATTGACCAGCGCTCCATATCAGTTGTCAGTGAACTATTACACTGTCACTACCACATCTATATAGTGTCAGTAATACCGTTATTGCGTCCTGGGCATGTCGACAGGCTGCGCCGTATCGTTGGGCGTAAACTAGATGAGGCTGGGCCCCACAGTCAAGATTTCTTCATGGGGCCCACGTCTCCTTAAAAAAACTAGATAGACAGAGGAGGATGCCAGAAATGGGGGAACAGAGGAAGGGACGTGGGGAATGGGAAAAGGAGGGGAGCGGGGGGCAAGGAACAGGAAAAAAGAGGGCACGGCGTGCGACGCCAGAAAAGGGGTCCACACGGAGAAGCGGGGGATGGAAAGCGCCCGCCCAGAGAGAAGGCGAGGTACAGAATAACTTTGATGTCAGCCACTGGCAGCTCATGTGTGACACCTGCTGTTATTCCACTGCTTCATGTCCTGGAACTCATGCTGCAAAATTTTTCTGGTCAGGGCACTGGAGAAGTGGAGACTACATCTCATACCCAAATGAGTCCGGTGGGGGTTGAACTGGAGGAGGATGAGGAGAACGACATTGGAGCACAAGCAGAGTCTGGTGAAATCAGTGGAAGTGGAAGTGAAAGAGAGGAGGAGCAGGAGCATCCGGAGGAGGTAAAAGACGAGGCAGCACAAGTGCTGCTCCATCATACCACATGTGCAGGGCACAGCGGTGTCACGCAGTTCTACACCTGGTTTCCCTGGGCGAATGAAGTCACACAGGGGAGGAACTGCTCCATGTCATGTAACAAGAAATCAATGTGTGGCACTGGAGAAGTGGAGACTACATCTCATACCCAAATGAGTCCGGTGGGGGTTGAACTGGAGGAGGATGAGGAGAACGACATTGGAGCACAAGCAGAGTCTGGTGAAATCAGTGGAAGTGGAAGTGAAAGAGAGGAGGAGCAGGAGCATCCGGAGGAGGTAAAAGACGAGGCAGATGACCCAGAAGCACCGTGGCAGTATACTGTGGAGATAGAAGAAGGGAGTCCCTCATTTTTTTTTTGGGGTTTGCCAGGGTGCATTGATTGACTTATGTGTTTTTGTCCAGAAGGGTTACAAATAGTCCAAACACAAGCTCAAGTACTGCCAGGAGAAAGCGGTCTTCCTAGGCCATACTTATCAGCCCCAGCAAAATACCTGGCAGAGGAAAAGAGGAAAGAAAGCTGGCAATCCGAAGATGCTCCTCTTCCGGAGTGGCCATTTCTTGGACTCCGCAGAGTACACGGGTGGCTGTGAACCTGTATCCGCTTCTCACTTCTTCGAGCATACTACCAAGGCCGAACAGCTTTGAGAGGTTCATCTCACCCCTCACAGGTTAGGCCTATTTCCAGTCAAGGCATGATACACCTGTCCAGAAAGAAAGCAAACCAGGATCAGCGGCCCCTCAAGTCAAGTAACCCATGAGATCTTGCGAGAGTCTCCACTTATAGTGCTACAGATAGACGTGCCGCTATGGAGCAGCAGAGATGAGGTGGAGAAACTGACCCGGCTGACCTCCCAAGTCCGAAGGCCCGGCTCTCTACCGGACCTCACACCACCCCCAAGTCCCCGCAGCCTCCACTGCTTACCCACGAGACCCCAGGGGGGGAAAAAGAGGAACAGTGGAGTGCAAGCAAACTACCGAACAGTGAACCCTATATACACGAGCTGTCTGACACATGCAGAACACGCAAGTAAAGTCACGGGGGGGATTGGTGACATTACCACCACTAGGGTGTGAGCCATGTCAACCTGCTAATTCAAACCTGAAGCATGATGGAGGCTAGCCAGAGATAGCCCCGAGAAGGAGGCCAAGGCATACAGAAGATCCAATTGATTCATTAGTAATCTGGCCCTCTCCCAGTGTGGGGTTTGCATAACAGCCCACTGGGGGCCCCTCCCATGTGATATTATAAATACACGCTGTAACCAGAGGTGGGATGGGGCCAGCCATGAGGGGTTTGCTGCGCTCTTAGAACTGTGATTTTCCGGTCCCTGGCCTCTGCGACCAAGATAATCTGTTCATGACATGCCGCGCCGCCCAGGCCCTGCACTAATCTCTTCAGGACCATTCGGATACCTCTGAGGAGTGCATCAAGTGCATCTTAGGACTATCAAGAATATATCATCAACAAACATCAATAACCCTCACAGAGGTGCTTAGATGACCAATTCTCCATCCATAGTGGAGACCTGCAGTCCCAGATGAAGAGAAACCACAGTCACAACAGTGTTTCTACAGTTCCCAGACCCATGACATGACTACTGTCATGGCAGGAAGCCTGTATTTTGTGGAGGATGCAAGACCCTCACCAGTGAAGACCTAATAGTACGTGGCTTTCACACCACACAAACTGGACTCTATCATCTGGTATCCCAGACCCAGATATAAACACCCTAGGCAGTTTGCGGGAAGTTGGAGCAGAACCGCCAGATCTATGATGCCACATGGAGGATCTCTAACAATATGGTACTGTTAAAAAACTCTGCCCTTATTGGCAGGTCATCCTGAAGTACCTGGATGTCTCGGCAGTACGGACCAGGACAGTTACCAGTCAGGTGGACTGTGTTCCAGATGAAGACTTGGACAGAATGCCTCATCCGACCAGGCAGGTTTCTCTCCAGGGACGTCCAGCAGGAAAAGGATGAACCGGTGAGACAGGTACTCTCCAGACTGTCCCAACAAATTGAGGATCTTGGATTACCCTTCATAATAAGATTCCAAGCCCAATGCTTGTAAAGGCCCTAGTGGAGGACCTCCAAGATGATTAGAGACAAAGTTCTTGCCCTCGTCCAGTAACCTATCCACAGGATTCAAAGTGCTTGGAAAAATAATCAAAGGATTCCAGAAAAGCTCAACATAAGGAGAAAAAGGGGACAGAAGACGAGAAAGTGATGCTGCTTTGACAGACCACGTCAATCGGACAGGGACTCAGGTGAAGAACCGGTCCCTGACCCTTATTATGGTACAGCAAGCCCTACGGACCACCTCTGCCTTTCAACTACTACCCTCAGCCACCAGTACCACATGCATCTCATCATGGCAGACACAAACACCAGCACGGGACCTTGGATCAAACAACAGAGACCTCTCCCTACAGCTTGAATTGTGGAAGGGACAAGGCCATGTCAAAAGAGAATGCAGGTTCGACCCAGTCAATGCCCCGAGATGACTACAGACCGTGCCAAAGTGGACCTAGATATGATGACTATAGAGGGTCCCAGAAAAGAACCAGATCTGCTGAATCTATAGAGGATCAATGATGGACCCAGTACCAAGGACCAAGGTACCCAAGAACAGACCACAGGACTCAGGATCTCCCCACCAATATGAAGTTCAGGCCAACCTGTGCCCTGCTTTACAATGTCGCTTCACACTTTACCAACACAGCTTGTGGATGCATTGTCCTCCAGTGGAACGGGCACCCACAGGATTTTCTAGTGGAAAGGGGCGGCCAACTTGGTTATCTCCTCACTAACTCCAAGTACTGTGGCACTGTCTGCTTGACTTTTGTCCTGTATTAGGCTTACTGGCACCCACTGCTGAGTCTCCCCTCACGGTTCCTGTCCTCGTTGGACCTTCCCTGAGGTCATGGCTCACTCTGGGTGTAAGATACCTGCCCCCGTCAACCTCCTAGGGGACCAGACTTCTCCAAACGTTCAGAGCTTCTATTCAATATAACCCCCAAGGTCTTCAGCTTGAATTACATGACCCCAGGTCAAGAAGAGGGCATAGGACAGATTGTTTGTACTTAGAGCTCTCCATATGATGCTTCAGCAAAAGTCATCAACTTGATCCCGGACCGGGTCTCAGCCCCAGTCCCATCCTCACTCTGGTTCGAATGACTGACGATGTTAGGAACTTTATACCAGTCCCTCCAGTGATGCGTATCTAAAAGAAGGGGCTCAGCCCCGAGGATAACCTCAGTATCCTTGAAGATGGCTCAAGAACAAGGCCTCTCACCCAGATTCAGGCCCTGTCAGCAAGTGTTTTGGTATACTGTACCTTACTGTAAAACCCCATTATTTCCCGCTCCAGAAGAGACCCCAAGGGGTTCGCACCAAGTAAGGTTAGTCAAGGACCTCAGAGCAGGTGCAATGCAGTACATTCTCAAAGTTACTCTTTACAGTAGGTGGTGGATCTTCTCCTCGGTGCTGAACTCCAAACAAAAATGCTGGAGCGCAAGAGTCATTGTCGTCTCCTACTGTTACCTCTCAGCCAACTGCAAAGTTTCTAAGGATAAAGTCAATGGTTGGCACGCAAAGGTCATGTTCCTTGGACATTGTGTCTCTCAAAGGGGCCATACCACTCCGGAGGACAGGAAATCGGCCATTGCCAAGTACCATGTCCTTTCCACCATTAACCAACTCCAGTCTTCTTGGGATCATCACCTACTGGCAGACAATGATTCCGGATGACATTCCGGCTTCTGCAACCCCTTGTAGGACGTTTTTTAAAGTCAGGAGGGACCACAAGGTACTTCCAACCTCTGTCCTCCCAAATATACAAGACTGTCACCACCAAACTGAAGAATGGCCATTTCCAGAGCGCCTGCTCTGCGGAACTTCTAGGATATACCCAGCTTTCAAACTGTTTGTTTTGAAAGGAAGGACATCGCAAACTATGTCCTGGCGCAAAAACATGCTAGGAGGGTCTTATTGGATACTTTACTCTTGCAAGTTGGGACCCTTTTGCTCAGCGAACATCTCTCTTGATTTGAAAGCAGGTCCATGCCGCCTTGCACTTCTCGACAAGACTGCTGACATATCCTGGGACATGGACCTCTCATCATTCAAGCCTCTCATGATCTGGCGGCAGTCCTTCTCAGACCCAACCCAGAATCTCAGGAAGCCTGTACTTTGGCAAAAGGGAAGACTGTGAACATCGAACTGACTCAGGTATTGGCCCATGGCATCGCCCTATCATTCCCGTGCCCCATGATTTGGAATAATGGAAAAACAGAGGTTCATCACAGCGCGGTACCCCAGTGAAGCATGCAGACTCATCAAGAGCCTGATGGAAGCTCTACAACTGCCTACACGGTGGCAGTGATCAAGGAAAAGTAAAAGCTTCAAGGAAAAGTGAACTCCAGGCAGCGAGAGGCAAACTAATCATAGATGATTGGTGGCCAAAGAAGATGCCATGGGGATGTGATCATCCAAGTGGCTGAAAGGATCCGAAAGGAAAAACAAGAGATGACCTACCCCCTTCGGGTTGGCCCACTAGAGCCCAGAAGAAGAAGGAAAAGGAGGGAAGAAGAAGGACCACCTCCTCCTACCCTTGCCTCAGTACAAGAGGAACAAAAGATGGCCCCAGAAAAGAAACAGCATGGGGTGCTGGATTATGAGAATGGACTCGGACATGGCTCGGTACATTGGTCAGGATTAACCAAATTATGGTTAAATACGCCCCAAGATAGATAAACCACCGACGCCCAATCCCATCCATGGAGCTAATTAGGGAAAGATGGGAGGGATCCATGAGTTTAAGGTTAGTGTAGTGCAAACAGGAGGTGAGGTTTTGCTGAAAGGCAAGCCTTGCCCGAAGTTGTGAGTGTAACCCCCACCCCGACCTATCCCCACTCAGACAACCTCGAAGGTATATTAGAGGAAAAATCTTTATTATCTAGGGGGGATTGTGAAGGGGAATATCTGTAATGCGCTTTATAGTTTTATACATGAAGGGGAATATTTGTATATGAGGCTATAGTTTTTTATACTTTTATATTTTAAATAGGGCAAATACTAAAGTTTTCCCTCATACAGCCAATATGCTCAGATATGTTAGATTAAGATGGCCGCCGGCATTCCAACTGATATACACAGCCAACACCATATTTTCAGGGGAAATAGATCAACATGCCCTTCAAGCTGGCGGGCGACCATTGGGCGCGCCGCCCAGCAAGGTGATGGAGTTTGGAATTAAATTTTTTTATACACAAGGGGCTGCAGTACATTTCATTCAAGACCGGTGGGGGGCTGGCGAGGCATTTCTCAGTGTGGTGTGGCTTGCTTGCAAGAGCAATTTATTCATGCTGGGGCTGGCTACAGGCATTCATCAAAGGGGAGGCGGGCTGCAGGGAATTGCATAGTGGGGGCTTGCGTGCAGGACTTTCATAGGTGGGGTGCTGGCTGCAGGAATCAAATCAATGAGGGGACTGGTGCAAGCATTTCATCACATGGGGGGGGCTGGCTGAGGCATTGCATTCATAAGGGGCTGGCTGAGGGCTTCATTCATCAGTAAGGGGTCTGGCTGCAGGGTATTCCATCATTAGGGGGGAAATGCAGGGATCTTTCATCATGGGGGGGGTTGGCTGCAGGGCATTTCATCATTAGGGTAAGGTCTCATAGATGCAAGGGCATTTCATCATTAGGGATGTCGAGGCATTTCACCTGGGGCAGTACATTAGGGGCTGTGATAGAGATGGGCAATCATTCTAAAGATCTACACTTCGGTTAGAATTTCAGAAAAATTGATTAGTCACCAACAAGCTGAGATTTATGCCGATTCGAGGATCAGAGTTTTTTTTCCCCTCTTTTCAGCTAATCGTGAGAACAACGTGTTACAGGGGAGAGAAAGGACACCCCCGATGACTCGCAGATCGTAGAGCCAATCCAGTGGACCGGTGGCTTGTGTGTCACACAGCCCTATAAAACCAGTCATTTTCAACTCTCGCTCACCCACATCACAGTCAGAGTGCTGCCTGTAGCGTGTGAGGTTGCTGCTATGTTTCTGTTATACACGATTTCTGCTGCAAAGCCCTGGTTGTCTTTAACCCTTAAACGACTTCCATTTTCACTCACCAACTTCAAAATCTTAACTTTTTTATTTTTCACACAAAAGAGCTGTGTATGGCTTATTTCTTCTGCGTACAAATTGCACTTTTATAGGTGACGTATTTTAATATTCCCATGGCGTGTGACTGGAAGGGGAAAAAAATTCCAAAGTGCGTGCAAAATGGTTGAATAAAACATTGCAACGTTTTCTTGTGGGGCTTGGATTTTACAGCTTTTCACACTCTGTGCCAAATGACGTTTACTTATTCTTGGTCGACGAAATCAAATGGATACCAAATTTGTTTATTTTTTTATGTTTTATACATTTAAAAAATTAAAACCTCCTGTACAAACATATTTTTTTTTTTATTTTGCCATCTTCTTGCCCGCCAATACTTTTCGATACTTTAGTGTGACGGAGTCTGTGGTAGGTGATTTTTTTGCTCATTTTTCCTGGCGTTTTTTCCATTTGTTATAATTTTGGAACTGGCGACCCTTTTGATCCACTTTTTAGTATTTTTTGTATTTTTTCAAAATGGCAAAAAATGCCATTTTCGCTATGACGCTAGTTTCCGTTACGGGCGTTACACGCAGTGAAAAAACCATTTATAATTTTGATAGATCGGGCATTTTCGAACGTGGTTATACCTAATGTGTTTATGTTTTTACTGTTTTATTTATGTTATATAGTTCTAGGGGAAGGGGTGGGGGTGATTTGAATTTTTAGGTTTTTTATACTACATTTTTTTTTTTTAACTTGTTTTTATTTAACTTTTACTATTTTTACAGCACCCTAGGGTACCTAACCTAGGTAGTCTGATTATCCTATTGTATACTGCCATACTACTGTTTCTTGTAATATGTTTATTTTACTCCCATTCATACATGTGCAATTAGCAAATTGTAATGCATGGGTTTTAAAAAAACGAAGTAGATCGGCGATGTATTCGGAACAGCCGGAGCTACAGGTTGACAGATCGCCGCTCCCCGTACGTCATCGGGGAGCGAAGATCGCGACAATGGCGGCGCCCATGCGCCCAGATCGTGTGAAAACACCCCGATCGTGCTAGCCAGTTACAGTGTTTACTGTAAGCCTTTGCTGCAATATGGCAGCAATAGACTTAACGGTATGGAGAGGCTCGGCCCGCGAGCCCTCTCCTGCATGGGAACCGGGAAGGTGTTAGGGGGATCCGATACCCCAAATAGCCAGTTTCTATTTATGAAAAATCGAATAGGAAGAATTGTGTGATTTTCAGCCACGCAGTAGCGATGTGGACCAATCTCCGTTGTTCTTAAGAGGGAGCTGGTTATCCCCAAAAGTCAGTCTATTTAGTGACAAATCGAATAGCAAAGAATCTTTTGACTTCATCACTCAGTAACTATTGACGGAACAATCCCTGGTTTGTTCTTAGAGGGGATCGTATACCCCCAAATCGCAGTTTCCATTAGTGACAAATGCGAATAGGAGAAATCTGTGTGACAGTCATGCATCTGCTAGTAGCGATTTCTTTATGCACTGCTGTAGTGATTTGGAACCTCTCATTGGGTGCGTTGTAGGGTGATCTGTCATAACGCACCTTTGCCATAATACCTTTTTGGGCCTATAGTTTTACAGCCAGATTACATGTCAAATCCATTGTAGTTTATACAGTGATTTCTAGATATTACAACTGCAGTGTTCGGATCCAGTTAATAACAACATTGGCCATATCTTTATGGGGCCTATAGTTTCAGCCCATTTACAATTCAATCCACGTATTTATAAAGTGACTTTTCACAGATATTACACTGTCAGGTGTGCGGTATCTCTATAACTCACAATTGCCATACCTTTTTGGCAACAGTTTGCAGCCGATTTGCGTGTGAAATCCACATAGTTTATACCATTATGTCAGACAAAAATGGCTGAGCAGACAAGTGTCAGCACAGTAAGGGGACGTCGCAGCAGGTGGTGACTCTGTGAGGTCCAGCAGACTGCGTTGTCATCTAGCGGCAGTGTTTGTTGTCAAACAACCCAAAGTGTTGGATGGTTGACTAGGTCATCCAATCCAAATAACATCTGAACCAACCCCACAAGAGTCTGTGGGTTCCTCAGATACAACGATAGTATTTGGATGGTCCAGGAGCTGGTTCAGAGCCCTCACTTCCTCACCAGCCTTTCTGTTCCTTTCTCCGCAGCCCGAGAGCTACTAGTGGTATGGGCTCAGCGCCACTATTCCAGAGATGGGAGGAGGTGTTTGAGGACAGCAGCAGCTTGCTTGGCGTGAAGAGTTGGTGGGGCACTGACTTCCGCTGCCCTGCAGTATGCAGGCTGTGATAACTGCACCCGTTGAGGAGTAGTAGCAGTGACCAGAAGGACAACGCCAATTGACGATGATGTAGTCATCGCTCTTGGAGTCTGGGGTTGCAGGGGATTCATCATCGTCCAGGGCGAAATGAGTGTCTTGCGCTCAGGCAGCAAGTTGCTACTGTGGGCCGTGGTCAGAGGGTTTGTTTGTCCGAGTGTGTGACTGGAGCCAAACGTTCCTCGGGTAAACATTACCGACTCGCAGGTCCAGTAAGCAGTGGCACAAAGGGGCGCTCAGCGAGGCAGCGGCGTTGATAGTCGCTTCAGTTGCCAGATGTTGGCAGTTAAAATTACCACCTCGGCGGTGTGGAAATTTTTTGTACAGACACCAGAGGAGCCGTAGCGTGGGTATAAGGGGAAGGGAGGAGGATGTCGTATCCGCGGGCCAGAAAAGTGAAGCGTTGCCAGGAGCCTACCTTGGCACCGCGCACTGCCGCCCAACAAGGCAGCTCGTCACCATCCAAATGGCCGGGATAAAGTCATTTTCTCAAGGTGCACGCCAGCGCGGACGTGAATGTGGAGCTGTACTATGGTCAGGGGCCAGTACATGTTCCTTTACAGCCCACTGGGTGACTGTGCTTTCCATCCAGCCCCACCAAACACACTTAACAAGAGACAAAAACCGCTTTCTCTCCACTGTGTCAAACTGCGCTCCTGCACCGTTGTCCGCCTCTCTCCTTCCCCACCACCACCTACTCCACAATTGGCTAGCATCCAATCATTACCACACTGTGCAGGCACAGACGGTTTTTGGCACGCAGTTCTTTACACCTGGTTTCCTTGGCGAATGAATCACACAGGGAGGAAACTGCGCTCACATGTCATGTAACAGAAGAATCAATGTGTGGCTTATCCTGCCGACAACTAAAAATAGGAACCCATGGTGACAGACAATGGAAGGCATGGTGTCCCCGTTGCAACCGAGGAGGGATGGTCCATAAGCCCTGCATGGAGCCGGACATTGGTGGGCTCACAAGTCCTGAAGTCTGCCAGCCTCTGCAAGAACATTCTAAAAAAAATCGAAAAACAAATGCTCCAGAAACACGTGTGACGCACTTCAGCCATTCTTACAAAGCCACAAGCACACCCTCCTTGAGTGGTCGCGTCAGACGCCTTCCCCAAAATAGTTTGATATGCTAGTCACACCGTTGGAATTCAGCCTCATATTTAGACCGCCGTATGAACAAGAAAAGCATAATGATTTTTGATGATGCAAGCGGACCATAGTACTCCCCTGGGTACCTTTGATTCAGCCAACAAAAAACCTGGCAGCTCATGTGGACACACTGCTGTTATTCCACTTGCTCCATGCCCTGGAAACTCATGCTGCAAAAATTTTTTCTGGTGAGGCACTGGAGAAGTGGAGACTAAACATTCTACCCATACCCAAATGATCCGGTGGGGTGTGAACTGGAGGAGGATGAGGAGAAGACATTGGAGCACAAGCAGGGGAGTCTGTTGAAAATCAGTGAAGGGAACGTGAAAGAGGGCGGAGAAGGAGATCCGGAGGGGTAAAAGACGAGCAGATGACCAGAAGCACCGTGGCAGTATACTGTGGAGATAGAAGAAGGGAGTCCCTCAGAGTCACTTGCGCAGATGGCTCGCAGCATGCTACTTTGCCTAACTAGTGACAGCCGAATAGTCAACATCTAGTCAGCACTTTACCACCTCAGGTAGAGGATCCCATTGACTACTGCGCAGCCAAACTTGATGCGTTGCCGCAACTTGTGCAGTTTGCAGTAGAGAAGCTGTCCTGCCCGGCCAGTAGTGTGGCATCGGAGTGGGTGTTCAATACGGTGGGGGCCATCGTTACCCCAGGAGAACCCGTTTGTCCACCCGTAATGAGGAGAGACCAACCTTTGTCAAGATGAATCAGGCTTGGATCGGCCAGGATTTCAACTCGCGAATGCCTAATGCATCAGATTAGATCAGCCATGACGCCTCCTCCAAATGTTGAAAAATTAGTTGGGGTTCTAACTACCTGCCTCAGCCACTATTCTGATGCTGCCACCCTACTGATGCCACACATCTGCTGCCAGTTGAACCATCTGCCTCCAACCTCTTTACCAGGGACTGGAATTGTCCGCCACCTCCACACTATATCATGGTGCCACTCTGCAGGCTCCTGCTGCTGCAGATGCCACCTCCACACTATATCATTGTGCCACCCTGCATGCTCCTGCTGCTGATGCCACCTCCACACTATATCAATGTGCCAACCCGCGGGATCCTGCTGCTGCTGCTGACGCCACCTACACACTATATCATTGTGCCACCCTGCGGGCTCCTGCTGCTGCTGCTTCTGATGCCACCATCAAACTAAATCATTGTGCCACTCTGCAGGCTCCTGCTGCTGCTACTGATGCCACCAACACACGATATCATTGTGCCACCCTGCGTGCTCCTGCTGCTGCCGCCACCACCTCCACACTATATCATTGTGCCACCCTGCGGGGCTCCTGCTGCTGCTTCTGACGCCACCTTCACACTACATCATTGTGCCACCCTGCGTGCTCCTGCTGCTGCTGTTGACGCCACCTCCACACTATATCATTGTGCCACCCTCGGGCTCCTGCTGCTGCTGACGCCACCTCCACACTATATCATTGTGCCACCCTGCGAGCTCCTGCCGCTGCTGCTTCTGATGCCACCTTCACACTACATCATTGGGCCATCCTGCGTGCTCCTGCTGCTTCTGCCAACGCCACCTACACACTATATCCTTGTGCCACCCTGTGGGCTCCTGCTGCCACCTTCACACTATATCATTGTGCCACCCTGCGGGCTCCTGCTGCTGCTTTTGATGCCACCTCCACACTATATCATTGTGCCACTCTGTGGCTGCTGCTGGTGTCACCTTTGGAGTTCTTTTTTGTCAAAGGCCTGGTATTTTCAGGAAAACTGTAATGTATTAAGGATGTGGCGTCTCTAATCTACAAATTAAAATTGAAAATTTCAACTTCTAATGCATTTCAAACTACGTCATTGTGCCACAATGTGGCCTCCTCTGCTGTTGGCTATATGGGCTCCTGCTACCACCACCTCCAGACTCTGTCATTGTGCCACCCTGCGAGCTCGTGCTGCTAATGATGCCACCTCTACACTATATCATTGTGCCACTCTGTGGCCTATCATGCTGCCACCACCTCCACACCTCTGACCTCATGCTGGTGCTGCTGGTGCCACCTTTGGAGTTCTTTTTTGTCAAAGGCCTGATTTTTTAAGGAAAACTGTAATGTATAATGGATGTGGTGCTTCCAATCTGCTGCTACTGATGCCATCTCTACACTATATCATTGGACCTCTCTGTGGCTTTCCCTGTTGCTGCCACCATGTTGCTGACACCTGTGGGCTCCTGCTGCTGCCGCCACCTCCACACTTTTATCATTGTGCCACTTTGTGGCCTCCTGTTGCCGCTGCTGATGCTGCTGCCACCTCCACACTCTGTTATTGGACCACTCTGTGGCTTTCCATGTTGCTGCCACCTGTGGGCTCCTGCTGCTGCCGCCATCTCCACACTTTTATCATTGTGCCACTTTGTGGCCTCCGGTTGCTGCTGCTGCTGCCACCTCCACTCACTGTCATTGGACCACTCTGTGGCTTTCCATTTTGCTGCCACCTGTGGCCTCCTGTTGCTGCTGCTGCCGCCACCTCCACACTCTAATCATTTTGTGGCCTACCATGTTGCTGCCACCTCCATAATTTGTCATTGTGCCACTCTGCAGCCTACTCATGCTGCTGCCAACTGACCGCTGTCTCCCTGGAACACCCTGTGATTTTCATAATGCTGTTTTCACCATCCGCCACTCTTTGATGTTGCCAGTGTTTGGTTTTCCCCTTCATTTCATCTGCAAGAAGGATGAAAAGCTTCAAGATTGATAGCCAAAAGCAGGAGTGGAAACAGAACACATAGAACATGCAAGTATCCCATTTGCTGCTCATCTCTGGATCATATTTTGGATCAACTCCTGTTTGTTTTTGGCTTTAGCAATAATGATGGATTATTGACCGATTGAAAGAGGACACTGATGCGTGAAAAGAAGGGCAAAATGATCAGTGACGTCAATGCAAAATTACTGCCAGCACCCTCTCCACATGTTTCTACATGTATCCGCATTTAACAGAATAGGTTCTGCCGTAATCTATGGAATCATCTGATGTCAGAGTAAAAAGAGTGCACTCTTTGATGTTATAGTGGGATTTTGGCCCTCAGCTCGGTCCTTTCGAGCTGGCACAGACGTTACCTTGTCAGGCTGCGTTCCTGCTTTGCTTATTTGGTGAAGTTGGCCTCTGTAAGGGCACATGGAATTGAAGAGTGAAGCGATTCTAAGAGCGGCGGCTGTCTTATGCAAGTCATACTAAAACACAGCATTGTTTGAAGACCAAACCATGCTCCCTATGCATATGTAAGCATGGCATAACGTTCTACAACACCCTAAAGGCTCTCTGCATCCAGGAAATACCTGTTTTTTAACGCGATTCGTCATGATTCAATTCGGACCGAATCAATTTTTTCGAAAAATTCGGCGAATAGGGACGAGCCGAATTTTAACAAATTCGCCTGTCTCTAGCTGTAGGGCATTTCGTTATTAGGAGGTTGCAGGGCATTTCATCATTAGGGAGACATAAGGATGTTTCCTTATTTGGGGGAGCTGCATGGGGCATTTCATTACTAGAGGGGCTGCATGAGGCATTTAATTACTAGAGGCTCTGTGTTATACTTGAATATTAAAGTCGATACTGAGATTCATATACTATGGACACTGAAATATCTTGTCACCAGATGGACAATTCCAAGTACGAGAGCGCCATCATGAGGAAGGAGTAGATGACGACACCAAGGAGGCCTATATCCTATTACCAGAAGCTGATTGGAGACAAGTCATCACAAAGGCCGGAAGATATCCGAGTAGGGGTGGAGTCATGAGCATCTGTGGGTGTGATTATGATAACAGTTGAGCTGTATGTGTACGATCAAGGAGTAGTCTAGTCTAACTAACTAATGATGGACTAATTATATAGTCTTGTGACTGTTAGTCATGTAGTCTTGAGTTTGTAGTCAAATACTGTGTGTTTCTGTAAATCCCAGAATAGGACATTGAGGAGGCTTTTTATTTTTATTACAACCTTTTCTGTATTTTGTCATCTATTATACCTTTTTAATTAAATAAGCCTTTCTCCAAGTTTGGACTCTGCATTTTCAAGGAACAACTCCGAACAACAATACCGAAGAGACCTGAGACGCTGACCTGACGTTCTGTCGAATACTATATCAGTGAGAGGACGCTCTTAATTGGTGAGTATGAATGTTTCTATTTGGGATTGATACATGTATTGTGTTTTTGTTAAGTGCACTGTGTTTATTTGTTAAGTGTTAGTCTGCTAGTGTCAGTCTAGTGCAGTGGTGGCGAACCTATGGCACGGGTGCCAGAGGTGGCACTCAGAGCCCTCTATATGGGCACCCTCACCATCACCCCAGGGCAGGGTTCGCCAGACAGGACTCAAGGCCTCTTGCAGTTCCAGGCAGTGCAGGACCCTAGAAGGAAGCTACAATGATAATCCAAACTTTTTCTCCTTCTTTCTACTGTATTGGTGTCCTCAAGTGCCTATACAATTTAAACTTGTGACACGGCAGGTAGTAATAAGTTGCTGCTTGAATTGTTGCATTGGCACTTGGGTGGGTTTTCGTTGTAGTTTGGGCACTCAGTGTCTAAAAGGTTTGCCATCACTGGTCTAGTGAGTTAAGGCCTATTATTTGTTGAATTGTTTGCCGGCTAGTTAGGGTATTACCCTGGTGATTGAAGTGCTCATAGGATCTAAACGATAAAACCCGACATTTCTGAGAACATAGGGAGATTGGGAATAAACCCTGAGTCTTGTGTTATAGTTCAATATGGAATAAATATTGGCCTGGATTGTGTATCTTGTATGTGGATCACTTGTATGAGTTACGGTCAATCACATTATAATCACTCTACCTGATTGTTGTCTTTAGAGTGTGACATAGGGAGGATTGAAAGAATCCGAATCTATTCACTGGTCTGTGTTTTTTGTTTGTTTCTGTTGGAAATTTGTTATTGTAATTGTCATACAGTGGTATTCTAGTAGAAACATAGAAGCTGTGAGAAAGTTTTTTAAGAAATGTACCTCTGCCTGTTATATGACAAGTGCAAACGATGATGACTCCTATCAGTTTAATGACCTTAGAAAACAAGGTAATCAAAAAGACAACCACAGAAGGTTAGGAATAAAAGTAAAGTTAGTATCTAAATTTGTGTCTAATTTGTGTATCAGGAAAAACTGCAATGTCAGTCAGAGAAGGCTCAGTTGAGAGATGAGCAAGGAGAAATTCAACCAAGTGATAAATGTGAATATCTGAGAGATCAGGGAGATGTTGTCCAGCAGAATTGTGATCTGGGAGATAAGGTGGAAGAGTATGATATAAGTTGTAGACTTAAAGAGCAGCATTTTATGTCTATAGTAGAAGAAAAGCATAGAAACTATAAGTATGATGTTGTAATTAAAGATCAGTTACATGATACCAATTTACAATTGTTGCAAAAAGAACGGTGTAATGTGAATTTGAGTTTTGCAGCAAAAGAGAATAACAGAGAGAGAGATTGTTGTGGGGATGAGGCTTGCAGATCTAATGACCAGGAGAACAGAGACAAGAAATGGGGTGTGGAGCAGCTGATCTGTAATGCATTAGAGCCAGAAGTACCTCATAGGCCAGTGATGGGGAACCTTTTAGAGATCGAGTGCCCAAAATGAGACCCAAAAACCACTAGCTTTTTCCGAAAGTGCCAACATGGCAATTTAGGCAGTAACAAACTTTTTGCTACCAGAATCTTTAAGCTCCAATCCAACCCTGTCCACACCTTTTCACTCTTCGGACAGGACCAAGCAGCACAGGATGGGTCACTTTAAAATAGCAGGGCACTATTTGGACTGCTGTAGGTTCGCCACCACTGTCATAGGCAAATATCCTCTCTATGTACTCCTGTATCAGAAGAGAATAGGCAAAAGACAGGCATTTTGAATTTGAATGGTGGAGACCTATTACAATCAGATACTGTCTATACCAGATAAAACAAATCTATGCCAGGTATCATCCATTAGTCTTTCCAATAAACTGGAGTCTGTTGTTTCACAATATAGTCTGAATAACAGAGATGAGTGTGCTCTACTGTGGGAATGGCTCCAGTCTCAATTTGGTAGTAAATTACAACCCCCTAGGGCAGTGATGGCGAACCTTTTAGAGCCCGAGTGCCCAAACTTCAACCAAAAGCCACTTATTTATTGCAAAGTGCCAGTGCAGAAATTTAAGCAGTAATGTATTTCTCTTTGTTCATTGACAGCTTTCAATCCTTCAGCCTCCCAAGGACACCAACACAGTTGAAAGGAGGAGGGCAAATTCATTTGTCATAGTAGGAAGGTTCTGCCTGTCTGGTGAACTTTATTCTGGGGTGATGGCCTGGGTGCCCACAGAAAGGGCTCAGAGTGCCTGCAGAGATGAATTTGGTAAATGACAATGACAGAGTTAAGGAGATGCATAGAGGTAGTAATGCTCTGGACAATACAAAGTTAAAAAAGGGGGGATTATCTAATAAATGTTTGCAGTAGGTATTTAACTTTGTATACTGCCATCTTCAAATGTCTTGACATGTCTCAAGGAGAAAGCAATTTAGCATATTTCATTTCAAATACACACAAGCAAAGGCTTACCGGCAACACCCGCGATCGGTGCCGGCACCGATCGCAGGTGTTTTCCTGCTGATCGCCACCGGCAAAGCTGCCGGCGGCTTCAAAAAGATGGCGGCGCATACCGACCCAAAGAATAAAGTAGACCTGTCATTTGGGGCGCACAGTGAAATCCGTAAAATCCAAGCCCACAAGAATACGGCACAAATGCGTTTTTTTACCAATTTCACTGCATTTGGAATTTATTTCCTGCTTCCCAGTACACGGCATGGAATATTAAATACCACCATTTTGAAGTGTAATTTGTTATGCAGAAAATAAGCCATCACACAGCTCTGTACATGGAAAAATAAAAAAGTTACAGATTTTTGAATGTGGGGAATGAAAAATGAAAACGCAAACACGAAAAAGGGCTGCAGCGGGAAGGGGTTGAGGAATGCAAGTTCCTATCAAATAGTTTGGAGGACTGGAGTCAGCAGACCAATAAGTATATTAAAATCCAAGAGAAGTTATTTAAATGTGCAAACAAGGGTAACTATATAAAAGGCTGTAAGAGGAGGGGAGAAGAAGAGTCTCCTCATGTAAGCCTCCCAGAGGAGGTTATCTGTTGTTACTAATCTGTTGTTGCTTTGTCTTTCAGGGAGGAATGAAAAAAAATTAAGGAAGATAAAGATCATCTCATAACTAACTTTATTATCCCTTAAAGGCATTTACTAGGTGGTGGTAGAGGACCTTACTACATTTTTACATTTTTAAGAATTAATATACAGTCAGGTGGTCCAAATGAAATTTTCTATAAACACCTGAACTGTTTAGCTGGGTACAATATATTACCATCTGAATAAAGGACTTGTTTCCATTGTGAGGCAAATATCAAGGTTGGGATCTATGCATTTTTTTATTTGTGTAATATCACACCCATTTGTGAAGGCCTGCTAACAGGACACAGTCTGATCTGTGAATGTTTGCATATTTCTGAAGTTTTTTGGTGTACTTGTCTCACTGGTATCTTGGTTTTATTATTTTTTTTTTCAATGCATGCTCCATTAAATGAACAAAGTAACAACAAGATATTGAAAATGAAACCAGCATTCAGTTTGAAATTTATTTTGTTATGTATTTTTACTTCTTTTATTAGGAAACAGCGTCCATATAGTGTCCAGTAATACTATGATTGCTCCTGTCACTGCATAACATCCAGTGATACCCTGATTGCTCCTGTCAGTGACAAGCGTCCATATAGTGTCCAGTAATACCGTGATTGCTCCTGTCACTGAATAACATCCAGTGATACCGTGATTGCTCCTGTCACTGACCAACGTCCATATAGTGTCCAGTGATACCGTGATTCTCATGTCACTGACCAGCATCCATATAGTGTCCAGTAATACCGTGATTGCGCCTGTCAGTGACCTGCGTCCGTATAGTGTCCAGTAATACCGTGATTGCTCCTGTCACTGACCAGCGTCCATATAGTATCCAGTAATACCGTGATTGCTCATGTTACTGAATAACATCCAGTGATACCGTGATTGCTCCTGTCAGTGACCAGCGTCCATATAATGTCCAGTAATACCGTGATTGCTCCTGTCACTGACCAGCGTCCATATAGTGTCCAGTGATACAGTGATTGCTCATGTTACTGAATAACATCCAGTGATACCGTGATTGCTCCTGTCAGTGACCAGCATCCATATAGTGTCCAGTAATACCGTGATTGCGCCTGTCAGTGACCTGCGCCCGTATAGTGTCCAGTAATACCTTGATTGCTCCTGTCACTGACCAGCGTCCATATAGTGTCCAGTAATACCGTGATTGCTCCTGTCACTGAATAACATCCAGTGATACCTTGATTGCTCCTGTCAGTGACCAGCGTCCAAATAGTGTCCAGTGATACCGTGATTCTCCTGTCACTGACCAGCATCCATATAGTGTCCAGTAATAATACCGTGATTACTCCTGTCACTGACCAGCATCCATATAGTGCCCAGTGATACCGTGATTCACCTGTCACTGACCAGCGTCTATATAGTGTCCAGTAATACCGTGATTGCTCCTGTCACTGACCAGCGTCCATATAGTGTCCAGTAATACAGTGATTGCTCCTGTCACTGACCTGCGTCCATATAGTGTCCAGTAATACCATGATTGCGCCTGTCAGTGACCTGCGTCCGTATAGTGTCCAGTAATACCGTGATTGCTCCCGTCACTGAATAACATCCAGTAATACCGTGATTGCTCCTGTCACTGACCAGCATCCATATAGTGTCCAGTGATACCGTGATTGCTCCTGACACTGACCAGCGTCCATATAGTGTCCAGTACTACCGTGATTGCTACCGTCACTGACCAGCGTCCATATAGTGTCCAGTAATACCGTGATTGCTCCTGTAACTGAATAACATCCAGTGATACCGTGATTGCTCCTGTCAGTGACCAGCGTCCATATAGTGTCAAGTGATACCGTGATTCACCTGTCACTGACCAGCATCTATATAGTGTCCAGTAATACCGTGATTGCGCCTGTGAGTGACCTGCGTCCGTATCAGTGGCGTAACTAGGAGAGGCTGGGCCCCACAGCAGATTTCTGCATGGGGCCCCCTTCTCCTTAAAAAATATATATACATATTTGCCGCCAGTTGGCATATTCATGATTTTAATTGCAAATTCTTGCTTTGTGCAAGAATTCACAAATATGTCACTGCTTCTACGCCAGAAAATTGGCATAGAAGCTGTGATAAATCTCCCCCATATAGAATTTATGTACATAATATACTTATACATAAAATATATACAAACCCTATATATACACATACATACAGTAAAAACACACCATATACACACATACTGCATAAACATAAACGTAGCAAAGAAATCATGCATGTAGTATATACACATCATATATCGTATACACACACACATATACAGCATATACAGACACACATACAGCATATACACATCATACATCATTTACACACAGATACAGACACTCATACAGTATATACACACCATACATCACTTACACCCACAGGATACCGACCAGCATACAGTAATATACACTCATCCACACATTTACACACATATATAGACACCATACAGTATTACACACCATACATCACTTACACCACAATACAACACTCATACAGTATATACACATCATAACTCCTTTACACACAGATACAGACACTCCATACATATATACACTCATCGATCCTTCCCCACTATACAGACACTCATACAGTATCTACCAAATCAGCATCACTGTGCACAGATCAGACCACATACAGTAATACACATCATACATTATTTACACACCGATCACAGACGCTCATACGTATATACACATCCATACCTCATTTCAACACACACGATACAGTACCACAATACAAAACTATATCACATCATACATCCTTACACACGATACAGACCCACATACAGTCATTACCATCAATACATCATTTCACACACAGATATCAGACACACTACGCATAGACACATCATCATCATTTACACCGCATACATCAGGTATGTCACATCATACATCATTTACACACAGATACATACAGTATACATAGCTCCCAACCGTCCCGATTTTGCCGGGAAAGTCCCGTTTTTCGTACCTCTGCCCCGCGTCACGGGCAGCTATGAGATTGTCACAGATTTTCCCCCCAGGTCCCGCTGTGTCCCGGCGCTGTGTCCGCATAGTAAATACTTTGAAAGCCTGAACTGATAGTAAAGAATGGCTTCTACAGACATCGGAAAGGAATCCTTTTCAGAGAAGTGTCGGCTTAGCCGGAGAGCAGGGACCACGTCATCAGGTCAGATGAGCATCTGTCCATATATGGTCTCCAGGGCTTCCCCAGACACAAGCTCTTTATTTAATTAAATTAAATAAAGTTTTGCCCAGACTGAGATTCGAACCTGGGACCCTCTGCACTGCAGACAGGAGCCTTAACTCCTGTCTGCAGCTAACTGAGCTATAAGCTCAGTGATACAGAGCTGAGGATTTCTGGTAACTAAGAAGTGTTATCTGCCACTGTTACATTGTGACACAGACTAACTGCCCTGATATATTTATGTTAATTATGTTAACTATTTATGTTAATTATTGAGACTATTATTATTATTATTATTATAAATTGTATTATTTTTATTATTATGGAGATGATTATTAATAATAGTAAAAATAATAATAATCATCTTAATAATAATAATAAACTCCATAATACTAATAATAGTCTCAATAATTACAATAATCTCTGAGAAGATCCCTCCCTATATACCAAGGCATTAAATCTGTGTCACAGTGTAATAGTAGTCATAGTTCTTAGTTACCAAAATTCTAATCCTTGATAAACACTGAGATTATAGCTCAACTGGTTGGGGCACTGTGACATTATTGTACATGGACACTGCAGGTTCTGGGTTCAAATCCCAATGAGGATAATTTTTTTAAATTTTTTTTATTGAGATGATTTTTATTATTATAATATGGCTAAAATTAGGGGCGTGGCCAGGGAGTGATTGGGGGTGTGGCTACGCATGCCGCCATTTTGTCCCTCTTTCCCTTTCACAAATGTTGGGAGGTATGCAGTATATACACATCATACATCATTTACACACAGATACATACAGTATATACACATCATACCTCATTTACACACACAGATACAGACACACATACAGCATATACACATCATACATCATTTACACACAGATACATACAGTATATACACATCATACATCATTTACACACACAGATACAGACACACATACAGTATATACACACATACAGTATATACACATCACACATCATTTACACACACAGATACAGACACACATACAGTATATACACATCATACATCATTTACACACAGAGATACAGACACACATACACCATATACACATCATACATCATTTACACACACAGATACAGACACACATACAGCATATACACATCATACATCATTTACAAACAGATACATACAGTATATACACATCATACATCATTACACACAGATACATACAGTATATACACATCATACATCATTTACACACAGATACATACAGTATATACACATCACACATCATTTACACACACAGATACAGACACACATACAGCATATACACATCATACATCATTTACACACACATATACAGCATATACATACACACATTTATAAATATACTTACCAGAAGATGTTTCCTCTCTGCAGCCTCCTCCGATGATAGTTTGTGCTGCTCGGAAACTCCCTCCTCCTCAGGAACTCCCTCCTCCTCTCTGCTCCTCACTCCCCGGGAGCCCATAGTTCTCTGCCCGGCCTGTGCTGCATGCGGTCTCCCTGGGGCTGCTGCTTCCTCGAGGTCCCAGAGGCTCAGCGGCCCTGTACCTATGCAGTACAGCAGCACTGTGTGCATACAGTACAGCAGGGAGCAGCTTGGGCCTCGATGCTGCTGTATGAGCACTGGGGAGAACAGTACTCTAGGTTTTGCCGGGAAAGTCCCGTTTTTCGTACCTCTGCCCCGCGTCACGGGCAGCTATGAGATTGTCACCGATTTTCCCCCCAGGTCCCGCTGTGTCCCCGCGCTGTGTCCGCATAGTAAATACTTTGAAAGCCTGAACTGATAGTAAAGAATGGCTTCTACAGACATCGGAAAGGAATCCTTTTCAGAGAAGTGTCGGCTTAGCCGGAGAGCAGGGACCACGTCATCAGGTCAGATGAGCATCTGTCCATATATGGTCTCCAGGGCTTCCCCAGACACAAGCTCTTTATTTAATTAAATTAAATAAAGTTTTGCCCAGACTGAGATTCGAACCTGGGACCCTCTGCACTGCAGACAGGAGCCTTAACTCCTGTCTGCAGCTAACTGAGCTATAAGCTCAGTGATACAGAGCTGAGGATTTCTGGTAACTAAGAAGTGTTATCTGCCACTGTTACATTGTGACACAGACTAACTGCCCTGATATATTTATGTTAATTATGTTAACTATTTATGTTAATTATTGAGACTATTATTATTATTATTATTATAAATTGTATTATTTTTATTATTATGGAGATGATTATTAATAATAGTAAAAATAATAATAATCATCTTAATAATAATAATAAACTCCATAATACTAATAATAGTCTCAATAATTACAATAATCTCTGAGAAGATCCCTCCCTATATACCAAGGCATTAAATCTGTGTCACAGTGTAATAGTAGTCATAGTTCTTAGTTACCAAAATTCTAATCCTTGATAAACACTGAGATTATAGCTCAACTGGTTGGGGCACTGTGACATTATTGTACATGGACACTGCAGGTTCTGGGTTCAAATCCCAATGAGGATAATTTTTTTAAATTTTTTTTATTGAGATGATTTTTATTATTATAATATGGCTAAAATTAGGGGCGTGGCCAGGGAGTGATTGGGGGTGTGGCTACGCATGCCGCCATTTTGTCCCTCTTTCCCTTTCACAAATGTTGGGAGGTATGCAGTATATGCACATCATACATCATTTACACACAGATACATACAGTATATACACATCATACCTCATTTACACACACAGATACAGACACACATACAGCATATACACATCATACATCATTTACACACAGATACATACAGTATATACACATCATACATCATTTACACACACAGATACAGACACACATACAGCATATACACATAGATACAAACAGTATATACACATCACACATCATTTACACACACAGATACAGACACACATACAGTATATACACATCATACATCATTTACACACAGAGATACAGACACATATACACCATATACACATCATACATCATTTACACACACAGATACAGACACACATACAGCATATACACATCATACATCATTTACAAACAGATACATACAGTATATACACATCATACATCATTACACACAGATACATACAGTATATACACATCATACATCATTTACACACAGATACATACAGTATATACACATCACACATCATTTACACACACAGATACAGACACACATACAGCATATACACATCATACATCATTTACACACACATATACAGCATATACATACACACATTTATAAATATACTTACCAGAAGATGTTTCCTCTCTGCAGCCTCCTCCGATGATAGTTTGTGCTGCTCGGAAACTCCCTCCTCCTCAGGAACTCCCTCCTCCTCTCTGCTCCTCACTCCCCGGGAGCCCATAGTTCTCTGCCCGGCCTGTGCTGCATGCGGTCTCCCTGGGGCTGCTGCTTCCTCGAGGTCCCAGAGGCTCAGCGGCCCTGTACCTATGCAGTACAGCAGCACTGTGTGCATACAGTACAGCAGGGAGCAGCTTGGGCCTCGATGCTGCTGTATGAGCACTGGGGAGAACAGTACTCTAGGGCCGCTTGCACTTTCGTTGCACTGCTGGCTGTAGGAGCGTGGCCTGCCCCGGCCAGTATGGGCAGCGGGGGAGGGCGGGGGGGCGTGCATTACGGCTGGGGCCAGCCGCTTCCCTCCAGGAGAACCCGTGGGTCCACCGAATAGACAGAACCAACACTCGTCAGCTGATCAGTCGGGGAGCGGCGAGTCAATCGCCATGCCAATGCATCAGAGTAGACCAGCCAGAGCCCTCCTCAAAGGCTGGGAAAAGAGTTGGGTTCTTAATCGACCTGCCCAGCCACTATGCTGGATGCTCCCACCCCTACGGACGGCCACACTCCGCGCTGCCAGTGGAACCATCGGCCGCCAACCTCTTTACCAGGGATGAATTGTCCCCACCCGCAACTCTATATCCAGGGTGCCACGCTGCGCCGCTCCTGCCTGCTGCGCGTGCCACCCGCCACACGAGATTCTGTGCAACCCTGCATAGCCCTGCTGCTGATCCCACCTCCACACGATACGCATGTGCCAACCCCTGCCGGATCCTCGCGGCTGCTGCTGACCCAACCTACACACTAATCTTGTGCCACCCTGCTGGCTCCTGCTGCTGCTGCTTCTGATCACCTCCTCAACCTATCATCTTGCCTGCACTCTGCAGGCTCCTGCTGCTCGCTGACCCTGATTCCCACCAACACACGATATCATTGTGCCACCCCGGCGTGCTCCTGCGCTGCCGCCACCACCTCCACATTCATAATCCATTGTGTCCCCTGCGGGGCTCCTCGCTAGCATCCGCTTCTCTACGCCACCTTCACACTACATCATTGTGCCCACCCCTGCGTGCCCCTGCTGCCCGCCTGTTGGACGCCACCTCACACGCACTATCTGTGCCACCCTCTTCTCCCCTGCTGCCTAAAGCTGAACCCACCTCCACACTATATCATTGTTCCCCTGCGAGCTCCTGCCGCTGCTGCTTCTGATGTCCCCCCTTCCACACTACATCATTGTGCCATCTGCTGCTCCTTCTGTCCTTCTGCCCAACGCCACCTACACACTAATCCTTTTCCACCCTTCTGTGGCTCCTGCTTCAGCCATCTCCCACGATATCTTGTGCCCACCCCGGTCCGGCTCCTGCTGCTGCTTTGATGCCACCTCCACACTATATCGTGTGCCACTCTGTGGCCTGCGGCTGGTGTCACCGTTGGAGTTCTTTTTTGTCAGGCCCTGTATTTTCACGAAACTTGGATGTATTAAGGTGTGGCTCGCTAATCTACAATTAAATTGAAATCTTCAACTTCTAACTGCTCTTTCAAACTATCGCTCATTGTGTCCACAATGCTTGGCCGCCTCTGCTGTTGGCTATATGGGCTCCTGCCTACCACCACCTCCAGACTCTGGTCATTGATGCACCCTGCGAGCTCGCTGCTGCTATGACCACCCCTACACTAATATCCTGTGCCACTCTGTGGCCTTCACTGCTGCCACCTTCCACACCTCTGACCTCATGCTGGGGCTGCTGTTGCCACCTTTGGCGTTCTTTTTTGTCAAGGCCTGATTTTAAGGAAAACTGTAATGTAATAATGCGTGTGTGCTCTCCAACTCTGCTGCTACGTGAGCCTCTCTACACTATACTCAATTGGCCCTCTGTGGCTTTATCCCTGGTGCTGCCACCCCATTGCTGACACCTGTGGCCTCCTCGCTGCGCCGGCCCCCCCTCCACCCTTTTATCATTGCGTGCCACCCTTTGTGTCCTCCTTTTGGCAGCTGCGGATGCTGCTGCCACCCCTCTCCACACTCTGTTATATGGACACACTCTGTGGCCTTTCCCCATGTTTGCTTCACTGTCGGGCTCCTGCTGCTGCCGCCCATATCCACCCTTTTATCATTGTGCCACTTTGTGGCCTCGGGTTGCGCGGCTGCTGCCACCTCCACTCCGTCATTGACCCTCTCGTTGCTTCCATTTTGCTGCCACCTGTGTCCACTCCCTCTCGTCCTGTTGCTGCTGCTGCCGCCACATCCACACTCTAATCCTTTTCCGTTCTGTCCTACCCCCTTCTTTCCCTCGCTGCCCCACCTGCCCCTAAGTTTTCATTCGTCCACTCTGCTCCTACTCATGCTGCTGCCAACTGACCGCTGTCTCCCGTTCACCACCCTGTGATTTTCATAATGCTGTTTTCACCATCCGCCACTCTTGCTGTTGCCAGTGTTTGGTTTCCCCTTCATTTCATCTGCCAAGAAGGCATCGATAAGCCTTCAAGATTGATAGCCAAAAGCCATGAGTGAAACCGACACATAGCCACATGGCAAGTATCCCAATTTTGCTGCCATCCTGGATCATAGTGGATCACCCTGTTGCTTTTTGCGGCTTTAGCAATAATGATGATGTATTGACGCGATTGAAAGAGACACTGATGCGTTAAAGAAGGCCCAAAAAAATGATCAGTGCACGTCATGCAAACTTACACACTGCCACACCCTCTCCACTGTTCTACATTTATCCGCATTAACAGAATATGTTCTTGCCCCCTAATCAGGAATCATCTGATTTTCAGATAAAAAGAGTGCACTCTTTGATGTTATAGTGGGATGTTGGGCCCTCAGCTCGGTCCTTTCGAGCTGGCACACGACGTTACCTTGTCCAGGCTGCGTTCCTGCTTTGGCTTATTTGTGAAGTTGGCCCTTGTAAGGCACAGGATGGAAGAGTGAATCGATTCTAAAGCGCGGCTGGCTTATGCTGCAAGTCCATACTACAACATCACATTTTTGAAGACCAAACCATGCTCCCGCGATGCAATGTAAGCATGCATAACGTATCTACAACACCCTAAAGCTCCTGCAATCCAGGAAATACCCTGTTTTTTAACGCGATTCTTCATGATGTCCTTCGGACCGAATCAATTTTTCGAAAAATTCTGCGAATAGGGACGGCCTATTTTAACAAATTCGCCGTCGCTAGCTGTAGGGCATTTCGTTTATTAGGAGGTTGCAGGGCATGTCATCATTAGGGAGACATAAGGATGTTGCTTATTTGGGACGCGGACATGGGCGATTTCATGTCTAGAGGAGGCACTTGCATGAAGGCATTTAATTACTAGAAGCTCTGTTGTTATACTTGATTTCAAGTCGATCGAGATTCATATACTTGGACACTGAATATCTTTTCACCAATGGACAATTCCAAGACGAGAGCGCCAGCATAGGAAGGAGAGAATGCAACGACACCAAGGAGGCCTTCTCCTATTACCAGAGCTGATTGGAGACAAGCTCAAGCCAAGGACCGGAAGATACCGAGTAGGGGTGGAGGTCAGTGAGCATCTGTGCGGTGTTTTTACTGATAACAGTTTAGCTGTAATGTGATCGATCAAGAGTAGTCTAGTCCCTAACTAACTACTGATGGACTATTATATAGTCTTGTTACTGTAGTCATGTAGTCTTGGGTTTTGTAGTCAAATACTGTGTGTTTTTCTGTAATCCCCGAATAGACATTGAGGAGGCTTTCTTATTTTTAATTACAACCCTTTTCTGTTAATTTTGTCATCTATTTACCCTTGTTTAAGTAAATACGCCTTTTCTCCAAGTTTGGGATCCTGCACTTTTCAAGAAACCTCCGAACAACAATACCGCAGAGACGAGACCTGACGCTGACGTCTGTCGAATACTATACTCAGTGATAGGTACGCGTCTTAATTGGTTGAGTATGAATTGTTTCTATTTGGGATTGATACACTTTATTCTTGTTTTTGTAACGTGCACTGTGTTTATTCGTTCAGTGTTAGTCTGCTAGTGTCAGTCTCGTGCAGTGGTGGCGACCCTATGGCACGGTGCCCCAGAGGTTGGCACTCAGGCCCTCTACTTGGGCACCCTACACACATCACCCCAGGGCAGGGTTCGCCAGGACAGGACTCAGGCCTCTTCCAGTTCCAGCAGTGCAGGCCCTAGAAAGAAGCTACCATGATAAATCACCAAACTTTTTCTCTCCTTCTTTCTCTTAGTGTTGTCCCTCAGTGCCTATGAAATTTAACCTTGTGACACGGCATAGTAATAAGTTGCTGCTTTAATTGTTGCATTGGGCACTTGGGTGGGTTTTCGTGTAGTTTTGGGCACTCAGTAGGTCTAAAGGTTTGCCATCACTGGTCTAGGAGTTAAGGCCTAGTATTTGTTGGAATTGTTTCCGGCTAGTTAGGGTATTACCCGGGTGATTGAATTGCTCATAGATCTAAACGATCAACCAGACATGTATGAGAACTAGGAGTGAACACAACTTGTGAAGAAAGCCTGATTCATTTTGTTATAGTTCCATATGAGAAGTAAATATTGGCCTGATTGTGTATCTTTGTATGTGGATCACTTGTAATGAGTGTTACGGTCACTCACGTATAACACTCGACCTGATTGTTGTCTTTAGAGTGTGACATAGGAGGATTGAAAGAATCCGAATCTTTCACTGGGCTGGGGTTTTTGGTTGGTTTCTGTTGGAAATTTGTTTATTGTATTGTCATACATGGTATCTAGTAGAACTAGAAGCTGTGAGAAAGTTTTTACGAATGTACCTCTTCCCTGTTATAATGACAAGGCAAACGATGATGACTCCCTATCAGTTTAATTACCTAGAAAACAGGTATCAAAAAGACAAGCCACAGAAGTTAGGAATAAAAGTAAAGTTAGTAATCTAAATTTGTGTTAATTTGTGTATCAGAAAAACTGCAATGTCTCATAGAAGGCCAGTTGAGAGATGACAAGAGAACTCAACCAAGTGATAAATGTGAATATCTGAGAGGATCAGGGAATGTTGTCCAGCAGAATTGTGATCTGGAGATACGGTGGAAGAGTATGATATAAGTTGTAGCTGAAAGAGCAGCATTTATGTCTATAGTAGCAGAAAAGCCTAGAACTATACTATATGTTGATTAAAGATCTTTTACATGATACCAATTTACAATTGTTTGCAAAAGAACGGGTAATGTGAATTTGAGTTTTGCACAAAATGAGAAAACAGAGAGAGAGATTGTTGTGGTGATTATGCTTTTGCAGATCTACTGACCAGAGAACAGAGACAAGAAAGTGGGGTGTTTGAGCTCTGATCTGTAATGCCTTAGAGCCAGAATTACCTCATCTTAGGGCCAGTGATGGGGAACCTGTTTAGAGATCGAGTTCCCAAAAATAGACCCAAAAACCCTAGCTTTTTCCGAAAGTGCCAAAACATGGCAATTTAGGCAGTAACCAACCTTTTTGCTACCAGAATCTTTAAGCCTCCAATCCAACCCTGTCCACACCTTTCACTCTTCGGACAGGACCAAGCACACCGGATGGGTCACTTTAAAATAAGGGCACTATTTGGACTGCTGTAGGTTTCGCCACCACTGTCATAGCAATAGCCTCTCAATTACTCCTGTATCACGAATAGCATAGCACAATACAGGCATATTTTGAATTTAGAATTGGGGCGAGCCTATTACCAATCAGTATACTGTCTATACCAGATAAACAAATCTATGCCAGGTATCACCAGTTAGTCTTTCCAATAAACTGGAGTCTTTGTTTTCACATATAGTCTGAATAACAGGATATTGGGCTCGACTGTGGGATGGCTCAGTCTCAAGGTGGTAGTAAATTACAACCCCCTAGGGGGCATTGATGGCGAACTGTTTAGAGTCCCGATGGCCCAAACTTTCAACCAAAGCCACTTATTTATTGCAAAGTGCCAGTTGCAGAAATGTAAGCAGTAATTTGCTCTTTGTTCATTGACAGCTTCAATCCTTCAGCCTCCCAAGGACACCAACACATTGAAAGGGGAGGCCAAATTCATTTGTCATAGTAGGAAGTTCTGCCGTCTGGTGAACTTAGTCTGGTGTGCTGGCCTGGTGCCCACAGAAGGGCTCAGAGTGCCGCAAGGATGAATTTGGGTAAATGACAATGACAGAGTTAGGAATGCATGAGGTATTAATCCTGACAATACATAGTTGAAAAAGGGGGATTTATCTAATAAATGTTTTCGTAGGTATTTAACTTGTCTCCTGCCATCTTCCAATGTTCTTGACATCTCACGGAGAAAGCATTACATATTTCATTTCAAATACCACCAGCAAAGGCTTTACCGGTCAACACCCGCGATCGTGCGGCCCGATCCAGGTGTTTTCCTGCTGATCGCCACCGGCAAAGCTGCCGCGGCTTCCAAAAGATTGCGGCGCTACCGACCCAAAGATAAAGTAGGACCTGTCATTTGGGGCGCACCGTGAACTCCGTAAAATCCAATCCCACATGAAACGGCACAAAGGCTTTTTTTTCCAATTTCACTGCATTTGGAATTTATTTCCTGCTTCCCATGTACACGGCATGGAATATTAAATGCCACATTTTTGAAGTGTAATTTGTTATGCAGAAAATAACCTCACACAGCTCTGTACATGCAAAATAAAAAAGTTACAGATGTTTCGAATGGGGAATGAAAAATGAAAACGCAAAATCCACGAAAAGGATGCAGCGGGGAAGGGGTTAAGGGAATGCCATTCCTATCAAATGTGTTGGAGGACTGAGTCAGCAGACCATAATATATAAAATCCACGAGAATTATTTAAATGTGCAAACACGGGTAACTATATAAATCTGTAAGAGGAGGGAGATAAGAGTCGCCTCATGTAAGCCTCCCAGAGGAGGTTATCTGTTTTGTTTACTAATCTGTTGTTTGCTTTGTCTTTTCAGGGAGGAATGAAAAAATTAAGGAGATAAAGAATCATCTCATAACTAACTTTATTATCCCTTAAAGGCTTTACTCGGGGTGGTGAGGACCTTAACTACATTTTTACGATTAAGATACAGCAGTTGTCCAATGAAATTTCTTATAACACCTGAACTGTTTAGCTGGTACAATATATTACCATGAATACAGGTGCCTTGTTTCTCATTGTGAGCAAATAGTCAAGGTTTGGGATCTATGAATTTTTTATTGGTGTATAACACACCCCTTTGTGAAGGCCTGCTAACAGGACACAGTCTGATCTTGTGATGTTTGCTATTTTCTGAAAGTTTTTTGGTGTACTTGCTCACTGGTATCTGGTTTATTATTTTTTTTTTTCAATGCATGCTCGCCTTAAATTAACACAGTAACAACAAGAGATTGAAAATGAACCAGCATTCAGTTGAAAATTTTTGTGTATGTATTATTTACTTCTTTTTATTAGGAAACATCGGCCATATAGTGTCCAGTAATACTATGATTGCTCCTGTCCACTGCATAACATCCATTGGAGACCCTGATGCTCCTGTCAGTGACAAGCGCCATATAGTGTCCAGTAATCCCGTGGAATTGCTCCTGTCACTTGAATAACATCCAGTGATACCCGTGATTGCCCTGTCCCACTGACTGCACGTCCCATATAGTGTCCATTGATACCGTGATTCTCATGTCACTTAACCAGCATCCAATCGTTCCAGTACGACCGTGATTGCGCCCTGTCATGATCTGCGGCCTATAGTGTCCAGTAATACCGTATTGCTCCTGTCACTGCCAGCGCTCCATATAGTAAACTCCAGTAATACCGTGATTTTTTTTGCTCATTTACTGAATAACATCCAGTGAACCGTGATTGCTCCTGTCAGTGACCAGCGTCCATATAGGTCAGTAATCCTTATTGCTCCGTCACTGACCACGCCATATAGTGTCGCAGTGATACATGATTGCTCAGTTACTGAATAACATCCCCGTGTACCGTGATTGCTCCTGTCAGTGACCAGCACCATAGAGTGTCCATTAAGACGTGTTGCGCCTGTCTGACCTTCGCCGTATAGTCACATAATACCTTGATTGCTCCTGTCACTGACCAGCGCCATATAGTTCCAGTCATACGTGATTGTTCCTGTCACTGGAATAACATCCATTATCCCTTGATTCCCTGTCAGTGACACCAGCGTCCACTTGTCCAGTGATCCCGTGATTCTCCTGCACTTGACCAGCATCCCTATATGTCCCTAATAATACCGTGATTACTCCTGTCACTGACCGAGCCATCCATATAGTGCCCAGGTATAACCGTGTTTACCCGCCTGTCACTGACCAGCGTCCTATATAGTTCCAGTAAGACCCGTGAGTTGCTCCTGGTCACTGACATCGTTCCATATCGTTCCAGTATACAGATGTATTGCTTCCTGGTCCTAACCTGCGTCCATATAGTGCCAGTAATAACCATGAGGTAGGCGCCTGCTCAGTGACCTGCCTCGGCTATAGTGTTCCAGTCCTCCCCGGAATTGCTCCCGTCACTGATACATCCAGTCATACCGTGTATTGCTCCTGCACTGACCAGCATCCCATGTTCTAGTTTATACCCAGTATACCGTGATTGCCCTGCAGCACTGACCAGCGTTCCAATAGTGCCCATTACTCAAGCCGTGATCTGGCTACCTCGTCACGGACCAGCGTCCATATATTGTCCATAATCCGTGATTGCTTCTGTCACTGAATAACATCCTGATACTGTTATTGCTCCTGTCGCAGTGACCAGCGCCTCTGTGTCAAGTGATAACGTGATTTCACCTTTCACTGACCACATCTATATAGTTCCAGTATACCGTTGATTGCGCCTGTAGTGACCTGCGTCCGTATCATTGGCTAACTAGTAGAGGCTGTGGCCCCACAAGCCGATTTCTGCATGGGCCCCCTTCTCCTTCAAAAATATTACAATATTTGGCGCCAGTTTGCATATTCATGATTTTAATTGCAAATTCTTGCTTTGTGCAAGAATTCCCAATTCTGTCCTGCTTCTACGCCAGAACAATTGGCCAAGAAGCTGTTGATAAGCTCCCCTATAGAATTTATGTACATAATCTCCTTACTTCACTACATATAGACAAACCCGATATATCCACCTACATCACAGTTAACCCACCTACTACCACTACTGCCTAAACCTAAACGTAGCAAGAAAGCATGCATGTATCTCTACACATCATATACGTATACACACACACATATACAGCATCTAAGACACACATACGCATATACACATCATACAGCATTTACACAAGATTGCAGACCCTCATCCAGTATATACACTCCTACATCACTTACACACACATTATACAGACCCTCATACAGTATATATACACCTCCTACACATTTACACACATATATAGACACCATACAGTATCTACCCACCCATACATCACTTACACACCCGATACAGACACTCATACAGTAATACACATCATAACATCCTTTACACACCAGATCCAGACACTCTACATATATCACACCTCATCATCCCTTAACACACCATATACAGACACCATACAGTATCCTACCATCAGACATCACGTGACACAGATACAGGACCACATACGTATATACACATCAACATGATTTACACCAGATACAGACGCTTCATACAGTATATACACACTCATACACTCATTTAACACACACCGATACATACACAATACCTATATCACATCATACATCACTTACACACGATACAGACACACATACATCATATACCATCAATACTCATTTACACACACAGATATCAGACACACTACAGCATAGACACATCAGCATCATTTACACCGCATACATACAGCGTATCACATCATACATCATTTCTACACAACGAATACATACAGACTAGCTATGCTATCCCCCGTCCCGCTTTTTGCCGGAAGTCCCGTTTCGTACCTCTCCCGCGTCACGGCAGCTAGATTGTCACCGTTTTCCCCCCAGGTCCCCGCTTGTCCCCCGCTGTGTCCGCATAGTAAATACGTTGAAAGCCTGAACTGATAGTAAAGAAGGGCTTCTACACATCGGAACGAATCCTTTTCAGGATAAGTGTCGGCTTCCGGGATCAGGACCACGGCATCAGGTCAGATGAGCAGCTGTCATAGATTGGTCTCCAGACTTCCCCTAGACACAACTCTTTAATTTAATTAAATTATGAAAGTTTTGCCCAGACTGATATTCGAACCTGGACCCCTCGCCCTGCAATACCGGAGCCCTAACTCCTGTCTGCCTAACGGAGCTATAAGCCAGTGAACAGATCTGAGGATTCTGTACATACACTTTATCTGCCACTGTTACATTTTTTGACACAGACGAACTGCCCGATATTTTTATTGTTCATTATTATGTTAATTATTGAGACTATTAGTATTATTATAAAGTGTATTATTCCTTATTTATTCTGGAGATATTATTAATAATAGTAAAAATCACAATAATAATCATCTTCAATAATAATTATCTTCCATAATAACTAATAATATTCGCATATTACAATAATCTCTGAAAGAGCACTCCCTATATACCAGGCATTAATCTTTGTCACAGTGTATAGTAGTCATAGTTCTTAGTACCAATTCTGAATCCTTGATAAAAAACCTGAGATTTATAGCTCAATTGGTTTGGGGCAACGGATGGACATTATCTTGTACATGGCCACTGAGTGGTTCTTGGTATCAAATCCCAAAATGAGCGCTCATTTTTTTTTTTCATTTTTTTTATTGAGATGATTTTTCATTATTCTCCTATGCTAAAATTAGGGGCCGTGGCCAGGGAGTGATTGGGGGTTGGCTACGCATGCCGCCATCTTTTGGGTTCCCTCTTCTCCCTTCACAAATGTTGGGAGGTCATGCCAGTACTTATGCACAGCATTTACATCATTTTACAACACAAATACATAAAGTATGACTACAATCATACCTCATTACACCCCGATACAGACACACATACAGCTATATACACATCATCTCATTTTTACACACGATCCAGAGCATCCATACAGTCCATCATAACCATCATACCTCATTTACACACATAAGATCCAGACACCATACAGCATATCCCCATCCTACATCAGTTTCTTCCACCAGATACATACAGTATATGCCACATCATACCTTCAGTTAACTACATCCTAACTAGCGACACACATACGCATTCACATTTCATACAGTGCTTTACACACAGATACAAACATCATATACAACATCAACACACTATGCTTTTACACATCACTAGATACAGACACACATACAGTATATACAATCATCATACTCATTTACACCACACAGATACAGACACCCATACAGCATATGCCACATCATACAGTCATTTAACCAACACGATACATACAGTAATCTTCACATCATACATCCTTTACACCACAGATACAGACACACATACACATATACACATCATAACATCATGTTACCACAGACTACAAACATTATATACACATTCACCATCCATTTACACACATAGATACAGACACACATACATATAACACATCCTACATCATTTACGCACGACAGCTCCTGAAGACACACATATGCCTATACACATCATACATCATTTACACACAGATACAGACACTCATACGTATATACAACATCATACATCATTACACACGAGATACAGCCACACTACAGCATATACCCATAATACATCCTTTACAAACAATACATACGTAGATAACATCATACATCATTATACACACAGATCATACAGTATAATACCTCCGTACATCATTTACAACACAGATACATTACAGTATATTACACATCGACCCATCGCAGTTTCCACACACATATCAATAGACTCATACAGCAGTCTCCACATCGATATGGCATCCTTTACCCACACATATACAGCATATACATACACAACACTTATAATTTACTTCCAAATGTTTCCTCTCTGCAGCCTCCTCCGATGATGTTTGTTGCTGCTCGGGACTCCCTTCCTCCTCTCGCTCCTCACTCCCCGGGAGCCCATAGGTCTCTGCCCGGCCTGTTGGCTGCATGCGGTCTCCCTGGGCTGCTGCTTCCTCGAGTTCCAGAGGCTCAGCGCCCTGTACCTATGCAGTACAGGCACACTTTGTGCATACAGTACAGCCGGGAGCGCTCGGGCCTCTAGCTGCTGTATGACACTGGGGAGACAGTACTCTAGGGAGGTAAATTAGCCGGCTGCATGCACTCTCGGGACTTAGACGTCGGACCGCGGAACCTGTGCCAATGTAATGTGGGAAGGGCAGGGACCATCATCCACCTCTGCCTGAGTCTAGAGGTGGCGCACTCCCTTCTTCCTCTCTTTGGTGGATCCCAAATTGAAATTGCGGCAGAGTCAGGCCCGGGAGCGCGGCCCCGGGACCTCCCTGCCCGCGTATGTCAAACCTCTAGGCTGTAGTTACGCACTGGTCCCGTATAGTGTCCAGTCATACCTTGATTGCTCCTTTCACTGACCATCATCCATGATAGTGTCCAGTGATACGCGTGATTGCTCACTGTCACTGAATAACTCCATTTAACCGTGATGCTCCTGTCACTGCCAGCGTCCTATATGTCCAGTTATACGTGATTCTCATGTCACTGACCAGCGTCCATATAGTGTCCAAGTGATACCGTGATTGCTTCGTCACTGAATACATCCAGTAATACAGTGATGGTGTCACCAAATAACAGCCTGTAACCATGATTGCTTTTTGTCAGTGATATTAGTTACTAGTTGTTGTTTTTTACCTAAATAAAACAAAAGCTACAAAAATTTTTTTACAAAAAAGTTTTAGCATTAGAAACATAGTAGTCCAGTTGGTATTTGGGTGGTTCACAAAAAACCTTAAAAAAAAGAAAATAAAAAAAAAAGATAATAATTTTTTACACCTATACGTTGTAGTTCTATGGATAGACTAACACTTTGTGAAGATGTCTCAGAGAAGGCTCAGCGGATGGTTTACTGCAGAGGTAATCCTACTATGATCTGTTCAGACACGATCCCGCACGTGAAATTGATGATGAACGTTTCGTTCCTTCATCGTCATCTAGTGACAGCGATAGCCTGTAGCAAGGCGCCTCCAGGCTGAGCGAGTCACCAAGTATATCAGTAATGACCCGAATCATATGCCCCACAAACTTCAGATTTGTTTCTGTGACCGGCGTTAAGATATACACCAACAGGTTATGTGAGGGCAGATTTTTTTTAAGTTCTTCTTTTCAGAAGATTTATTAAATCTAATAGTCCCACAACAAATGTGGTACGCCGCTCAATTTTTGGCTATCACACCCTGAATCAACTTTAATGTTTCGTGATACATGTGGAAGCCAGTTGACCAGGCAGAAATGCTGATATTTTGGGGACTATTTTGAATATGGACGCTTGTTAAAAAACCAACAACCAGATCATACTGGTCAACCGCTGTATTGTACGAACACCCCTATGTATCTGGACTTGATGCCGTGCAAGTGCTTCGAGGCTTTATAATGCTCTTCATGACAAGTTTGAACTCATTCTCATCCCACAAACCCTTGAAGTACCTGATAGAAAAGCCGCTTCTTAAAGAAGAAAAAGAGATTTTTAGCTTAGGTGACGGGAAAACAGGATGTTCAAAAGGCTCTGATGCGACAATAAGGGTAGGGGAAATCCAGAGTAAAGAGGACGATAAGGAGCAGGAACAACATCAAACATCAGTGGGGTGTGGAAAATCTCAACCAATAGCTGAAACCGACAGCCTGTCTCTCAGGTTACAGCAGATAAGGAGTGGTTTTATAAATTAATCTATTCTTCAATAGGTTTGATCACACACCTGCTCTCCCACCTCACAGTGCTGCCCTCCTGAACAACATGAGTCCATGGGTCATCAGGAAACCATTCTATTGTCTCCCCTCCACACTCAAGTCTCCCCCACTAGATCCCCTGCTGTTTGCCCTCATCACAGATCAGTCAAACCACTGTCAGTCATCAGCTAAATTTGTCTTACAAGTGCCAGGTGAGAAAAGAGCTCAAAAGAGCTCAAAGTGGGCAATGCACCGGACCGATGGTATCATGCAAGATTAATCAAGACCTGGGTTATCAGAATTTTTGTGGTATAATTGCACATATGTTCAACATGAGCCCTGGAGTTGAAACGGTACCCATCACTGTGGAAAAACCTTTTGTGGTAAGATTCCAAAAACACTTCACCCATCGGACCTCAACAGGCTACATACCGGGGCATTTAACATCCCATTTGATGAAGGTCTTCAGAGGTTGGTTCTCACACATCTCCGCCCTCTAGCGATCTCATTTATGGACGCCTACAGTTTGGCTTACGCCAGGCTTGGGAGATGTGCCATCATCCACCTTCTACCCGAACTCTTTCTCACCTTGAGAAACCGGGGAACACTGTGAAATAATGTTCTTTGATTTCCATTGCTTTCAACTACATAAGCCAGGGCTACTAAGGGACCAACTGGGATCTGGCTGGGAGTGGACCACAATCTCTCTAGTTGGGATCCTAGACTACCTCACAAACCGACCTCAATATGTGAGAGCCCAGGACTGTGTGTCGGATACTGTGATGAGTAGTACAGGTGCACCTCAAGGTACAGTTCTGGCTCCCTTCCTCTTCACATTGTACACAGCAGACTTCAGGTACAATTCATGTAGCTGCTACCTCCAGAAGTTCTCTGATGACTCTGCAATAGTAGGCCTCATTACAGGTGAGAACGACAGGGAGTACAAAGAACTGATACGGAAATTTGTGGACTGGTGCCAGCGAAACCACCTTAGGATTAATGCTGGGAAGACCAAGGAGATGGTGGTTGACTTATCCATGGGACAGACATTGAGGCAGTGAAGTCCTATAAGTACTTGGGTGTCCTCCTCAACAATAAACTGGAGTGGGCAGAGAACATAAACGCACTTCACAGGAGGATGCTGCTGTATGAGCACTGGGGAGAACAGTACTCTAGGGAGGAAATGAGCCGGCTGCAGGAACTCTCGGGGACTTAGAGCGTTCGGACCGCCGGACCTGTGCCAATGTATGTGGCAGGGCAGGGACCATCATCCACCTCTGCCTGAGGCTAGAGGTGGCGCACTCCCTTCTCCTCTCTGTGGTGGATCCCAAAGTGAAATTGCGCAGAGTCAGGCACGGGAGCGCGGGCCCCTGGACCTCCCGGGCCCCGTAGCAACCGCTACGGCTGTAGTTACGCCACTGGTCCGTATAGTGTCCAGTAATACCGTGATTGCTCCTGTCACTGACCATCATCCGTATAGTGTCCAGTAATACCGTGATTGCTCCTGTCACTGAATAACATCCAGTGATACCGTGATTGCTCCTGTCAGTGACCAGCGTCCATATAGTGTCCAGTGATACCGTAATTTTCATGTCACTGACCAGCGTCCATATAGTGTCCAGTGATACCGTGATTCTCATGTCACTGACCAGCGTCCATATAGTGTCCAGTGATACCGTGATTCTCATTCTCATGCTGCTGTATGAGCACTGGGGAGAACAGTACTCTAGGGAGGAAATGCCGCTTGCACTTTCGTTGCACTGCTGGCTGTAGGAGCGTGGCCTGCCCCGGCCAGTATGGGCAGCGGGGGAGGGCGGGGGGGCGTGCATTACGGCTGGGGCCAGCCGCTTCCCTCCAGGAGAACCCGTGGGTCCACCGAATAGACAGAACCAACACTCGTCAGCTGATCAGTCGGGGAGCGGCGAGTCAATCGCCATGCCAATGCATCAGAGTAGACCAGCCAGAGCCCTCCTCAAAGGCTGGGAAAAGAGTTGGGTTCTTAATCGACCTGCCCAGCCACTATGCTGGATGCTCCCACCCCTACGGACGGCCACACTCCGCGCTGCCAGTGGAACCATCGGCCGCCAACCTCTTTACCAGGGATGAATTGTCCCCACCCGCAACTCTATATCCAGGGTGCCACGCTGCGCCGCTCCTGCCTGCTGCGCGTGCCACCCGCCACACGAGATTCTGTGCAACCCTGCATAGCCCTGCTGCTGATCCCACCTCCACACGATACGCATGTGCCAACCCCTGCCGGATCCTCGCGGCTGCTGCTGACCCAACCTACACACTAATCTTGTGCCACCCTGCTGGCTCCTGCTGCTGCTGCTTCTGATCACCTCCTCAACCTATCATCTTGCCTGCACTCTGCAGGCTCCTGCTGCTCGCTGACCCTGATTCCCACCAACACACGATATCATTGTGCCACCCCGGCGTGCTCCTGCGCTGCCGCCACCACCTCCACATTCATAATCCATTGTGTCCCCTGCGGGGCTCCTCGCTAGCATCCGCTTCTCTACGCCACCTTCACACTACATCATTGTGCCCACCCCTGCGTGCCCCTGCTGCCCGCCTGTTGGACGCCACCTCACACGCACTATCTGTGCCACCCTCTTCTCCCCTGCTGCCTAAAGCTGAACCCACCTCCACACTATATCATTGTTCCCCTGCGAGCTCCTGCCGCTGCTGCTTCTGATGTCCCCCCTTCCACACTACATCATTGTGCCATCTGCTGCTCCTTCTGTCCTTCTGCCCAACGCCACCTACACACTAATCCTTTTCCACCCTTCTGTGGCTCCTGCTTCAGCCATCTCCCACGATATCTTGTGCCCACCCCGGTCCGGCTCCTGCTGCTGCTTTGATGCCACCTCCACACTATATCGTGTGCCACTCTGTGGCCTGCGGCTGGTGTCACCGTTGGAGTTCTTTTTTGTCAGGCCCTGTATTTTCACGAAACTTGGATGTATTAAGGTGTGGCTCGCTAATCTACAATTAAATTGAAATCTTCAACTTCTAACTGCTCTTTCAAACTATCGCTCATTGTGTCCACAATGCTTGGCCGCCTCTGCTGTTGGCTATATGGGCTCCTGCCTACCACCACCTCCAGACTCTGGTCATTGATGCACCCTGCGAGCTCGCTGCTGCTATGACCACCCCTACACTAATATCCTGTGCCACTCTGTGGCCTTCACTGCTGCCACCTTCCACACCTCTGACCTCATGCTGGGGCTGCTGTTGCCACCTTTGGCGTTCTTTTTTGTCAAGGCCTGATTTTAAGGAAAACTGTAATGTAATAATGCGTGTGTGCTCTCCAACTCTGCTGCTACGTGAGCCTCTCTACACTATACTCAATTGGCCCTCTGTGGCTTTATCCCTGGTGCTGCCACCCCATTGCTGACACCTGTGGCCTCCTCGCTGCGCCGGCCCCCCCTCCACCCTTTTATCATTGCGTGCCACCCTTTGTGTCCTCCTTTTGGCAGCTGCGGATGCTGCTGCCACCCCTCTCCACACTCTGTTATATGGACACACTCTGTGGCCTTTCCCCATGTTTGCTTCACTGTCGGGCTCCTGCTGCTGCCGCCCATATCCACCCTTTTATCATTGTGCCACTTTGTGGCCTCGGGTTGCGCGGCTGCTGCCACCTCCACTCCGTCATTGACCCTCTCGTTGCTTCCATTTTGCTGCCACCTGTGTCCACTCCCTCTCGTCCTGTTGCTGCTGCTGCCGCCACATCCACACTCTAATCCTTTTCCGTTCTGTCCTACCCCCTTCTTTCCCTCGCTGCCCCACCTGCCCCTAAGTTTTCATTCGTCCACTCTGCTCCTACTCATGCTGCTGCCAACTGACCGCTGTCTCCCGTTCACCACCCTGTGATTTTCATAATGCTGTTTTCACCATCCGCCACTCTTGCTGTTGCCAGTGTTTGGTTTCCCCTTCATTTCATCTGCCAAGAAGGCATCGATAAGCCTTCAAGATTGATAGCCAAAAGCCATGAGTGAAACCGACACATAGCCACATGGCAAGTATCCCAATTTTGCTGCCATCCTGGATCATAGTGGATCACCCTGTTGCTTTTTGCGGCTTTAGCAATAATGATGATGTATTGACGCGATTGAAAGAGACACTGATGCGTTAAAGAAGGCCCAAAAAAATGATCAGTGCACGTCATGCAAACTTACACACTGCCACACCCTCTCCACTGTTCTACATTTATCCGCATTAACAGAATATGTTCTTGCCCCCTAATCAGGAATCATCTGATTTTCAGATAAAAAGAGTGCACTCTTTGATGTTATAGTGGGATGTTGGGCCCTCAGCTCGGTCCTTTCGAGCTGGCACACGACGTTACCTTGTCCAGGCTGCGTTCCTGCTTTGGCTTATTTGTGAAGTTGGCCCTTGTAAGGCACAGGATGGAAGAGTGAATCGATTCTAAAGCGCGGCTGGCTTATGCTGCAAGTCCATACTACAACATCACATTTTTGAAGACCAAACCATGCTCCCGCGATGCAATGTAAGCATGCATAACGTATCTACAACACCCTAAAGCTCCTGCAATCCAGGAAATACCCTGTTTTTTAACGCGATTCTTCATGATGTCCTTCGGACCGAATCAATTTTTCGAAAAATTCTGCGAATAGGGACGGCCTATTTTAACAAATTCGCCGTCGCTAGCTGTAGGGCATTTCGTTTATTAGGAGGTTGCAGGGCATGTCATCATTAGGGAGACATAAGGATGTTGCTTATTTGGGACGCGGACATGGGCGATTTCATGTCTAGAGGAGGCACTTGCATGAAGGCATTTAATTACTAGAAGCTCTGTTGTTATACTTGATTTCAAGTCGATCGAGATTCATATACTTGGACACTGAATATCTTTTCACCAATGGACAATTCCAAGACGAGAGCGCCAGCATAGGAAGGAGAGAATGCAACGACACCAAGGAGGCCTTCTCCTATTACCAGAGCTGATTGGAGACAAGCTCAAGCCAAGGACCGGAAGATACCGAGTAGGGGTGGAGGTCAGTGAGCATCTGTGCGGTGTTTTTACTGATAACAGTTTAGCTGTAATGTGATCGATCAAGAGTAGTCTAGTCCCTAACTAACTACTGATGGACTATTATATAGTCTTGTTACTGTAGTCATGTAGTCTTGGGTTTTGTAGTCAAATACTGTGTGTTTTTCTGTAATCCCCGAATAGACATTGAGGAGGCTTTCTTATTTTTAATTACAACCCTTTTCTGTTAATTTTGTCATCTATTTACCCTTGTTTAAGTAAATACGCCTTTTCTCCAAGTTTGGGATCCTGCACTTTTCAAGAAACCTCCGAACAACAATACCGCAGAGACGAGACCTGACGCTGACGTCTGTCGAATACTATACTCAGTGATAGGTACGCGTCTTAATTGGTTGAGTATGAATTGTTTCTATTTGGGATTGATACACTTTATTCTTGTTTTTGTAACGTGCACTGTGTTTATTCGTTCAGTGTTAGTCTGCTAGTGTCAGTCTCGTGCAGTGGTGGCGACCCTATGGCACGGTGCCCCAGAGGTTGGCACTCAGGCCCTCTACTTGGGCACCCTACACACATCACCCCAGGGCAGGGTTCGCCAGGACAGGACTCAGGCCTCTTCCAGTTCCAGCAGTGCAGGCCCTAGAAAGAAGCTACCATGATAAATCACCAAACTTTTTCTCTCCTTCTTTCTCTTAGTGTTGTCCCTCAGTGCCTATGAAATTTAACCTTGTGACACGGCATAGTAATAAGTTGCTGCTTTAATTGTTGCATTGGGCACTTGGGTGGGTTTTCGTGTAGTTTTGGGCACTCAGTAGGTCTAAAGGTTTGCCATCACTGGTCTAGGAGTTAAGGCCTAGTATTTGTTGGAATTGTTTCCGGCTAGTTAGGGTATTACCCGGGTGATTGAATTGCTCATAGATCTAAACGATCAACCAGACATGTATGAGAACTAGGAGTGAACACAACTTGTGAAGAAAGCCTGATTCATTTTGTTATAGTTCCATATGAGAAGTAAATATTGGCCTGATTGTGTATCTTTGTATGTGGATCACTTGTAATGAGTGTTACGGTCACTCACGTATAACACTCGACCTGATTGTTGTCTTTAGAGTGTGACATAGGAGGATTGAAAGAATCCGAATCTTTCACTGGGCTGGGGTTTTTGGTTGGTTTCTGTTGGAAATTTGTTTATTGTATTGTCATACATGGTATCTAGTAGAACTAGAAGCTGTGAGAAAGTTTTTACGAATGTACCTCTTCCCTGTTATAATGACAAGGCAAACGATGATGACTCCCTATCAGTTTAATTACCTAGAAAACAGGTATCAAAAAGACAAGCCACAGAAGTTAGGAATAAAAGTAAAGTTAGTAATCTAAATTTGTGTTAATTTGTGTATCAGAAAAACTGCAATGTCTCATAGAAGGCCAGTTGAGAGATGACAAGAGAACTCAACCAAGTGATAAATGTGAATATCTGAGAGGATCAGGGAATGTTGTCCAGCAGAATTGTGATCTGGAGATACGGTGGAAGAGTATGATATAAGTTGTAGCTGAAAGAGCAGCATTTATGTCTATAGTAGCAGAAAAGCCTAGAACTATACTATATGTTGATTAAAGATCTTTTACATGATACCAATTTACAATTGTTTGCAAAAGAACGGGTAATGTGAATTTGAGTTTTGCACAAAATGAGAAAACAGAGAGAGAGATTGTTGTGGTGATTATGCTTTTGCAGATCTACTGACCAGAGAACAGAGACAAGAAAGTGGGGTGTTTGAGCTCTGATCTGTAATGCCTTAGAGCCAGAATTACCTCATCTTAGGGCCAGTGATGGGGAACCTGTTTAGAGATCGAGTTCCCAAAAATAGACCCAAAAACCCTAGCTTTTTCCGAAAGTGCCAAAACATGGCAATTTAGGCAGTAACCAACCTTTTTGCTACCAGAATCTTTAAGCCTCCAATCCAACCCTGTCCACACCTTTCACTCTTCGGACAGGACCAAGCACACCGGATGGGTCACTTTAAAATAAGGGCACTATTTGGACTGCTGTAGGTTTCGCCACCACTGTCATAGCAATAGCCTCTCAATTACTCCTGTATCACGAATAGCATAGCACAATACAGGCATATTTTGAATTTAGAATTGGGGCGAGCCTATTACCAATCAGTATACTGTCTATACCAGATAAACAAATCTATGCCAGGTATCACCAGTTAGTCTTTCCAATAAACTGGAGTCTTTGTTTTCACATATAGTCTGAATAACAGGATATTGGGCTCGACTGTGGGATGGCTCAGTCTCAAGGTGGTAGTAAATTACAACCCCCTAGGGGGCATTGATGGCGAACTGTTTAGAGTCCCGATGGCCCAAACTTTCAACCAAAGCCACTTATTTATTGCAAAGTGCCAGTTGCAGAAATGTAAGCAGTAATTTGCTCTTTGTTCATTGACAGCTTCAATCCTTCAGCCTCCCAAGGACACCAACACATTGAAAGGGGAGGCCAAATTCATTTGTCATAGTAGGAAGTTCTGCCGTCTGGTGAACTTAGTCTGGTGTGCTGGCCTGGTGCCCACAGAAGGGCTCAGAGTGCCGCAAGGATGAATTTGGGTAAATGACAATGACAGAGTTAGGAATGCATGAGGTATTAATCCTGACAATACATAGTTGAAAAAGGGGGATTTATCTAATAAATGTTTTCGTAGGTATTTAACTTGTCTCCTGCCATCTTCCAATGTTCTTGACATCTCACGGAGAAAGCATTACATATTTCATTTCAAATACCACCAGCAAAGGCTTTACCGGTCAACACCCGCGATCGTGCGGCCCGATCCAGGTGTTTTCCTGCTGATCGCCACCGGCAAAGCTGCCGCGGCTTCCAAAAGATTGCGGCGCTACCGACCCAAAGATAAAGTAGGACCTGTCATTTGGGGCGCACCGTGAACTCCGTAAAATCCAATCCCACATGAAACGGCACAAAGGCTTTTTTTTCCAATTTCACTGCATTTGGAATTTATTTCCTGCTTCCCATGTACACGGCATGGAATATTAAATGCCACATTTTTGAAGTGTAATTTGTTATGCAGAAAATAACCTCACACAGCTCTGTACATGCAAAATAAAAAAGTTACAGATGTTTCGAATGGGGAATGAAAAATGAAAACGCAAAATCCACGAAAAGGATGCAGCGGGGAAGGGGTTAAGGGAATGCCATTCCTATCAAATGTGTTGGAGGACTGAGTCAGCAGACCATAATATATAAAATCCACGAGAATTATTTAAATGTGCAAACACGGGTAACTATATAAATCTGTAAGAGGAGGGAGATAAGAGTCGCCTCATGTAAGCCTCCCAGAGGAGGTTATCTGTTTTGTTTACTAATCTGTTGTTTGCTTTGTCTTTTCAGGGAGGAATGAAAAAATTAAGGAGATAAAGAATCATCTCATAACTAACTTTATTATCCCTTAAAGGCTTTACTCGGGGTGGTGAGGACCTTAACTACATTTTTACGATTAAGATACAGCAGTTGTCCAATGAAATTTCTTATAACACCTGAACTGTTTAGCTGGTACAATATATTACCATGAATACAGGTGCCTTGTTTCTCATTGTGAGCAAATAGTCAAGGTTTGGGATCTATGAATTTTTTATTGGTGTATAACACACCCCTTTGTGAAGGCCTGCTAACAGGACACAGTCTGATCTTGTGATGTTTGCTATTTTCTGAAAGTTTTTTGGTGTACTTGCTCACTGGTATCTGGTTTATTATTTTTTTTTTTCAATGCATGCTCGCCTTAAATTAACACAGTAACAACAAGAGATTGAAAATGAACCAGCATTCAGTTGAAAATTTTTGTGTATGTATTATTTACTTCTTTTTATTAGGAAACATCGGCCATATAGTGTCCAGTAATACTATGATTGCTCCTGTCCACTGCATAACATCCATTGGAGACCCTGATGCTCCTGTCAGTGACAAGCGCCATATAGTGTCCAGTAATCCCGTGGAATTGCTCCTGTCACTTGAATAACATCCAGTGATACCCGTGATTGCCCTGTCCCACTGACTGCACGTCTCACTGACCAGCGTCCATATAGTGTCCAGTGATACCGTGATTCTCATGTCACTGACCAGCGTCCATATAGTGTCCAGTGATACCGTGATTGCTTCTGTCACTGAATAACATCCAGTAATACAGTGATTGGTGTCACCAAATAACATACAGTAATACCATGATTGCTTTTGTCAGTGAATATTAGTTACTAGTTGTTGTTTGTTACCTAAAAGAAAAAAAAGCTACAAAAAAATTTTTTTACAAAAAAAGGTTTTAGCATTAGAACATAGGTAGTCCTAGTTGGGATTTGGTGGTTCAAAAAAAAAATTAAAAAAAAGAATAGTTATTGTGAGGCAGATTTTTTTAAGTTCTTCTTTTCAGAAGATTTATTAAATCTAATAGTCCAACAAACAAATGTGTACGCCGCTCAATTTTTGGCTACACACCCTGAATCACTTTATGTTCGTGATAACATGTGGAAGCCAGTTGACCAGGCAGAAATGCTGATATTTTGGGGACTTATTTTGAATATGGACCTTGTAAAAAAGCCAACAACCAGATCATACTGGTCAACCGATGTATTGTACGACACCCCTATGTATCGGGACGTGATGCCGTGCAAGTGCTTCGAGGCTATAATGCGCTTCATGACAGTGACAACTCATTCTCTAACAACAAACCCTGGATTAACCCTGATATAAAAGCTCTTCTTAAAGAGAAAAAGAGATTTTTTAGATTAGGTGACAGGGAAAACCTGAGGATTGTTCAAAAGGAGCTGAGGCGACAAATAAGGGAGGGGAAATCCAGATACAAGAGGAAGATAAAGGAGCAGATACAACAGAAAAACATCAGTGGGGTGTGGAAAAGCCTCAAATCAATATCTGAACACAGACAGCCTGTCTCTCAGGTTACAGCAGATAAGGAGTGGGTTGATAAACTTAATCTATTCTTCAATAGGTTTGATCACACACCTGCCTCTCCCACAGATGCAGAGGTGGACACTTCACCCCTCGGACCTCAACAGCTACAGACCGGTAGCATTAACATCCCATGTGATGAAGGTCTTCGAGAGGTTGGTTCTCACACATCTCCGCCCTCTAGTGAGCTCATCTATGGACACCCTACAGTTTGCTTATCGGCCAGGCATTGGTGTAGATGATGCCATCATCCACCTACTACATCGAACTCTTTCTCAACTGGAGAAACCTGGGAACACTGTGAGAATAATGTGCCGCTTGCACTTTCGTTGCACTGCTGGCTGTAGGAGCGTGGCCTGCCCCGGCCAGTATGGGCAGCGGGGGAGGGCGGGGGGGCGTGCATTACGGCTGGGGCCAGCCGCTTCCCTCCAGGAGAACCCGTGGGTCCACCGAATAGACAGAACCAACACTCGTCAGCTGATCAGTCGGGGAGCGGCGAGTCAATCGCCATGCCAATGCATCAGAGTAGACCAGCCAGAGCCCTCCTCAAAGGCTGGGAAAAGAGTTGGGTTCTTAATCGACCTGCCCAGCCACTATGCTGGATGCTCCCACCCCTACGGACGGCCACACTCCGCGCTGCCAGTGGAACCATCGGCCGCCAACCTCTTTACCAGGGATGAATTGTCCCCACCCGCAACTCTATATCCAGGGTGCCACGCTGCGCCGCTCCTGCCTGCTGCGCGTGCCACCCGCCACACGAGATTCTGTGCAACCCTGCATAGCCCTGCTGCTGATCCCACCTCCACACGATACGCATGTGCCAACCCCTGCCGGATCCTCGCGGCTGCTGCTGACCCAACCTACACACTAATCTTGTGCCACCCTGCTGGCTCCTGCTGCTGCTGCTTCTGATCACCTCCTCAACCTATCATCTTGCCTGCACTCTGCAGGCTCCTGCTGCTCGCTGACCCTGATTCCCACCAACACACGATATCATTGTGCCACCCCGGCGTGCTCCTGCGCTGCCGCCACCACCTCCACATTCATAATCCATTGTGTCCCCTGCGGGGCTCCTCGCTAGCATCCGCTTCTCTACGCCACCTTCACACTACATCATTGTGCCCACCCCTGCGTGCCCCTGCTGCCCGCCTGTTGGACGCCACCTCACACGCACTATCTGTGCCACCCTCTTCTCCCCTGCTGCCTAAAGCTGAACCCACCTCCACACTATATCATTGTTCCCCTGCGAGCTCCTGCCGCTGCTGCTTCTGATGTCCCCCCTTCCACACTACATCATTGTGCCATCTGCTGCTCCTTCTGTCCTTCTGCCCAACGCCACCTACACACTAATCCTTTTCCACCCTTCTGTGGCTCCTGCTTCAGCCATCTCCCACGATATCTTGTGCCCACCCCGGTCCGGCTCCTGCTGCTGCTTTGATGCCACCTCCACACTATATCGTGTGCCACTCTGTGGCCTGCGGCTGGTGTCACCGTTGGAGTTCTTTTTTGTCAGGCCCTGTATTTTCACGAAACTTGGATGTATTAAGGTGTGGCTCGCTAATCTACAATTAAATTGAAATCTTCAACTTCTAACTGCTCTTTCAAACTATCGCTCATTGTGTCCACAATGCTTGGCCGCCTCTGCTGTTGGCTATATGGGCTCCTGCCTACCACCACCTCCAGACTCTGGTCATTGATGCACCCTGCGAGCTCGCTGCTGCTATGACCACCCCTACACTAATATCCTGTGCCACTCTGTGGCCTTCACTGCTGCCACCTTCCACACCTCTGACCTCATGCTGGGGCTGCTGTTGCCACCTTTGGCGTTCTTTTTTGTCAAGGCCTGATTTTAAGGAAAACTGTAATGTAATAATGCGTGTGTGCTCTCCAACTCTGCTGCTACGTGAGCCTCTCTACACTATACTCAATTGGCCCTCTGTGGCTTTATCCCTGGTGCTGCCACCCCATTGCTGACACCTGTGGCCTCCTCGCTGCGCCGGCCCCCCCTCCACCCTTTTATCATTGCGTGCCACCCTTTGTGTCCTCCTTTTGGCAGCTGCGGATGCTGCTGCCACCCCTCTCCACACTCTGTTATATGGACACACTCTGTGGCCTTTCCCCATGTTTGCTTCACTGTCGGGCTCCTGCTGCTGCCGCCCATATCCACCCTTTTATCATTGTGCCACTTTGTGGCCTCGGGTTGCGCGGCTGCTGCCACCTCCACTCCGTCATTGACCCTCTCGTTGCTTCCATTTTGCTGCCACCTGTGTCCACTCCCTCTCGTCCTGTTGCTGCTGCTGCCGCCACATCCACACTCTAATCCTTTTCCGTTCTGTCCTACCCCCTTCTTTCCCTCGCTGCCCCACCTGCCCCTAAGTTTTCATTCGTCCACTCTGCTCCTACTCATGCTGCTGCCAACTGACCGCTGTCTCCCGTTCACCACCCTGTGATTTTCATAATGCTGTTTTCACCATCCGCCACTCTTGCTGTTGCCAGTGTTTGGTTTCCCCTTCATTTCATCTGCCAAGAAGGCATCGATAAGCCTTCAAGATTGATAGCCAAAAGCCATGAGTGAAACCGACACATAGCCACATGGCAAGTATCCCAATTTTGCTGCCATCCTGGATCATAGTGGATCACCCTGTTGCTTTTTGCGGCTTTAGCAATAATGATGATGTATTGACGCGATTGAAAGAGACACTGATGCGTTAAAGAAGGCCCAAAAAAATGATCAGTGCACGTCATGCAAACTTACACACTGCCACACCCTCTCCACTGTTCTACATTTATCCGCATTAACAGAATATGTTCTTGCCCCCTAATCAGGAATCATCTGATTTTCAGATAAAAAGAGTGCACTCTTTGATGTTATAGTGGGATGTTGGGCCCTCAGCTCGGTCCTTTCGAGCTGGCACACGACGTTACCTTGTCCAGGCTGCGTTCCTGCTTTGGCTTATTTGTGAAGTTGGCCCTTGTAAGGCACAGGATGGAAGAGTGAATCGATTCTAAAGCGCGGCTGGCTTATGCTGCAAGTCCATACTACAACATCACATTTTTGAAGACCAAACCATGCTCCCGCGATGCAATGTAAGCATGCATAACGTATCTACAACACCCTAAAGCTCCTGCAATCCAGGAAATACCCTGTTTTTTAACGCGATTCTTCATGATGTCCTTCGGACCGAATCAATTTTTCGAAAAATTCTGCGAATAGGGACGGCCTATTTTAACAAATTCGCCGTCGCTAGCTGTAGGGCATTTCGTTTATTAGGAGGTTGCAGGGCATGTCATCATTAGGGAGACATAAGGATGTTGCTTATTTGGGACGCGGACATGGGCGATTTCATGTCTAGAGGAGGCACTTGCATGAAGGCATTTAATTACTAGAAGCTCTGTTGTTATACTTGATTTCAAGTCGATCGAGATTCATATACTTGGACACTGAATATCTTTTCACCAATGGACAATTCCAAGACGAGAGCGCCAGCATAGGAAGGAGAGAATGCAACGACACCAAGGAGGCCTTCTCCTATTACCAGAGCTGATTGGAGACAAGCTCAAGCCAAGGACCGGAAGATACCGAGTAGGGGTGGAGGTCAGTGAGCATCTGTGCGGTGTTTTTACTGATAACAGTTTAGCTGTAATGTGATCGATCAAGAGTAGTCTAGTCCCTAACTAACTACTGATGGACTATTATATAGTCTTGTTACTGTAGTCATGTAGTCTTGGGTTTTGTAGTCAAATACTGTGTGTTTTTCTGTAATCCCCGAATAGACATTGAGGAGGCTTTCTTATTTTTAATTACAACCCTTTTCTGTTAATTTTGTCATCTATTTACCCTTGTTTAAGTAAATACGCCTTTTCTCCAAGTTTGGGATCCTGCACTTTTCAAGAAACCTCCGAACAACAATACCGCAGAGACGAGACCTGACGCTGACGTCTGTCGAATACTATACTCAGTGATAGGTACGCGTCTTAATTGGTTGAGTATGAATTGTTTCTATTTGGGATTGATACACTTTATTCTTGTTTTTGTAACGTGCACTGTGTTTATTCGTTCAGTGTTAGTCTGCTAGTGTCAGTCTCGTGCAGTGGTGGCGACCCTATGGCACGGTGCCCCAGAGGTTGGCACTCAGGCCCTCTACTTGGGCACCCTACACACATCACCCCAGGGCAGGGTTCGCCAGGACAGGACTCAGGCCTCTTCCAGTTCCAGCAGTGCAGGCCCTAGAAAGAAGCTACCATGATAAATCACCAAACTTTTTCTCTCCTTCTTTCTCTTAGTGTTGTCCCTCAGTGCCTATGAAATTTAACCTTGTGACACGGCATAGTAATAAGTTGCTGCTTTAATTGTTGCATTGGGCACTTGGGTGGGTTTTCGTGTAGTTTTGGGCACTCAGTAGGTCTAAAGGTTTGCCATCACTGGTCTAGGAGTTAAGGCCTAGTATTTGTTGGAATTGTTTCCGGCTAGTTAGGGTATTACCCGGGTGATTGAATTGCTCATAGATCTAAACGATCAACCAGACATGTATGAGAACTAGGAGTGAACACAACTTGTGAAGAAAGCCTGATTCATTTTGTTATAGTTCCATATGAGAAGTAAATATTGGCCTGATTGTGTATCTTTGTATGTGGATCACTTGTAATGAGTGTTACGGTCACTCACGTATAACACTCGACCTGATTGTTGTCTTTAGAGTGTGACATAGGAGGATTGAAAGAATCCGAATCTTTCACTGGGCTGGGGTTTTTGGTTGGTTTCTGTTGGAAATTTGTTTATTGTATTGTCATACATGGTATCTAGTAGAACTAGAAGCTGTGAGAAAGTTTTTACGAATGTACCTCTTCCCTGTTATAATGACAAGGCAAACGATGATGACTCCCTATCAGTTTAATTACCTAGAAAACAGGTATCAAAAAGACAAGCCACAGAAGTTAGGAATAAAAGTAAAGTTAGTAATCTAAATTTGTGTTAATTTGTGTATCAGAAAAACTGCAATGTCTCATAGAAGGCCAGTTGAGAGATGACAAGAGAACTCAACCAAGTGATAAATGTGAATATCTGAGAGGATCAGGGAATGTTGTCCAGCAGAATTGTGATCTGGAGATACGGTGGAAGAGTATGATATAAGTTGTAGCTGAAAGAGCAGCATTTATGTCTATAGTAGCAGAAAAGCCTAGAACTATACTATATGTTGATTAAAGATCTTTTACATGATACCAATTTACAATTGTTTGCAAAAGAACGGGTAATGTGAATTTGAGTTTTGCACAAAATGAGAAAACAGAGAGAGAGATTGTTGTGGTGATTATGCTTTTGCAGATCTACTGACCAGAGAACAGAGACAAGAAAGTGGGGTGTTTGAGCTCTGATCTGTAATGCCTTAGAGCCAGAATTACCTCATCTTAGGGCCAGTGATGGGGAACCTGTTTAGAGATCGAGTTCCCAAAAATAGACCCAAAAACCCTAGCTTTTTCCGAAAGTGCCAAAACATGGCAATTTAGGCAGTAACCAACCTTTTTGCTACCAGAATCTTTAAGCCTCCAATCCAACCCTGTCCACACCTTTCACTCTTCGGACAGGACCAAGCACACCGGATGGGTCACTTTAAAATAAGGGCACTATTTGGACTGCTGTAGGTTTCGCCACCACTGTCATAGCAATAGCCTCTCAATTACTCCTGTATCACGAATAGCATAGCACAATACAGGCATATTTTGAATTTAGAATTGGGGCGAGCCTATTACCAATCAGTATACTGTCTATACCAGATAAACAAATCTATGCCAGGTATCACCAGTTAGTCTTTCCAATAAACTGGAGTCTTTGTTTTCACATATAGTCTGAATAACAGGATATTGGGCTCGACTGTGGGATGGCTCAGTCTCAAGGTGGTAGTAAATTACAACCCCCTAGGGGGCATTGATGGCGAACTGTTTAGAGTCCCGATGGCCCAAACTTTCAACCAAAGCCACTTATTTATTGCAAAGTGCCAGTTGCAGAAATGTAAGCAGTAATTTGCTCTTTGTTCATTGACAGCTTCAATCCTTCAGCCTCCCAAGGACACCAACACATTGAAAGGGGAGGCCAAATTCATTTGTCATAGTAGGAAGTTCTGCCGTCTGGTGAACTTAGTCTGGTGTGCTGGCCTGGTGCCCACAGAAGGGCTCAGAGTGCCGCAAGGATGAATTTGGGTAAATGACAATGACAGAGTTAGGAATGCATGAGGTATTAATCCTGACAATACATAGTTGAAAAAGGGGGATTTATCTAATAAATGTTTTCGTAGGTATTTAACTTGTCTCCTGCCATCTTCCAATGTTCTTGACATCTCACGGAGAAAGCATTACATATTTCATTTCAAATACCACCAGCAAAGGCTTTACCGGTCAACACCCGCGATCGTGCGGCCCGATCCAGGTGTTTTCCTGCTGATCGCCACCGGCAAAGCTGCCGCGGCTTCCAAAAGATTGCGGCGCTACCGACCCAAAGATAAAGTAGGACCTGTCATTTGGGGCGCACCGTGAACTCCGTAAAATCCAATCCCACATGAAACGGCACAAAGGCTTTTTTTTCCAATTTCACTGCATTTGGAATTTATTTCCTGCTTCCCATGTACACGGCATGGAATATTAAATGCCACATTTTTGAAGTGTAATTTGTTATGCAGAAAATAACCTCACACAGCTCTGTACATGCAAAATAAAAAAGTTACAGATGTTTCGAATGGGGAATGAAAAATGAAAACGCAAAATCCACGAAAAGGATGCAGCGGGGAAGGGGTTAAGGGAATGCCATTCCTATCAAATGTGTTGGAGGACTGAGTCAGCAGACCATAATATATAAAATCCACGAGAATTATTTAAATGTGCAAACACGGGTAACTATATAAATCTGTAAGAGGAGGGAGATAAGAGTCGCCTCATGTAAGCCTCCCAGAGGAGGTTATCTGTTTTGTTTACTAATCTGTTGTTTGCTTTGTCTTTTCAGGGAGGAATGAAAAAATTAAGGAGATAAAGAATCATCTCATAACTAACTTTATTATCCCTTAAAGGCTTTACTCGGGGTGGTGAGGACCTTAACTACATTTTTACGATTAAGATACAGCAGTTGTCCAATGAAATTTCTTATAACACCTGAACTGTTTAGCTGGTACAATATATTACCATGAATACAGGTGCCTTGTTTCTCATTGTGAGCAAATAGTCAAGGTTTGGGATCTATGAATTTTTTATTGGTGTATAACACACCCCTTTGTGAAGGCCTGCTAACAGGACACAGTCTGATCTTGTGATGTTTGCTATTTTCTGAAAGTTTTTTGGTGTACTTGCTCACTGGTATCTGGTTTATTATTTTTTTTTTTCAATGCATGCTCGCCTTAAATTAACACAGTAACAACAAGAGATTGAAAATGAACCAGCATTCAGTTGAAAATTTTTGTGTATGTATTATTTACTTCTTTTTATTAGGAAACATCGGCCATATAGTGTCCAGTAATACTATGATTGCTCCTGTCCACTGCATAACATCCATTGGAGACCCTGATGCTCCTGTCAGTGACAAGCGCCATATAGTGTCCAGTAATCCCGTGGAATTGCTCCTGTCACTTGAATAACATCCAGTGATACCCGTGATTGCCCTGTCCCACTGACTGCACGTCCCATATAGTGTCCATTGATACCGTGATTCTCATGTCACTTAACCAGCATCCAATCGTTCCAGTACGACCGTGATTGCGCCCTGTCATGATCTGCGGCCTATAGTGTCCAGTAATACCGTATTGCTCCTGTCACTGCCAGCGCTCCATATAGTAAACTCCAGTAATACCGTGATTTTTTTTGCTCATTTACTGAATAACATCCAGTGAACCGTGATTGCTCCTGTCAGTGACCAGCGTCCATATAGGTCAGTAATCCTTATTGCTCCGTCACTGACCACGCCATATAGTGTCGCAGTGATACATGATTGCTCAGTTACTGAATAACATCCCCGTGTACCGTGATTGCTCCTGTCAGTGACCAGCACCATAGAGTGTCCATTAAGACGTGTTGCGCCTGTCTGACCTTCGCCGTATAGTCACATAATACCTTGATTGCTCCTGTCACTGACCAGCGCCATATAGTTCCAGTCATACGTGATTGTTCCTGTCACTGGAATAACATCCATTATCCCTTGATTCCCTGTCAGTGACACCAGCGTCCACTTGTCCAGTGATCCCGTGATTCTCCTGCACTTGACCAGCATCCCTATATGTCCCTAATAATACCGTGATTACTCCTGTCACTGACCGAGCCATCCATATAGTGCCCAGGTATAACCGTGTTTACCCGCCTGTCACTGACCAGCGTCCTATATAGTTCCAGTAAGACCCGTGAGTTGCTCCTGGTCACTGACATCGTTCCATATCGTTCCAGTATACAGATGTATTGCTTCCTGGTCCTAACCTGCGTCCATATAGTGCCAGTAATAACCATGAGGTAGGCGCCTGCTCAGTGACCTGCCTCGGCTATAGTGTTCCAGTCCTCCCCGGAATTGCTCCCGTCACTGATACATCCAGTCATACCGTGTATTGCTCCTGCACTGACCAGCATCCCATGTTCTAGTTTATACCCAGTATACCGTGATTGCCCTGCAGCACTGACCAGCGTTCCAATAGTGCCCATTACTCAAGCCGTGATCTGGCTACCTCGTCACGGACCAGCGTCCATATATTGTCCATAATCCGTGATTGCTTCTGTCACTGAATAACATCCTGATACTGTTATTGCTCCTGTCGCAGTGACCAGCGCCTCTGTGTCAAGTGATAACGTGATTTCACCTTTCACTGACCACATCTATATAGTTCCAGTATACCGTTGATTGCGCCTGTAGTGACCTGCGTCCGTATCATTGGCTAACTAGTAGAGGCTGTGGCCCCACAAGCCGATTTCTGCATGGGCCCCCTTCTCCTTCAAAAATATTACAATATTTGGCGCCAGTTTGCATATTCATGATTTTAATTGCAAATTCTTGCTTTGTGCAAGAATTCCCAATTCTGTCCTGCTTCTACGCCAGAACAATTGGCCAAGAAGCTGTTGATAAGCTCCCCTATAGAATTTATGTACATAATCTCCTTACTTCACTACATATAGACAAACCCGATATATCCACCTACATCACAGTTAACCCACCTACTACCACTACTGCCTAAACCTAAACGTAGCAAGAAAGCATGCATGTATCTCTACACATCATATACGTATACACACACACATATACAGCATCTAAGACACACATACGCATATACACATCATACAGCATTTACACAAGATTGCAGACCCTCATCCAGTATATACACTCCTACATCACTTACACACACATTATACAGACCCTCATACAGTATATATACACCTCCTACACATTTACACACATATATAGACACCATACAGTATCTACCCACCCATACATCACTTACACACCCGATACAGACACTCATACAGTAATACACATCATAACATCCTTTACACACCAGATCCAGACACTCTACATATATCACACCTCATCATCCCTTAACACACCATATACAGACACCATACAGTATCCTACCATCAGACATCACGTGACACAGATACAGGACCACATACGTATATACACATCAACATGATTTACACCAGATACAGACGCTTCATACAGTATATACACACTCATACACTCATTTAACACACACCGATACATACACAATACCTATATCACATCATACATCACTTACACACGATACAGACACACATACATCATATACCATCAATACTCATTTACACACACAGATATCAGACACACTACAGCATAGACACATCAGCATCATTTACACCGCATACATACAGCGTATCACATCATACATCATTTCTACACAACGAATACATACAGACTAGCTATGCTATCCCCCGTCCCGCTTTTTGCCGGAAGTCCCGTTTCGTACCTCTCCCGCGTCACGGCAGCTAGATTGTCACCGTTTTCCCCCCAGGTCCCCGCTTGTCCCCCGCTGTGTCCGCATAGTAAATACGTTGAAAGCCTGAACTGATAGTAAAGAAGGGCTTCTACACATCGGAACGAATCCTTTTCAGGATAAGTGTCGGCTTCCGGGATCAGGACCACGGCATCAGGTCAGATGAGCAGCTGTCATAGATTGGTCTCCAGACTTCCCCTAGACACAACTCTTTAATTTAATTAAATTATGAAAGTTTTGCCCAGACTGATATTCGAACCTGGACCCCTCGCCCTGCAATACCGGAGCCCTAACTCCTGTCTGCCTAACGGAGCTATAAGCCAGTGAACAGATCTGAGGATTCTGTACATACACTTTATCTGCCACTGTTACATTTTTTGACACAGACGAACTGCCCGATATTTTTATTGTTCATTATTATGTTAATTATTGAGACTATTAGTATTATTATAAAGTGTATTATTCCTTATTTATTCTGGAGATATTATTAATAATAGTAAAAATCACAATAATAATCATCTTCAATAATAATTATCTTCCATAATAACTAATAATATTCGCATATTACAATAATCTCTGAAAGAGCACTCCCTATATACCAGGCATTAATCTTTGTCACAGTGTATAGTAGTCATAGTTCTTAGTACCAATTCTGAATCCTTGATAAAAAACCTGAGATTTATAGCTCAATTGGTTTGGGGCAACGGATGGACATTATCTTGTACATGGCCACTGAGTGGTTCTTGGTATCAAATCCCAAAATGAGCGCTCATTTTTTTTTTTCATTTTTTTTATTGAGATGATTTTTCATTATTCTCCTATGCTAAAATTAGGGGCCGTGGCCAGGGAGTGATTGGGGGTTGGCTACGCATGCCGCCATCTTTTGGGTTCCCTCTTCTCCCTTCACAAATGTTGGGAGGTCATGCCAGTACTTATGCACAGCATTTACATCATTTTACAACACAAATACATAAAGTATGACTACAATCATACCTCATTACACCCCGATACAGACACACATACAGCTATATACACATCATCTCATTTTTACACACGATCCAGAGCATCCATACAGTCCATCATAACCATCATACCTCATTTACACACATAAGATCCAGACACCATACAGCATATCCCCATCCTACATCAGTTTCTTCCACCAGATACATACAGTATATGCCACATCATACCTTCAGTTAACTACATCCTAACTAGCGACACACATACGCATTCACATTTCATACAGTGCTTTACACACAGATACAAACATCATATACAACATCAACACACTATGCTTTTACACATCACTAGATACAGACACACATACAGTATATACAATCATCATACTCATTTACACCACACAGATACAGACACCCATACAGCATATGCCACATCATACAGTCATTTAACCAACACGATACATACAGTAATCTTCACATCATACATCCTTTACACCACAGATACAGACACACATACACATATACACATCATAACATCATGTTACCACAGACTACAAACATTATATACACATTCACCATCCATTTACACACATAGATACAGACACACATACATATAACACATCCTACATCATTTACGCACGACAGCTCCTGAAGACACACATATGCCTATACACATCATACATCATTTACACACAGATACAGACACTCATACGTATATACAACATCATACATCATTACACACGAGATACAGCCACACTACAGCATATACCCATAATACATCCTTTACAAACAATACATACGTAGATAACATCATACATCATTATACACACAGATCATACAGTATAATACCTCCGTACATCATTTACAACACAGATACATTACAGTATATTACACATCGACCCATCGCAGTTTCCACACACATATCAATAGACTCATACAGCAGTCTCCACATCGATATGGCATCCTTTACCCACACATATACAGCATATACATACACAACACTTATAATTTACTTCCAAATGTTTCCTCTCTGCAGCCTCCTCCGATGATGTTTGTTGCTGCTCGGGACTCCCTTCCTCCTCTCGCTCCTCACTCCCCGGGAGCCCATAGGTCTCTGCCCGGCCTGTTGGCTGCATGCGGTCTCCCTGGGCTGCTGCTTCCTCGAGTTCCAGAGGCTCAGCGCCCTGTACCTATGCAGTACAGGCACACTTTGTGCATACAGTACAGCCGGGAGCGCTCGGGCCTCTAGCTGCTGTATGACACTGGGGAGACAGTACTCTAGGGAGGTAAATTAGCCGGCTGCATGCACTCTCGGGACTTAGACGTCGGACCGCGGAACCTGTGCCAATGTAATGTGGGAAGGGCAGGGACCATCATCCACCTCTGCCTGAGTCTAGAGGTGGCGCACTCCCTTCTTCCTCTCTTTGGTGGATCCCAAATTGAAATTGCGGCAGAGTCAGGCCCGGGAGCGCGGCCCCGGGACCTCCCTGCCCGCGTATGTCAAACCTCTAGGCTGTAGTTACGCACTGGTCCCGTATAGTGTCCAGTCATACCTTGATTGCTCCTTTCACTGACCATCATCCATGATAGTGTCCAGTGATACGCGTGATTGCTCACTGTCACTGAATAACTCCATTTAACCGTGATGCTCCTGTCACTGCCAGCGTCCTATATGTCCAGTTATACGTGATTCTCATGTCACTGACCAGCGTCCATATAGTGTCCAAGTGATACCGTGATTGCTTCGTCACTGAATACATCCAGTAATACAGTGATGGTGTCACCAAATAACAGCCTGTAACCATGATTGCTTTTTGTCAGTGATATTAGTTACTAGTTGTTGTTTTTTACCTAAATAAAACAAAAGCTACAAAAATTTTTTTACAAAAAAGTTTTAGCATTAGAAACATAGTAGTCCAGTTGGTATTTGGGTGGTTCACAAAAAACCTTAAAAAAAAGAAAATAAAAAAAAAAGATAATAATTTTTTACACCTATACGTTGTAGTTCTATGGATAGACTAACACTTTGTGAAGATGTCTCAGAGAAGGCTCAGCGGATGGTTTACTGCAGAGGTAATCCTACTATGATCTGTTCAGACACGATCCCGCACGTGAAATTGATGATGAACGTTTCGTTCCTTCATCGTCATCTAGTGACAGCGATAGCCTGTAGCAAGGCGCCTCCAGGCTGAGCGAGTCACCAAGTATATCAGTAATGACCCGAATCATATGCCCCACAAACTTCAGATTTGTTTCTGTGACCGGCGTTAAGATATACACCAACAGGTTATGTGAGGGCAGATTTTTTTTAAGTTCTTCTTTTCAGAAGATTTATTAAATCTAATAGTCCCACAACAAATGTGGTACGCCGCTCAATTTTTGGCTATCACACCCTGAATCAACTTTAATGTTTCGTGATACATGTGGAAGCCAGTTGACCAGGCAGAAATGCTGATATTTTGGGGACTATTTTGAATATGGACGCTTGTTAAAAAACCAACAACCAGATCATACTGGTCAACCGCTGTATTGTACGAACACCCCTATGTATCTGGACTTGATGCCGTGCAAGTGCTTCGAGGCTTTATAATGCTCTTCATGACAAGTTTGAACTCATTCTCATCCCACAAACCCTTGAAGTACCTGATAGAAAAGCCGCTTCTTAAAGAAGAAAAAGAGATTTTTAGCTTAGGTGACGGGAAAACAGGATGTTCAAAAGGCTCTGATGCGACAATAAGGGTAGGGGAAATCCAGAGTAAAGAGGACGATAAGGAGCAGGAACAACATCAAACATCAGTGGGGTGTGGAAAATCTCAACCAATAGCTGAAACCGACAGCCTGTCTCTCAGGTTACAGCAGATAAGGAGTGGTTTTATAAATTAATCTATTCTTCAATAGGTTTGATCACACACCTGCTCTCCCACCTCACAGTGCTGCCCTCCTGAACAACATGAGTCCATGGGTCATCAGGAAACCATTCTATTGTCTCCCCTCCACACTCAAGTCTCCCCCACTAGATCCCCTGCTGTTTGCCCTCATCACAGATCAGTCAAACCACTGTCAGTCATCAGCTAAATTTGTCTTACAAGTGCCAGGTGAGAAAAGAGCTCAAAAGAGCTCAAAGTGGGCAATGCACCGGACCGATGGTATCATGCAAGATTAATCAAGACCTGGGTTATCAGAATTTTTGTGGTATAATTGCACATATGTTCAACATGAGCCCTGGAGTTGAAACGGTACCCATCACTGTGGAAAAACCTTTTGTGGTAAGATTCCAAAAACACTTCACCCATCGGACCTCAACAGGCTACATACCGGGGCATTTAACATCCCATTTGATGAAGGTCTTCAGAGGTTGGTTCTCACACATCTCCGCCCTCTAGCGATCTCATTTATGGACGCCTACAGTTTGGCTTACGCCAGGCTTGGGAGATGTGCCATCATCCACCTTCTACCCGAACTCTTTCTCACCTTGAGAAACCGGGGAACACTGTGAAATAATGTTGCTTTGATTCCATCCGCTTTCAACACATAAGCCAGGCTACTAGGGACAACTGGGATCTGGACTGGAGTGGACCACAATCTCTCTATTGGATCCTAGACTACCATCACAAACCGACCTCAATATGTGAGAGCCCAGGACTGTGGGTCGGATACTTGTGTGAGTAGTACAGTGTTACCTCAGGTACAGTTCTGGCTCCCTGTCCTCTTCACATTGTACACAGCAACTTTCAGTACCATTCATGCATCTGCTACATCCAAAGTTCCTATACTCTGCATATAGGCTCATTACAGGTGAACGACCAGACGTACAAAGAACTGATACGGAATATTTGTGGACTGGTCCAGCGAACCACCTTAATTATGACTGGGAAGACCAAGGAGATGTGGTGATTTTCGTAGCACAGTCCTCCTTCTCCTTCTTTATCCAGGGAAGAACATTGAGGCAGTGAGTCCTATTAAGTATACTTGGTGTCCTCCTCAACAATAACCTGGTGTGGCAGAGACCTACACTCACTCACAGGAGGGGTCATGAGCCGCACACCTGCTGAGAGGCTGAGGGCATTCGGAGTGCCGGGGGCTCTTCTATAGACCTTTTTCAACTCTGTAGTGGCACCAGCCATCTATCTTTGCATCGTCTCTTTGGGGAAGCAGCATCTCAGCTAGGGAGAGGAGCAGACTGGACAAACTCATTAGGAAAGCCAGTTCTGTCCTGGGGGGTCCTCTTGACACAGTGCAGGTGGTAGCTGAGAGGAGGACACTGTGTAAGTTGAAGTCTATTCTGGAGAATAGCTGCCATCCCTTGCATGAGACTGTGGTGGCATTGGGGAGCACATTCAGTGACCGACTGCTTCACCCCAAGTGTGAGAGGGAGCGTCAGGGTCGGACTGGGGGGCCTAGGGCCCACCAGTGAAACTGATTCTGGGGGCCCACCTACTTAAAATTGACTTATTGAATGTCGAATTTTAGACTTCATACATATGGACACAATAATACAATACAACTACATTGTCCAATGCACTATAGAAGTTAGTATATTTTTATGCAAACATGACATATGGTAGAGAAAGCTTATATATTTAAAGAATTGTTCCATAGAAGAAACTATTTACCATATAGGGGAAAATTTTGCACCAGGCGAACTGCATACTCAAAGAACAGCAGCGTCAAACTGTGTTCATATTACATATATCGTCATTATGAAAGGAGTCCAATCCCTTGTCCTGGATTCATGGACTGACATGGACATGTCCTTCTAGCCTAAGGCCGGCGCCACACGTGGCGCTTTGTCTGCGCTTGCAAACGCAAACAAAGTCGCGCCCACCGGGGCGGGCCTCGGCCCGATCGCATCGGCGTTTCTATGGAAACGCCTGCGATCGGGAACGAGCCGCCGGTGTTTCGCGTTAAATTAAATAATTGGCAAATATTTTTCAGTTTAAAGCTGAGTTCACATACGTTTACAATGGGGCACAATGACTAAGGGCTTTGCGCAAGTTTTCTGTCTAACTTTGCATGTTCTTTCTAGTGTACACTGCTTGTACATGGATATAAGAAGTGTCCGCGCCACATTTGTGTCACATGCCACCCTTTTGCGGTGCATCTGTACTAGTCATCATGTGACACAAATTAGGGGGCATTTTGGTGCCGAGTCAGACCGTGCGCCCCATTTATCATGCAGAGTCCGACAGAAGTGTGTTGTACACCCCGTGTTATAGGTGTACCAAAATAAGCGGTGTCCTCTGTTCGGCCAGTGCAGGGGGCGCCAGATTCATGTGTAGTGTAGTTAGCACTGTTCTTAGTAAATTTGCCCAGTGTGTTTTGAAACACAATACAACAGCTATGTACAGCTGCATATTGCAGAATATTGTAGGAACAACCTACCTCCTTTCAGTCTGCAATTACAGTAAAAAAAAAGAGAAAAGTCAAGTCGCCCCCTTTCTTAGAAATGATATATGGTCAATTTTAAATTAAAAGCCGGGGAATGCAAAGCTCTTTGCAATGATCATTTATTGCTGGTAAAATACAGAGATAAAAAGGATGTGCATGTACTAACCACCATTCATGCTAATGAAAGCAGCCCTGTTCCTGTCCGTGGGAGAAATGCCACCACTTCAAAACTTCTCTTCATACAGCAATATAATAAGAACATGGGAGGGATGGACCTTGCGGATCAAATGCTGCAGCCCTACAGCACAGTTAGGAAGTCCAAGGTCTGGTACAAGAAACTGGCTATTAATCTGGTGCAAATGGCCCTGTACAATTCATTCGTCATTTACAAAAAGACCGGCCACCAGGGATCTTACCTGGACTACCAGGAAAAAGTAATAAAAAATTTAATTTTTGGAGACCAGGGTAGCGAAGCAAGGGCTACAACATCAAGTGATGCCAGCAGGATAGCTGCAGGACAGCACTTCCCATCCTAAGTTCCACCAACTGCAAAAAAGGCCCGTCCTCAAAAAAGATGCCGTACCCGCTATTAAAATGGGATTAGGAAGGACACTGGTTATCAGTGCGTGACATGCCATGAGCAACCAGGGCTATGCATTCATGAATGTTTCCGCAAATACCATACCTCACTAGAATATAAATTTTTTTATTTAGTCATTCAGAAATGTCCACATATTTATGCCGTGCCCCCACTTCACATTTATTGACCACTTCAAAATTAAAATTCTCATTATACCTCTAAATGAATATTATGCGGATTGTAAAAATTGGGTTCCATTTCCTTACTCAAAACTCACAAAAGTAACTAGGTTGGGAATATAAGGTTTCCACACTGATGTGACTTCTGAAGGGATTCTATAATTCACTTGCTCAATTCCTCTGCCAGGAAGATGGGACCTGTAATTCAACCACTAGTGGGAAGGTAACCCCTTCACGACTGCCATACGTCCCATTTGCACCTGCCCTGTGCAGATAGGGCTACTATAAACCTCTTGACAGTGACAAACCTCAAACGACCATATCTCCTGAACCCTGACACATTCAAACATAATTTTGTCATTTTTTAATTTGTCATTTTAAACGGCAGCATCTCCCCTTTTAATATGATGTATGATTGTGTATGGATGCTTAACAGAACTGAAGATATCCAACCTTTAAAGTTGTGCATGAAAATCATATTTTTAAGTACAAGCTTTCTATTCCCAATTATAACTTTAATATGAAATATGGATTGTGGATGGATGCTTCAGAGAACCAGAGATATTCATTCTTAACCCCTTAACGACTTGGCCTTTTTTTAGTTTTTTCACTTCCATTTTTCACTCACCAACTTCAAAAATCTAAAAATTTTTTATTTTTCCACATAAAGAGCTGTGTTATGGCTTATTTTCTGCGTAACAAATTGCACTTCATAGTGACGGTATTTAATATTCTATGGCGTGTACTGGGAAGCGGGAAAAATATGTGGATTTTACTCCCCATGCATTACAATGTGCAATTAGCACATTGTAATGCACGGGTTAAAACGAAGTAGCCTCGGGTATTCGGAACAGCCGAGGCTACCATGGCGACGGATCGCTGTTCCCCGTGACGTCATCCGTGACAAGATGGCGGCGCCCATGTGGCACTGATCGCGGGTGTTACCGGTAAGCCTTTGCTGCAATATGCAGCAAAGACTTACCGGCTATGGAGAGGGCTCGGCCCGCGAGCCCTCTCCATTCCCCGGGACCCGGTGCGCGCCGTACTACTCGGAAAGAGGTTAAGGTGCAAGCACCATGGGTCCTTAAGTTAAATTTTTAGTTAGTTTCTTTTGTTATTATGAAGGAAATTACTGCTGGTATTCCAAGCTTGTTGGTTGTAGCGCCCAAAGAAGGATATCTCGGAGTTCCGATCTTAAAATTAATCTCGTGCTTTATTTCATAAAAATGAATAAAACATGAATAAAAATCATGACGCGTTTCGGTTCTGTACTAGAACCTTCTTCAGGCAAAAAACATAAATCTTACATTGTGTTGTTCAGTATAAATACACTGGAAATATATAAATGT